>KV751339.1:9416114-9441483 GCA_001698575.1 Mola mola
ACTGAAAACCGCACAAACTTAACTCACGGTGAGTTGCCATGCTAATGAGGGCTTTGACTATTAGCTGCGGCTCTACAAGTAGTTAGCTAACTTACCTGGTCACACTGGATTTAAAGGCAAGTGTATCACATATGTTGACTCAGTAATGATTGTAAATAGTACCTTTCAATGTGTGTGATTTCGAAATTAGTAATTTTTGGGACCTCGCTATCCTTTATTTCCTTCATTTTTTTTTTAGCTAAATTCAGCTAACTTAGTGGTTAACATTTAGGTTGAGTGAGTGAGTACAGGTAGCTGGTTTATCCTTTTTCTCGGTAGATAAACTCATGTAGCGTGAACGTTACCCACACTAACGCCGTTAGCCGCTAACCCTATGCGGCTTGCGTGTTTTGCACGCCTCGCTTCTACTGTCTGCTGATAGCTTGTAAACCACATGCTAATGTTAGCTAACCATCACCTCCTCAATATCGTTCTGACTAACGTTACAGTGTAAACACTATCCGTGACACTGGGATGCTGCCTGACATTTCAACAATTGCGGATGTTTTGCGCCAGATATTTGTCGCTGTGCTGCGTCTCATCAAAACCCGATTCGCCACCGTTAGCTGCCCCGCTGTTTATTTATGCAAGTCCGATGGTTTAATAACATGTTTTGGTGGTAGGCCTTTGCATGTCCGGGACGACTGCAGGTACTCGTTTTTATAATGAAAGAACACCGAACATGACCTTGTCCATTCGGGATATTTGTGGAGGTTCTGTGAGGTTTAAGCCGCTGTGATTCAACCCCTCAGGCTATGGATCCTGAACGACTGAAACGAAGAGAGGAGATTTATAAAGCAATGAGCTTTATCCAGTAAGTGAACAACTGAAATAAGTAACCAGGGTTGTCAGATGTATCTGCGTGTGGAAACCAGTCACAACCTTCTCCTGTCCTGTCCACAGGTCATCGCTGCCCTTCCCAGAGCCAGAGAGCTATGAGGTTTGTATTATTGTCAACACAGTTTAACCAATTTGAATCACTGATCTCTTGAAATGAAATGTAAGTTTAATTGGTGTGTCTTGTTGTCTACTTTTCTTTTTCTGCTTTCTTGAATTCGATACGTATTTGACCTCTCTACCCCCACCCCCACCAGGCGTTTCTGACCCAGTTGGTGTGTCACTTGCTGGATGAGGGCAATGCTTGCTATCGAGATGGGGACTGGCGTCAGGCATCCCAGCAGTACAGTGAGGGGATCAGTGTCGCCCGTTATGCCCAGGCCGAGGCCCTTGTCATCCCCCACGAGCTGCTGGAGAGCCTCTATGTCAACCGGGCTGCTGCTTACTACCAGACGGTGAGGGGGAGCAGAGAGAATGATGTGTATCAGTTAGACTTGGTGTTTAGGAATTGCTGGTCAGGTTTGGCCTTCAGGTAAATCTCATTTATTGGTCTGTAGTCATCAGATTGTTTGCAGCTTTGTTTGGATTTGAGTAATGGCCAAGAACCTTTTTGTGACAACAAGCTGCCGTGTTCTTGGGAAATATTATAATTATATTTGAGGACACAGTACTTTTGATGAAATGTGGGATTTTCTCCTGCCTACATGATGTCATTTGTGAGGATTTATTAGAAAAGCTCTATTCAGCGTGATCATTAGTGACAGGTTCAAGAGAGTCCTTTCTTGCTCTCACGGTATATCTGTTCTTTTCTGCTGCAGAGGGAGTATGAACGCGGCGTTCAGGACTGCGACAGTGCACTGTGCTTGTCAGAGGGGAGTCGCAGGGCTTTGTACCGCAAAGCGCTCTGTCTGAGGGAGATGGGACGACTCAAAGAGGCTTATGAGTGCGGCACCAGTTGTCTCCTCACGGCACCGCATGTATGTCGTCAACGTGGACAATATTATTGAAAATGACCTTTTCCTTTCCCACGTATGTAGATCAGAATTGAAAATGACATGACAGGGATTTCCCCCAGGACATTATTCAGCATATATGGCAAGTGCTGTCGCAGAGATTTGGTATAAGATAGTGAATTTCACTGCCAGTATTCATTTTGACTCATTTGTTTTATGACTCCTTTAGATAGGGGATTCACTGGCACGACTCTCAATATTGTAGCCGAGTATGAGAAACTTTGTTGGTGGAGGTCACAAACATGATGCAGCCATCAGCACCAAGAAAAAAGTGACAAAATGCATTTCGTAATGAAACGTTGCTCTTGCCGTAACCTGACCGGCTGTTGTTCCACACTGGTAGTCCAGCTTCCTGCAGCGCTCCTCGTACACCTCTTTCACTCTCATAGCTGTGGTTGATTGTGATGGTGACTTGTACTCCAGCACAAATAAATGCCATCAGCTCACAGAAGCCCTGTTAATCCACAAAACATAGTGTGATCATATTTCCAGTCACCAATGTCATTATTATCAGGCTATCATCACAGTGTGTGCTAACAGGGCTAGCATATGATATGATGTGAGACTACCTGTTTCTGCTGGTTTCTCCTTGTGCCTTAAGCGAGTGGGATTCAGTGTTGAATTAGTATTTTTATGCAAGTTTGTAACACCACGAATCTTCACAGCAAGGCATTATTATCCTTTTGTTTTGGGTTTTTTTGTGAATGTATTTCCAGAAATTTTTCCTGCTCATGGCTGCTATTGTAGCCAAGCCTTCATGTGCACACAGTGCAGGTACGCGAGTAGTAAAGTGTTACTTGAATAATAAAGTAAACTCCGAGTACTAATTGTACCCATCTCCATGTTGGGTAGGTGACCTCTATACAGCAACTGACGGCGTCAACGCTCTGCTGTAAAAAAACAAATGATTGATACACTTCAACTCTTGTCTCTTCACACGCTTGCGGTTTTGAGTTTCTACCTGCCGTACAGTTACAGATTTCTGTGCCGAATTGCCAATGTGATGAGTGGTGCAGACGAGGATGGACTTGGTACAATTGGGAATCCTGTCTGAAGTCTGAATCTAGCATTTCCCCAGATTTACAAAAAACATGTTTCGCCTCATTACAGTTTATGTGTGAGTGAAATCTGACTTTGGCAAGAAGCACAAAAGAAAAATTGGTTTTATGACTCATCTTCCAGGACAGGCAGGTGAGTGAGCTGGCCCAGGATCTGGCCAATAAACTGGGGCTGAAAGGCCGTAAAGCTTACATCAGCCCACAAACTGAGACTGCAGCCACAGAAGGGGAGAGTCTCGGGGAGAGCTCTCCGCCCACTGGAGAGGTAGGCGCTATTATTGCAGTGTTACGTCACATACTGACAGACAGAATGAGACCTTGTCTTATTTTTGTTCCGTCTGTCTTTAAGATGTCCTCCAATGGGCTGGAATCTCTGGGTGACATTGGGCCAGGTGTGATGACAAACTTATGGATCTGATTGTGTCCTGCTCATCCCAAATGTGCGTCTGTTTTCTGTTTCAACCTCAATCCCTATTTCCATCTTCCTCAGCGGACCTGTCTAGTGCACAATGCATACCTGCTCCTTTGGCCACACCCATCCCGGTCAGTGATGACCCAGCAACCTCAGTGCTGACCCCTTGCTCTGACCTGTTGGAGAGCCCCAGCAGCCAGGGCCTGCCTCCCATGCCCTACTCTGTGCCCGTGTCAGAGCACATGGAGGAATGCAGCAGCAGCGTCATCAAGAATGAGCTGGACAGTCTGCTGGAGTGCATCCCAAAGAAAGTTAGTGAAGTGAGTGATGAATGTGAAATCAGACACAACTAGAGGATTAGACTTGTTCTTCTTTATACATTTATTTCACAACATGAATTGTTTTTTTTTAGAAGCCTGTTTGATTACACAAGGAGTGACTTCCGTATTTCATTATATGAAGTAATCTTTATCTCTGCCTGTCTGGTGTCCAGAATCCAGTCCAAGGAGCTATCCCCACCAACCTCCCCAATACGGCGGTGGCTCTCCGGCCCTCGTACTCACCGAGCCTCCCGGCCCCTTCACCCCAGCTCCCCCCAGCCTTCTTCAGCTCCTCCATCAATGACAAGCCCCCTCTGGAGCCTTACTCGCCGCTGGGCCAGCGGGACCAGGGCTCCACCCAGGCGCAGGACGCACTGGGAGGCTTCCCCACGGGGGCTTCAGATGGAGAAGGGAAGGTGGGAGTCACAGCAGGCGGGCTGGACTCATTGTCTGAGTACACTCTTCCTGGTAAGCAAAAAGTTAAGGTACCAGTAGGGGCTGCACAGTTTTATCACAATACTTGGGTCCTAATTTGCTTAGCAATTTTACAAATATTGGCATCATAGTGTTGTACCACCTTGTAACTATCCTGAATACCACCAACCTGTCAGAGGATTCTACCGGAAGGCAAAGGGTTTTTAAGAGTGGCTGCTGCCAGTGCGGTTCGAGGCAGCGATGACTACGAGGTGCTGCAGCGAATGTAAAATTTATGTAGGCAGCTGCAGCTGGATGTTCAGGGCAACATAGAAAAAATATGCGTATTGAAATTATTACAAATGGCCAAAAATCTTTTTGTTTCCAAAATGTGGGTAAAATAAAGGGCCAAGACAAGTATGACGAGATTTATCAATGGGACACTTTTATAAAACTAAAAACACAAGTTCAAATAGTGATTTTTAGCATTGTAATATTAATGTGTTCTCAACAATTGGAATTATATTCAAACGCCGAAATTCATTCCAACAGCTCTGTTTTATACTTCAACTGCACGTGATTTGATCACGCTGATGGAATCAGTTAAACTGTGAGAACTTTTCTAGGCACCTACTTTTGTTCCAAGCCATATCACTGTCAATTTTAAGATCTTAGATGTTTTAACTATGACTTTTAACTGGATGAATCATAATTGCCTAGATCTTAAGTTATCAGAGAAATAAGTTGAACAAACATTAGCGGCAGCTCAGCTGTGTAAGAAATGTCTCTCAGTTCTTTGTTACAAATCCATTTAGCTCTTTTCACAATACACATATGAAAAGGATTGGTAATTGCCTGCTCTATTGTTTAAATAAAACAAAACAAAAAAATCTATGTAATTACTAGTTGCTATGTTTTATTTGTTCTGCCTTAGTTCAGTTTCTCAATGTTATGTTTTGTGGCACCATTGACCTTGTTATTTTCAGGGGGACCAGTGTGTCACAACTTCATCCCCGGAATGCGCAGCTACAGTGCTGTTCACACAGTGAGTAATACACACATTGTGCTTAAAGGTGCCAGTTGTTGCCATTTCTGCTGCAGCCATTGTGTTTAACGTCACATCGCTGTGTCTTCCTGTTCTTCCTCAGAATGGTCCTGTGGGAACCAACCTGTCCCTGCTCTCCAGGAATCCTCTCGCATCCACACATGAGTTCCGGCAAGCCTGTCATGCCTGTTACAGCCGAATAGGTTGGTTTAAGTCACTTTCTCTTACTTGCCCTTGACCAGTTCCTCTGTCCACTCCTTTGGTAAAAATGTTTGTGTGAGGATGTTGTGAGATAGATATGATTTTACACAAATCCTAAAAACATGTAGTTGTTACCTAGCGTAATTTAACCTCCACTGTCCTCCTCTGGCTCTAAGGTCCACGAGTGATGGACTACAAGTACCAGCCAGAGGCAGCACATCGCTGCAAGAGGGACGTGCTGTTGTGCCGCCTCAAAAACACAGATGACCCCACTTGGAAGAGGATTCGTCCACGACCTGCACGGAACAACTTCCTGGGTGCATTTGTACTCTGTAAAGGTATATACAGTATATAATATAAATGTGTCACTGTCCAAATAGTACCTAATACCAAGCTGTATGTTGACAGAGAAGATGGAGAAGACGTTTAAACATGGCACAGAAGGATTTAAAATTTTCCTTCCCTGGCTCTCACAGAGGTACAGGAGCGTCAAGAGTGCCAGTATGGAGAAAACTGTACATTTGCATACTGCCAGGAGGAGATTGATGTGTGGACCCAGGAGAGGAAGGGCGCCTTGAGCCGAGAGCTGCTGTTTGATCCGCTGGGCAGCACGGAGAGACGGGCGCTCAGCGTCACCAGGCTGCTGCAGCTCCATATGGGCATGTTCATGTTCCTCTGTGAGGTAAGACTACAGTCTGACTTTTGTCTTCTCTTTGGCCTACTTGGACCTTCACTTCAGGGGCTTCTGCATCTTTTACCTTTTTCCTCAGGAATGTTTTGACAGCAAGCCTCGCATCATTAGCAAACGCAGTAAAGAAAACTTAGCAGTGTGCTCTAACCTCACAGCTCGACACCCGTTTGACGACAACAAGTGAGTTTTAAAGTTTTCATTTTAAAAACAACGTTCAAATTCAGTGTACTTAGCTTTATTAATATTGTGTTTTCCTAATAATGTTTACACACCTCCATCCACTTAAGGTGCCTGGTACATGTGGTGAGGTCAGCCAATGTGCGATACAGTAAGGTGCGCCCCCTACACCCTCTCTGCCAGTTCGATGTGTGTCGCCATGAGGTTCGCTATGGCTGCCAGCGCGAGGACAGTTGCTCCTTCGCTCACTCAGTCATCGAATTGAAATGCTGGGTCCTGCAACAGGATACAGGTGAGTTGGAGGCAATTATGGGTTTTTCTGGCCAGTGATGTAACTTTAAGTTTCATGGAGCTGTTCCCTCATGTTTTCTTCAGGTATCACTCATGAAGAGATGGTACAGGAGTCCAAAAGACACTGGCAAAGGCTGGAACAAAATGCACAGAAACAGCAGAAGGTGAGACGGACATTTTGATATCGCAGACCGTTTGTTTTCTACCACTAGATGGTATGTATGGCCGTTAGTCTCACACAGTAATACTATGTGGAAGGTTACATACAGTATTTCCTCTGGTACATACAGAAATCAGCTCAATCTGGCAAAGAACTTGGCCTGTAGTGCATGATAACAACAGAAATTTATGCTACTGCCAGCAAAAAATACTCCATTAAACTAGTAAGAGCTGCCAGTTTGTTGTGATAGAATGTATGGTGAAGCCAAGCTGAGTGTGAAGTGACTGGAATGTGGATTGGCACCTTTAAGTCTGAGGCCATATTTCTCTGACAGAAAATAATTGAATTGGTCCCTTCAGGTTTGGGAGTAGTTGCTGCCCCAAGCCGAGGATTTTGCAGGTCATGGAAGGATGGATTTTGAGATAGACAGGTGGATTGGTGCGGCATCAGCTGTAATACGGGCATGAGTCTAGGAACTGAGTCGGAAGGGAAAGCTCTCAACTCACTCGTCCGTCTATGTTCCAACCCTCATCAGTGGTCATGGGCTATGGATGCTGACTAAAAGAATGAGGTTGTAGAAACAAGAAAACAAAATTATGGTGGCTGGGCTCAAAATCAAAGATAGGATGAGGAGCTTAGAGTAGAGCTGCTGCTCATCCCTGTTGAGAGTATCCAGTTGAGGTGTTTTGGGCAACTAGTTAGGATCACTCCTGGATGGCTCCCTTTACAGGTCGTCTGGCCTTGCCCAAGTGAGAAGAAAAAACATGGTAGAGCCAGAACTCAATAGACGGATTATATACTGCATATCCCATCTGGCCTTGGGATCTCTCAGGCGGGGCTGGAAAGTGTTGCCATGAAGAATTGCCATTCTGTCCGCAATACCCTGGTTAGCTTGCCGCCACCTTGACCTAATCGGGAATAAGGGATGGATGGATGGATATTTGAATGCAGGAGTATCCCCAAGGCGATGACAGCAGTTATAAGTGGTAATGCATAATGGGTAAATGATTGCATTGATTTTCAGTAGAGATGCACCGATTGGCCTGTACGGAATGGAAATGGCCAGTATTTAGCATGAACAGCTGTGACCAGAAGCAGCGCAGCCCACATATTTCCAATAACAAGCCGATCACTTCTGAACATATAATTCCTTCATTCCATACCAGCTGATATAGAGCGGGAGCAAAAAGGCAGAGAAAACAGAAGAGTGCTGCAATATGCCAACACAGCGTCTAGCCTGCCTATTCAAAGAAATAGTCGTATGCCCCACTTGGTGGGCGCAGTGGCCAGGCAAAAATGTCCCAGCCTTGTTACTATACATTTAAAACACTGCTAAACTGGTTACTAGCCACTAACTGCTCTTTCACCCTCACTTAACTTTGTTGATGCTTGCTCTCCCTTGCTCCACCACACATCTTATAGGTATTACTGTCTACTTAAAGGAGTCCCTCTCCTCTTACAGCTTTGAATTGAATTAGTTTACAAAGAGTAAACATTTTGACTAAAACTAATTACTAATACACTAATTTCAAGGACCATGTCATCGCCTACAAAGCAGCTCCCCACCAGACTTAAACTCGATATTACTCTTCTGTCATTGTCAACCAACAAGATCAACTCAAAAAGCTGTTTCCTACAGTTAATCGGCTGCTTCGCCCCCTTGATTCTCCCCACCCTCCTGGTGCCCGTGATATCTGCTCTAAGTTCCTGAACTTCTTTCAGGATAAAGTGGATTCCATCCATCAGCAGCTTTTATCCTCTGCCCTCTCTACTCCACACATAGCCCAGGTTCCTAGTGTTCCTATCCCTGCTGCATGCACCTCCACATGCCACCTCTCCACCTTCTCCCTTGTGGACATTATCCAAGTTGCCAAACCCTTCACCTGCTTCCTGGACCCCATGCCCTCTGCCCTGGTCCAGGTAGCCTTACCTTCATTTTCCCCCATAATTGTTGACATCTTGAAGTCTTCTCTAATACCTGGCATCTATCCATCATCCTTAAAAACTTCCTCATTCACACCCATTCTGAAAAACCTTGTCCAAACCTTTCCTTTCCTCAGCAGAATCGTGGAAAGAGCAACTTGCTGACCAACTCCACCAACATTTGTCCAATCATGAGCTCTATGAACCCCTTCAGTCTGGCTTCCACCCTCTCCACAGCACTGAGACCACCCTCATCACAATCTCCTCATCTCTGCTAACTTGCCTCATTACTATGCTTGTCCTATTAGACCTCTCTGCAGTCTTTGACACCATTTCCCTTGCCATTCTCCTCCCCCGCCTGTCTAACCAACTTGGTCTTACTGAAACAGCTCTTGCTTTCTTCCTGGAACAGTTTTTTCGACCCACGCTGGCTGTTCCTCTCCTTCCGCCTCTACCAACCACGGTGTCCCCCAAGGCTCTGTACTTGGCCCCCTTCTCTTCACTATTTACATGCTCCCGTTAGGTGAAATCATCTGCCGCCATGGTCTCTGCTTCTGCTCCTACGTCGATGACACCCAACTCTACATCAGCACAAAACCCTCTGCCCATCTCCCCCCTCAGTCTCTGGGTAACTGCCTCCACGAAATAAAAGCCTGGACGACATTTAACTTTCTCAAACTCAATAGCAATATAACAGGCCTCATGGTTATGACCCCCAAGGCACTGCTCATGAACGTGGGAGATCTGCTCATCACCATTGACGGCTCCACCATCTCACCATCCCCTGAGGTCCGCAACATAGGAGGGATCATGGACTTCACCCTCTCATTCCATTCCCATGTTAAAACAGTCACAAAGTCTGCCTTCCTTCACCTATAAATCATCTCCAGACTCCACCTTTCACTCCCTGTCCCTGTTGCTGAAAAACTATTGCCTTGATTACTGTAACGGTCTGCTGTTCGAGGCTGCCAGCAATGCACTGGACAGGCTCCAATATTTCCAGAACTCTACTGCCAGGGTCCTCACCTATAGTAAGCCCTGGCAGCATATCACACCTACCCTCATCCATCTCCACTGGCTTCCAATCAAGTTCTGCATTTCATATAAAATCCTCCTCCTCACTTATAAGTCCCTCCATGCCTTTGCCCCTCAGTATCTATCCGACCTTCTCCACATCTACACCCCATCCCGGACCCTGCGCTCATCTGACTCTGGTCTCCTCTCCATCCCTCACTTTCGTCTCCATTTATTTGGGGACTGAGCTTTCAGTGTTGGAGCCCCTACCCTTTGGAACTCTCCTCCTGCAGAAATCCGCAATGCCCTCTCTCTGGACAATTTCAAAACCAGTTTAAAAACTAATTTTTTCAAACTGACCTTCAATGTTTAACTTCAATGTCCTGTTGTTTAGTGAACATATATGAAATCTATGTAAGTAACTGACATTAGTTGCGTTATACAAATCTGTTGCAGCTGCTTTTGTTTGATAAATTGATTCATGAAGTTGTTTAAGTTCATAAGGTTATTTATAGTTCTTTCCAGTCTTAGAATACTTTATTTAAAAAGGTATTTAGTTAAATTGAAGAATTTCTTTAATTGCAATAAAGCCTTGTATTTAGTAGTTGATTTTTTTGTTTGTATGTGCAAACAAATTGTAGCGGTCTCTTAAATGATTTGAGCCTGAGTTGTCAAAATCTGTTGAATATTTTGTCTACTACAACCTGTTGCTGTGTTTCATGCAGTGTAAAGACATTGTTGACCATATCAACGATTAGTCTCCTGCTGTTAATAGAATATAAAAGGCCTAAACCCTCACAAGGCAGTCTTGCTATTCTACAGAAAGGGAGCAGGTAGTTAGAAAAATATACAAGCAGTAACAAGAGTACTGCAAATATCTGTCCATCCATCTTTTGATATAGACTTTAAACTCACTTGTGCACTCTGACCTAGCGTATATTTGTTTCATCATATCATTAATAGCAAGTGTTTTCAGTTATGAGTAGTTGCATGTAAACTGTGACACCTATCCTGTTAACATGTTTAACTGTTGGCACCTGTGTTTACCATTATGTATCACAAGAGCATTGTGCAAAATGTGTTTTATGAAGTGAGAATGTGTTTCGAGTTTTGAAAAGAAGAGTGAGTGAAATCTGTAAGGTTTGGCTAAGTAGGTTAAATTTTTGAAGTTTTGTCAATAGAGCAATAACTATTCAATTAATTGGTTTAGGCCACTGGCAATTGTTTTTAATGTTTTAGTAATTGTGAAAAAATGTAATACAATTCAGGCAAATTGGCCAGAGCAAAAATGTATCCATCTGTGATGTCTCTTTTGTGTGTTACAGCCTATCCACATCCCCCATCCAAGCAGCAGCATACCTGGAGGTGGAGTAGGGGGAATGGGAGGTGGAGGAGGAGGAGTAGGAGGCGACTGCATTGTCGGGGGTGGGGTTGGGGTGGGAGGGTTAGGAGCGGCAGCAGGGAGAGGGCGCCCCTTCAACCTGAAAATGAAGTTTGTTTGTGGTCAGTGTTGGAGAGAAGGACAGGTCAATGAGCCTGACAAAAGCCTGAAGTACTGCACTGCCAAAGCACGACACAGGTGTGGCCTTCTCACACTTTCTGCTGCGTCCTTTCTCTCTAGGATTTAATGTGTTTCTGGTTTATTTGTTGGTTAAATTCATGTTGTTTTCTTTGTCTCCTCAGCTGGACGAAGGAGCGTCGGGTCCTGCTGGTGAAATCATTTGAGAAGAAAAAGTGGGTCGTCGTCCGCCCTCTGCCCTTCTCCCGCACCTATCCACAGCAATATGACGTGAGTGCTTCCTTCTTCATCTGCATGCATTTCTCCCTTCTCCACCACTCCTTCCACATCTTCCATATGCAGTGTACAGCTGACTCTGTTCTTGCCCTGAAGGATAGGTGGTTGCTGTTGATTTGAACCTCATTACCCCTGTGTCTCATTAGTCTGAAGATGCTGGTGTGTGCCTTTGACACTGTCCCTGGTAGGCTAAACACATTCCAGTAATGAGAGAAATTTAATTTCAAACAGTTTGCAGGATTTGGGATCATTATATTGTGATAAGCAAAAAATGTTGTGTTTATTTGGTTTGAAACGCTGCATTATAATTAAATTATGTCATTTTGTGTTCTACCTGTTCAATCATATTGCCTTAATCCACTTACCTCATCACTGATTATGATTTATCAAAAAAATAAATGTGCCAATATTTTTGTTAAAGGAACAATCATTTTGTTGCAGTATAGAAATCAATATGTCATAATATATATCACATATGGTGATATCCCACCTGACCCTATTATTAAAGGTAATCAGGCTAATTAGACCCAGCAGAAAAAAGTTGATGCGGTTCTGATCGTATGATACTAAAACCCTCTACTCTTACTGGTGTCTCTTTCAGATGTGTGTACATGTGATGAAGCAGAAGAAGTGCCACTATATTGGGAATTGCTCATTTGCTCACAGTTTGGAGGAGAGGGATGTCTGGACATACATGAAGAACAACAGCTGTAAGCTCCTGTTTACTAACTGCTCTGTTATGAAATCTGAGCATTTTATACCAACATGCACATTAATTTCTAGATTCAATCATTATCTTAGACCTCAAATTTTTATTGTAACTTGGGATCATTTTCAGTCTGTAGTTTTATTGCTTAAATATCAATGAAACAGTAGGTATGTTTATTTTAAGGCCTTTTTTTCCATTTCTAATCATGGCCATGTTTGTTGTTCTGCCTTAACACTTCGTAGTCAAGGTTACAGAGGTCTTTCTTCTCTTTGTCTCATCTTTCCTACGTCTGCAGTGAGAGACATGCAACAGATGTATGAACTGTGGCTGCAACTGACAAATCAGAGTAGACGCACAGAAAGCTCTGCTGTGACCCCGCCCCCCGAGGACAAACAGGTCACCATAACAGCAGATTACACAGAAAGCATGGTGAGTGGTTATAAATCCATCATCATCAAGAGAAAATGGGACAATTGGATGCTATTTTAAATGAGTAAAAGAAGAACATGATTTAGAAGTATGTAGAAGTAGAAGTATGTCTGATAGTTTTTAATGTTTGACACAGTCCTGGAAACTCTTGATACTGTACTGGCTGAAGAGTTAAATATATTTTATTCTAGATTTAATATCCATGATTTTAACAGCGCTCTCTATGAGCTCTCTATGTTTAGATGTGGTCCTGCAGGATGTAATATTAAAATTGATGAGGTCATTGTCTGTAATTCTTTTAGTCGTACTAAAGTGAGAAAATGCCCTGGTATGGATGGAATGGGGGGCGGGGGGGTTATTAAAGCCTTGTGCCTGGCAACTATTATTTTTTTGTATATTCTCCGGTCCTCTTTGGAACAACGCAAAGGTCCTAGCACGTGGAAGGAGTTTATTGTGGTGCTTGTGGTAAAGGTTAGTTCTCCTAAAGCATGGAATCATTATGGACCCATGGCCCTCATATCCCTTGTAATGAAGACGATTGAGCACCTTGTCAAAATAGATATTTTTCTGTACATGATATGCTTGATCCTTTACAGTTAGCTTATAGGGCTACGTGGGTTGTAGTGGATGCTGCTGTCACTGTGTTAAACCTCGTACTGAGACACCTGGAAAAAAGAAAAAAAAACATACATGGTCGCTTTTTATTGACCCCCCCCCCCAGCTTTTAATTGGTATTCACATTTTCTTGCTCATAAGCTTTTATCTAATTATTATATAGATTTTGATACGTCGTGTTGGCTCACAGATTTTTTTAACAAACAGATCTCAAGAGGGACCCAGTGAGCAAACCCTTGTCCTCCACTGGATCCCCTTAGGGATGTGTTCTCTCTCTCCTTTTTTTTTTTAAATTTGTTTTGTATAATGCCAGAGCAATCGTGAATCACGGTTTGTCTTTTAATCTCGTGAACATTTTTTTGTGTGAACATGTTTTATTCTGCTTTTATTGAGTCAGTCCTTACCTTTAATATGATTTGCCAGTTTGGCACTGTCAGAGCAACAAACAAGAGCAAACTGGTTAGAATTATCGGACAGTGCTGTAAGATCACCCGTGTTTCTCTAAATGATCTTCAGCTCCTGTATGAAGTGAAGGCTGTTTCAGGCTCTCAGGGCAGCATCGCCAGATATAGACTTTATTTTATTCATTTGGCTATTGGCCTTTTAAACAAGATATAGCTTCTATAATGATCCATTGTAACAGTCTGATAATTTTGTGTATGTATGCGTTTGTTGAATTTGATTTATTGTATTGGATGTATTTGTGGACTACTGTCTGTAAAGCACATTTCCTCACAGGAACATTAAAGTTTTACTCTACTCTAGTTAAGGCTGAAATTCAGAATATGACCAGACTGTTGCATACAGAGCCTTCTTGCTTGTTATAGTCGACATGTTGCGTTGTCGGCGAGTCTGACGGATGAGCCTCTGTGATGTGTATCGTTTCAGGGAGGCCAACGGTTGTCAGATGGGGACGATCTCTGAGCAGTGCCGTGTGAGCAGAGGCAGTGGGTCTCCACCGAGCTGCAGACAGACAGAGACAGGCCTGCCATGCCAGCTACAACTCAACAATCTGTCACCTAGCCAGTCTGATATCCTCTTGCATCTAGCCAGCAGTGTGAGAACAGACTAAAACACAACAAAATGGTTATACCCACACCCATACACACACAAACACACAGCACATAAACCAGAAATCACAGGCACCAATTATCATGAGGGAAAGATACGAAAGTGAAAAGACAGGACTTGGATTTGGCAATGTTTTTTAATATCTCGCTGTAGTTACACACAGCACCTCTATTTTTCCCTCCAGCAGATCATACTGCAGAAATTCCACAGACGACTAGTTTTGCTTCGACTTAAAATTTTCAACTATAGTTCCCTAGGGCTTTTTTTTCCCCCTTCTTCTACTTCTTCCTCGCAGCACTGAACTGAAACAGTTTTGGATGGGTGCGCTGGTCGCAGCTCAAATCTCGCTTGTTGGTAGTTCAAAACGGAAAAGAATCTCAGCACTCATAAATGTTTAGATTTAAACTTTGGAGTGCCAAACATTCAAAGCCTTCAGTGCAGTCGCTAGCTTATCAAGATGCTATGAAACTACAAAGCGTTATAAAAATGAAAAAGGAACTTGAATGACACTCCTCGTTGAACTACATAACAACCAAATCCCACGTACTTTCCCAAATGGGAATGTGGCGAATGAGGCAAAAACAGTTTTCTGGAGATTAAGAATCTTGAGCTTAATTTTGTTTTGTTTTTTTGTTTTTCTCGAGGCGAGTTGTACTTCCTTGTATTATTGTCTGCCATATTGGTAGAATGCTATGAATGTAATGCCTGCATGGGCCTTTCAAACTAGGAAATTAGTCATTTAAAAAAATTTGCTGTGGTCGTGGAATGTATGCAAGTATATTTAATTGCCCCAAAAAACAACTTGTGTAACATGGCAGCCCTCCCCTTTATTGAGAGCAAGTTTATGTAATCAGACCTGCTGGTCCTGCATATTAACACAGAGCGCCACAAATACTCACCTGGTTGTTGCTGTGAGTGATCCAGTTGAATCAGAGCTGTATGAATGGCAGCCCCCCTCAAGCTGACTGAAACAGGGGACAAAGAAAAAAACAAACACGTCAGCAACTCGTGGCTAAAGTACACATGGCCAATGTCTCAAAGCAACTGTTGCTAAAGTGAATAAAGTGCTATTCACCATCCAGCACTTAAAGCAGCTGACAGAGACTGCGGCACACATGCGGATTCCCGGCTCGAGCTGCTGTCAGCAGACTCCTAGTTAAATAATGATGACCTTACTTGGACTGAAAAACGGTGTAAATAATGACCACGCTGAAGACTTGAGTTTTGAAAAAAAAGAAATGAGTTTTGTAATGCGTAAAGAAAAAAAAAGGTCCAGATGACTGATGATTTAAAAAGTTTAACGCTGGATAGAAATAAAGATGAGAATGTATTTTTTCTATAGTTTATTGAAATACTATATAAGATGATTTAAAAGTAAGGTCTGGCTGCCACTTCGGTTGAACTGGGGTCATCATTTTCATCCTCCCACAGCCTTCAGATGGAAACCTGCGTTCTTCGTCCGAGCATTCTGCTAAAATGAACCCTTTTCATTGTGGGGAAACCTAGCTTTAGACAGGGAAATGATTTGCATCCCATATTGTGCCTATAAACAACCCACATGTAACATAAACAGATACATGCATACGCATACAAACACATGCGCGCGCACACACACACACACACACGGAGGCCCAGATATCTGTTGCTTTGCTATTCTAGCCTTTAATGTGGATGGAAACGCGATGGAAGTATGTCTATAATCCGATACATTTACACACACACACACATTATGCATATTTACGAATAATGGTATACTACTAATAATAATTGATAACTTAGCGGTTAAGCTTAATAAATATATAGCCTGAAACTTGTATTAATTACATAGAAGAAATTCTTGTTATCAAAGTAATGCTATGACATGTATCGCTGAACTAGATGACAGTGAATTTTTTTTTTTTTTTAAGTGATTTTTTTTTTTAATTTTGTCATTTTCCTTCTGTGTGGGTTGTTCTAGACGGGGTTTACAGCAGATATGGATTTGATTTAAAGGCTGAATGTGTCAACATTGATTAATGAGGGGTTAAATTTTGAGTGATGAGAAAAAGGGGTGGAAATTGATTAACTTAGCGAACTTGACTTTGTTTTTTTGTTTGTTTCTTCACAAATGCAGCAGCAAAAGTGGATGTACATGTCCAGTATATGGATGTATGGGGAATAATCATGTTCTGAAGTGTGTGGAGCTGCATTTTGTATTTTACGTTTTCGCCTCGTTTGATTTTGCAGATTGACCTTCAGATCACCAAGGAAAAATTGTAACAGTGATATTTCACCTATAGAAAAGTTCATCACTCAGCAATGTTTTTGCTGATTGTTGATAAGAGCCCCTGTCTGGAACAGCCCAGGTATTAGCATCTTTGAGGGATCGTATTACTAATACTCCTAGTATTATGATGGATATGATGACGATACTGATTGCTATCTATTGACTATTTCTATTTCTTCTCTATATGCTATTGATATATGTATGTTAATTGCAATGTATAACTCTCTTTATATATGTATCTATGTATGAATATAATAACTGACAATAAATACGCACTGTGTATGCAGCAGTGCACAGCTCTGTCCGGGAGGCAGTGAGCAGAAAACTTCTCATACTTGCTGTTCAGTTTTAATCCTACAGGAGGTGATTTCCGTTAGCAACAGATTGTATGTTGTAGACGTGCAGAGAAGGCCTGCTCTGTGATAACGTTAGCTGAAAAAAAAACAAGTGTGAAAGTTTACAGTGAATGCTGTTAGCTGTCGACAGTGTTGATCGTACAGCAGAGTTTGGCTGCTCACTGCCTGCGCTGTGCATTGTTTTTGTTTTGTTTTTTTGTTCTTTGTTTTTCTGTTACTGTTGATATTGAAATTGCTTCACCAGGCAAAGACAGATCTGGAAACAAAAGCATACACAGTTGCTTATCTACTCCAGTATAGCGCCTTATTCGATATACTACACTTATAAAATGATAATACCCCTATTGTATAACCTGCTTACTATACACTGGATATGATACCTGACACTTATTATAATACTTAGAAATTCTTATAAGGTATTTTAGATAAGAGATGATGGAGCTGTTTTTTTTTCTGTGGCTGTGGAAGATTTTGCTGTGGTCAGTAATGTGTTCCCATCTTGTTTTTCAGGGCAAGTGCAGCACACTCAAATGCTCTCATCAGCCGACTGTTGTCAGTTTAAAGTTAATTGCAAAGCAGCAGGGATTTAGAAGTAACATCAGTCAGTCGTTAAATGTTTGGTAAAAATAAATTTTGGCATAACCAAAACATTTCAAATTAAATTTTGACAGTATGATTTAAGAGCGAATATGGCTGATATTTCTATCGCCAGTCTGATGGGAGGAAAACCTCAAGGCAAACAAAGCAGAGCATTTGAGGAGAAGCTCCTTTTTTATTTTGGGAGAGAGGCCAACATTGATGATGTAACTGACCTGAAAGGAAGAAAAAACAAAAAACTGAATAGTTGTGCTGCGTAGTCTGTGTTTAATTTTGTAAGGCAGGAGAATCATGACACGAACCTAAAGGAGGTTTCTGCCACTGACCATTGGCATCTCAGATTTCGGTTTGTGCTGCTCTCTAGTTTGTACTTCGTCAGCCAGCTCTACCAAATTACAGCTGATTGTCATTTAGGCTGGAAAATTGAGCAAACCCTTCCTTGCGTCCTAGTGTTTGCTTGGCAGTAACAAATTTTCTGCTTTATTCCATGTTCATTTGTCTGGTCTTTAAGCGCACGATCGACACAACAATCCGCCAGCAGGCGACAGTTTTAATCACTAGCTTTATTGTCATCATCAGAAGCTTTTCCTGAATGTCATCTGTAACTATTTTTCCAACAAGAGAATACTGGCTTTGGTCTTAGTCCAGGTCGAGGGTGTGTCTTGGTTCTGGTTGTGCGCTGCTGTGGCTTAATGACGTGACACGGTCGTGCTCGCCAAATCTTCATGTGACACAGGCAAGCCTTTTCCCCTCCCGCCCCTCTGAGAGAGTTTGTAACATTCCATTCGCAGCACCAACATACACCTACATGGCCACACAGAAATTTTAATTTATCAAGTTTTCAATCAGTTGGAAATGACTGATTATTTGAATTGTTTGCAACAATTCCGATGAAGACACCGGGGTTGTAAGAAGCAGGGGAACAACAAAGCATCTTTTTGTACTGTATTTTTACATTTCTTTGTTTTATGCTTTGTTTTACCTTCTTGACTTTGTTTTCTCTCTTTCTCTTCCCTGGTTGGACGTTCATGATCACACAAGTGGACCAAATCTCTTGAAAGCATTTAATAAACAGACTGTTTTAGAAAAAAAAAAAAAAAAAGAAGTGCCTTGCATTATTAGAAGTGCACCATTCACATAATTGTTGCCGGGCCCAACCGTGATACATCGCTGATAGTAGAAATCAATTAATCCATGAGTTTTTCATGAAATGAGTTTATTTCTTAATCCTTTATTAACAGACTAAAGTTGCAATCGTGACTCTGTGGGTACACCACATAGTAGGGATGATTTTTGTGAACTGGTCTGAATGCTGCCGAGTTTGGGGTGACTGAGCTACAATAGTCTTACGAACTCTGTCTTACCTTTCACTGCACACACCAAATAACAGCCTTATCAGTCTGATGCCATGCCAGTACTTTGAACTGACAGTTGGATATAGATGTGGATGCAGCTTTTTGAGTGTTCTCTGGCAGCCTTAATGTCTCATGACTTGTCAATTTTTCTCTCAGCAACAAGTGTTATTTGTAAGCTTTTGCATTAAATATACTGAAAATTAGTCATTCCTGAGTCACACGGTTGGGCTTTAGGATTAAAAATGAAAAATACAAACTTTATCATTGTAATGCATCCGTAGGTTATATTTGCAGAGACTCGCTGTAAGACTTTATATGTGCTGTGTTGCAAATTTTTTTTAAAGATTTTATTATCCACTTCATTACATAATGGTATTTTTTTTTTTAACCTTAGATAACAGCCGCCACTCCGGATTGGCTTTGACTGCTGCAAGGCACGCGCCGAATAACCAATCGGTGTTTGTACCTGTGATTGCTTGGCGAATCCACGCTGCTGATTGGCTGCGCGGGAGCTGGGAGGGGCGGGGCCTATCTTGGTTAAGTAACGTGTTGAGTCAGCTGAGTGTGTGACTCGCTCTAAGTTTTGACATTCCCAACATTTCGTGGGAGCTGTCAGGCCTCTCTTGGGCCATGTGTGTTCTTTTGATTCAATTCAATTGCAATTTTGAACGCATCCGTTGACCTCGTTGCCACTGAAAGGAAAACAAAAAAACATGACCACCGAAATCCCGGAGATTTTCAGAGCTCTGCTTGAGTATCCGTTTACTCTCCCGAGCTTTGACGATAATGGTAAGCGTGTTTTGCTGCACTTTAATTCAGTTGCACGCATTGTTGTGACTTGGGAGTTTGTTTTTTGGTGCAAATTCGACCCCTGTTACACTTTTTGAGCTGTCTACAAACAACGTGTTTGTTGAATAATCCCTGTCAGGTGGTCTGGATCGGCCCTGTCTCAGAGTCCTGACCTTTACATGCAACTCATTACCAACTGCAAACTGACAATCTGTTGAGCCAGTGAGTTACCAACAGAAGTGCCAGACATGGTTGGCTGAAAAGAGAGTTGCAGGGATGTGTGAGTCTTGTGTGGTTATGGGATCTTAAGGAGCAGAGAAATACAAATATTGAGAGGGCATTTTGTAATCAAGACTCTTCAAGGTGGATCTAAACTGTTGGTTGGTCTACTTGACTTTTTTGTTTGTTTTTTCCAGCTAGAAACATTTCTGTATTATCTCTGCATCATCACTGGTTAGTATTGGAGCACATGCCAGATCCTATAGGGAATGTCAAAATAACAACCAGCTGCCAGAGTCTTTCTGTCCTGTCTGCTTCTTTGTTAAACAAATACTACAAGTGTCCCTCGCCCAACTGGTTCCTGGCACCTTTATCTGGATCACATGATGGTGACTGAGAGATCAAACACAGAAGTCCCTGGGGGGTGTTAAAAGATCAAACAGAACAACCTATTGAACCCTGCTATTGTCCTGTTTGATGGGCTCTTAGGACTGAGTGAGTGTTTAGGCACAATCTGAGTTTGATGCTGATTGCGTGCTGATATAACCTAGTGAGGGCCTGTGTTTGACACCTGCTTTCATTTGTCAGGGTCCCTGTGTGTGCGCGTGTGTGTTTGTGTGTGTGAGAGATGGCTTTGTAGCTTCCTGATTGAATCACTAGATAGCTCCTCTCTGGATCATGTCCACATAATCTTGTTAGAAGCTGGCTGAATTTAACATTATGTGCTAGATTATTATGTGTTACCTATAAGCCCCACAGTACAATCCAACTTTTCTTCTGTCCATGTTAAAATGCAATAATGAAGCAAGCTAACGATAACAAGGCACTTGGTTGTTTGTGAGAACAGCCTGACTCTGCTGCACAAACTATTAGGAGATAGATATTTGATTTTTTTCAGAATCTTAGAGCCGTCCAAACTGATAAATTAACTTGTGGAGTTTCGGGTATTTGAAGTGTGAAGTGAAGCTTTCAAAGTCCTAGACATGGTTGGGAAGTTATATTTGGAAGAAGGGTCTCTTTATTGTAGTAATTGAATGAAAAAATAATGTCACGCTGTAGGCTGGCCATGATCACAGGCTGCAGAGCCTGCAGAGACAGTTCATTACAGCAACTCTTCCTCCGCACTAACGAACCATGCAATGACCATGATTCCAGTAAATCTGAGGCTCATGACATGCACATGTCTTATGTCTCTGTGTGTTATTGGTAATAGTGCTACCCCAGACCTACAACATGGTTTGTTTCTCAGTTCTGAACATGCACAGTAATGTTTCTTTAAGTGGCTCTATGATGTCAGACAGCACTGACTTTAACTTAATCCGACAGATTGAAATTGGCATTATCAAATGATTAAATTTGTTTTGGTGTCTATTGGGGCGTCTGGTCATACACTTCACCTGTTAACCGAGTGTGTTTATGTAAAATAGCACATGATGTTAAGGTCAGAGTGGCCGCAATCTTTAAAGGAGTAACTTGTAAGATGTTAGGTCACCAAATGCTCACGTTTTGGGTCGACACCTTCAAAGGTCAATTATGACGGATTTGCAGTTGGAACTGTTTAGAAATTAACTCCATATCCAAGCACAATGTGAAGAAATAACAGTTATGATGTCATGTTAGAAATCTTCAAGCATTTTGTTGTAGAGATATTTACTAAAATTAGTATGACTGTACATAAAGTCAAGTCAGTTTTGTTTATATAGCACTACATAACAACAAAATTCATCTCATGACACTTAACATTTAGAGCAGGTCTAGATTTAACCCTTTCAGTATTAGTTAATTTAGTCATTGAAGTTATAATTAGTGTTTGATAAAATAAATTAAAAACCTCTTAATTGCCCTCTGCTGGTAGGCTATAGTATAACAATACAATAAAAAAAACCCTTCTCCTCCATTATTTCAGGTAAAACTTGAAATGAACTGAAACTCAAGTTCACCTCAAATAGTTTTTTGTCATTATTTTACAGTCCCTTTCACAGTGATTTAGATTAAAATGTTAATTTTTCAGATCATTTTGGATTTAATTAGTCATTTGACACCATAAAACCGATGTACAGTGACACGAGTGACTGCTGAGCCATGCTTGTGATTGTGCAGTCAGCTTAGTAGGCAGGACCCCAATACTACAGCAATGCTGCCCACCGCTACTGCGCACATTCTGACATCAGAAGAAGTCGCCAAGATGGGAGCATTCACATCCTGAATATTTGGATTTCTTTTTTGTACCAATGGAGTTGGTGGTGACGCATTGTTCCTTTTTATTAATGTCAATTTTGCCTGCCAGGTAGTCCCAACCTGTCTTTTAATACCACCCCCTCCTGAATATGTGTTTAATAACTCCCCTGGGGAACGTGTGCAAGGACCAAGTTTGCTGTATTCCAGAATTCCACAATTATATTTTTACATAAACAGGATAAACACACAAAATGTCAAGAGGAATTTTCTTACAAAAAAAAATTCAGCCTACAGAATTCAAGTTTCTTTCTTGAACCAAATTAAAATTAACTTGATTCACGTTAAATGCATTTGTGTCAATGTCACCATAAAGGTGTATTTCCAAACGTCAACTACTCTTCATTGGTCAAAATAAATTATTAATTCACTGTGTTGGACTATTTTTCTGGAGAAATGCTGCCTGCTGTTATCATAGGTTATGTTATCAACCCTGTGGGTTAGGTGATTGGTTGGATTGCTAGTTAGGATTACACAAAAACTACTGGATGAGTTTTCAGCAGAATATGGTTTGAGGATGGGGAATTAGCCAAGGAGGAACCCATTAAATTTGGTCGGGATGCAAGAATTTTCGGGCTTTTGGGCCTTGGCGAAGGTATGCACGCTACTGAGTGCCATTCTAGTCTTGTCTTGCACGGAAAACAGTTACGTAGACATGTGTACGGGTCACAAACAAGGGCTTGTCATTAACTGTGCCTGGTGTACCTGAAGCTGTGTGGTTTCCAATCTAGGAAATAAACTTGTAATATCATATTTAGTGGACAATTTACGCACAAACCTGTATATCAAACTATTCAGAGGGAAATTTTTGTCCTGACTCAAAAAGACAAGAGTTTTGGATGGATCACGATCATTCACGGATGTGTGTGTGTGCATGCGTGCTAGGAGGGTCAGGGGGCTCAGCTTTTCTCAGATAGAAGAAATGCTCTTGACCCACGGGTGTAGGTCGAGGTGACTGTACAGGGTGTTCATATGAGGAGAGTCTAAAAAGAGAATGTAAGCATATGGGGCTCCGGATTTTCTTCCACTCCATTGCTGAGTGTGAACCAAACACGGGGGGTCGTCTGCATTTGACTGTAACATCTGACCTTGAAATTTTGAAGTGCATATGCATCCCGTGTGTTTTTTTGTTGTTTTTTTTTTTTGTATACGCGTTTCCTTACATGTATTTGTGAATAAATATAAGTTCTATCCGTCACTCTTCAGGTTAAGCCAAATATTGCATGATTTATTTTTTTTTCTGGAGTGCTACTGCTACTGTTTTACTGGCACTTTTTTGAAGCATAGCGTGCAGTTTGCAGATATCTTGAGGGGAAGCGTGAGAAGATATACCACCGCGCCTGTAGATACATAAGTGCAGCCTTCGCACGTGGTCCTGCACGTGAGCCGTGTTTACTAAACAGCACAAGGACACGACGTCCCGGGCAATATTTTCCCGGCACTTGGAAGAGTTGACGGCGATTTTTCAAGGTTAAAATGGGAACGGGAGACATTAATGTGTTCTCATGCTCGACTGAGACGGGCAAGAACATAAGTTAAGGGGTAGTGTGTCTGTGCATGTAATATGGAAATTAAAAACTTGAATGGAAGACGGCGATCGCAGCAGGGACTCAGGCGAGGGCGCGTAGCTGCATGTTTCACGTCCACGCTTTACGCTCGTGACACGTTTCACCGTCGCTATACGATGACGACATTTAGTGCAACATATATAACTCGGTCAACCAATGAGATTTCAGCCAGTTGCGCCGTGACATCAGCTATTGGCTCGTTACTAGAGTCACCGCCCCCCTTTCAAGAATATCATTAATATTAATTAATATTCATGAGGACCGCTAGCGAGCCACCAATCAACGCAGAGCTGTTTGTTGTAGAGGCCAAACCTGCCCGACAGCAGAATATATCGAGGAAGTGGAACGACGAAACGAGCAGCTGCGCGTGTATTATTGCGAGTGTTGTTTGTTTAAAAAAAAAAAAAACATTAGAGACGGTGTGTACTGGTGGAGAAACCAACTGCATAGTGGACACCATCGAGCAAAAAGAAAATCCGCGTTACTGGCTTTTCTGAGAGTTACTACTTGGACGTCGTTGACAAGAGAAAAAATGTCGGGAGAGCCAATCCTCATTACACTGGCAACGTCCACGGGGGCCCCCACTTCACTCCCGGTGGTTTTGAAGAAGATAATGGAAATGCCTCCTCCAAACATTCTGGAAGACGACGACGGTATGTTCGGGCCCGTGAATCGACGGAGAGTAAACGGCGTTTCGATGTAGCCTGATAAGAGCCGAACCGAAGAGCCGCTAAAACAAATGGTGTTATAACAGTGTACCGATTGGGAATCCTCTTGGTACCGGGTGTTAAGATAAATACTAACTTGTATACATCGTACATACAGGCTCACTTTTCTTGCTTCCGTGACTCACTTGGTGATTGGGGGGGTGGGGCGAGGCTTTCTGAAGGAGTTTGTTGTGGGTATAGGGTGAATGGTATAGAAAAGGGTCGCAGCC
This sequence comes from Mola mola, assembly GCA_001698575.1. Taxonomy (NCBI): domain Eukaryota; kingdom Metazoa; phylum Chordata; class Actinopteri; order Tetraodontiformes; family Molidae; genus Mola; species Mola mola. Next base: position 9,440,651 of record KV751339.1, read on the forward strand.
AGAGGCTTCGCGAAGCATTTGGAACAAGATGGCGACACCTGCAGGCCAAAGCCTGTGTGTTGTTTTTGAATAGACGGACCTGCGCTCATGATGACACACTCGCTTGTTGTGCTCGACAGAACGTATAGCCTGTGAACAGTCTATGGCTCTTCTTTTAAACTTACAGTGGAAGAGTGAACGGGCGACGTTCCGCTCATATTACCTGAGTGTCCAGATTTCTGGACGCGCCCCGATGTGAAGCTGCCGTTGTTGACTCCGAGTTCCCTTCTTCCACATACAACGGGTGTCTGTTGTGTTGGCAGAAACAAGTAATTCAGAAACATCTGATGGTCAGAGTGGGTCAGAGAGCTCATGTTTTCACTGTGACAATGTGCTGAGAGCTTCTAGAGAGTTATTCTCACCACCCTGAAAGAGTTGTTTTTGTTGTTTTTTCTTGGCAGTTTAGATTACTATAAAATGCGTATAAATCAGTATAGATTGGTCTCATGATGACTGAGAAGCATTTGGTAGTGAGGAGAACTTCTTAAATCAAAGGTTTTGTGACACCGGAGTCCACACAAACTACAGCAAACACTGTCTGGCTAAAAATGCAGCTTCCAAGTAATTATTAGTTACAGTGGAAGTAAAAGACTGGTCCTTTTTACTGAGGTGCATTAAAGACATAGTACTTGAACACGACTCCTGAGTGATGGATTAGAAAGGAAAAACGAAACATGTCATCCTTATTTTTACAAAAAAAAACGGTTGATGTATTTGTTTTGTTTTTATGTCAAATCAGTAGATTAGACACAAAACTGTCTTCTGAATACGACAAATGGATTCACTCAGTTCTG
>KV751339.1:9441649-9460429 GCA_001698575.1 Mola mola
CAAGCTGGACGATGACGCCGACCTGGGTGGGGGAGTTAGTGATATGGGTCCGTCAGCAGCCCTGACTCCCGCCATCTGGGATAAAACCATTCCTTATGATGGTGAAAACTTCCACCTGGAGTACATGGACCTCGAGGAGTTTCTCATGGAGAATGGCATCCCCTCTTTGCCTGATGAGGAATCCCCAAAGGGCAGCCCAGAGCACAGCGGCATCAAGACAGAGGAACTGAAGGAGGTACAGGTGAACCTCGCCAAGTCAGCGAGCAAGCCCCCAGTAGCCCTGCTCTCCATCGATGAACTGGACATGTGTAAGAAGGAAGTGGTGATCGTCACCAAGAGTGACTCCGACATCATCTGCGATGTTACTACAGGTGAGTTCATGTTGGAGGAAGATCGAAGACTAAAGAGCAACAGAATTTCATTTAATGTCTGTTTTGTGTTTTAAATCCGGAAAAGGGCGTCATTTAAAGACTATTTGATGACCTGCGTTTTAAACACATTGACCTCATCACAAGCTTATTATGCAATAAAATATGTGGGCATGTTTGATTGAGGCCTTCAGAAATATAGACCTAATTGCAAAATCAATGCTTTTTGAACATCAGCTGTCACGGCATCTTTCCATAACGTGTAATTGTTTTTTTTGTCTCTGACACTTGAGTGAGAAGAATACTGACGTGACAACAGCAATAGATTCTGGTACTCCTGCATAGCGAAGAGCTAACTGTAGGATTATGAGCAGTCAGCACTAGTTGACATGTCACAGCACTCACCCAGATGTGTAGAAGCTGGATATATCACTGTGAAACCGCCGCAGACAACTTAAAAACCAGTCCCCAGTTACGCATTTTGTTTCTCTAATCCTTTTAAACATGAATGGTGTCGTGTTGCTGACAGTTCCTCTTTTGTTGGCTCAGAGGTGACCACTGAAACGGAAAGAGCGACACCCGAGCCCATCAGCCCTGATGAGATCGAGATCGATATGAACTACGAGCCTGATCCCACTGACCTGGTCTTGTCCAGTGTGCCGGGTGGGGAGCTGTTCGACCCCCGCAGACACAAATTCAGTGAGGAAGAGCTCAAGCCTCAACCTATGATCAAAAAGGCCAAGAAGGTGTTTGTGCCTGATGAGCAGAAGGTATGCATGGAGGCGACATGAGGGGGGGTTTGTTCACTTTGTGCATATGTTGATATATGGAAGAATAGACATGCAAACAGAAGCTTAATGTAGGAGTTTAATATTAGGACTTTTACAGTCAAGTTTATGTAATTAACGTTAACACATCACCATTTGAATTACAATTTAGATCATTTGTTGATATTTTTTAGTGGAATTTCTTGGTGAGTGGTGAGAATTGTCGTTGGAAGAACTAGAGATGCAAATAGATGGTCGGGCTGTGCTCATGTGACGGCATCGTATTGATTTCTAGTTTAGCTAGCATAATGATATACAACTTCCTAAGTTTTCTTATTGACTTGCACTTTCATCAGCCAGTTTTGCAGTGCAAAACTGATGCAAGAACAGCAGATACTTGCACTTTGAGTTGCAGAGCAGAAATTGGGTTATATCACAGTGAGAAAGTGGAGACTCACAGTGACTCAGCAGTTTGATAGTATTCAAATTATTATGTTCCCACTTCCCGTCGTTGGCCTGAGAGCACAGGCTTTGTTTATATCACAAGGGGGCCTGGCTGCCATCCAAATTAAACACTTGGCTGTTAACAGATTTGGGAGAATGTGTTGAGAGTAAGATATTCAAGACTGTTAAAACAGGTTATCTCAAGTTTCAACTCAAGTACATCTGTGTAGAATTTCCTCAACAGGCGGTACTCACAGAGTAATTAACATGAGGGAACATTACAGGGTGTGAAAAGCTGCAGGAATGAGTAACTTGTTAAAATGCTGCCTGAAGGCTGCCAGGTAAACAACATAAATCTATGAGTGTGATTCTCCGTTTTTTCCTCCGTTTTTCTCTTTCTTGGTGTGTGGTTGTTTATTACGACAGGCAAATGAGCTTTTATTGCTGCACGCAGCAAGAGTTAAAGCTGCTTTAGCAAAAAGGAGCGTTTGGAAATCAGAGCACAATAATACAGAAATAACGAGGTTAAAACACAAATGGTGTTTTACGTATATGTAAATGTTCCCAAAGGCCCTATAATACTCGATTCATGTTGCTTTTTAATCATGGACACACAAAAGTCAACATTGTAATGCATACGGAACTGATCTGATCTGGACTGCTTGGTGGAAATGAGACTTAGGTAGATGAGCTCAGTCAGCTCTGACCATCTACTTTTTATCTTCACCACTTTTTCAGGATGAAAAATACTGGCAGAGACGGAAGAAGAACAACGTGGCTGCCAAACGTTCCCGCGATGCCCGCAGGTTAAAGGAGAACCAGATCACGGTGAGGGCGGCCTTCCTGGAGCGCGAGAACACAGCGCTGCGGACGGAGGTCGCCGAACTACGGAAGGAGTGCGGCCGCTACAAGAACATTGTGGGTTGCTACGAATCCAAATTTGGGCCACTGTAAAGAGGCCGTGAATGGCTAATGTATGAAACTGTAAATGGACATCCACACAGCAGACAGGACACTATCCGTCACTTTGTCTTCACGTGTCAGGTTAGAGTCGTAGTTTAGCTGACAGACAACATATCTATTGTACCGCTGACGACACAGTGTTTGAGTTGTGTTATGGAGGTGCGTACAGACAGGTGAACACAGCCATGTGGGTTAAATCTGAGTCATCAGTTGATCCAGGGTAAAAAAACAGAAATAAAACAAGCCTCCAGTGCCAGACACCTTTCGGTTCATACTAAATGCATCACAGTAGTCTCGCAGGAAGGGATGAAATTGGACGCTTACCTGTTTTCTCTTGCGTTAAAGGGGTAAAAAATTAATCTACTGCAGTTGCAAGGATTCAAATAAGCTTTACAATTGCTTGGCCTAAATGTTGAACAGTAGATCTCAATTCACCCTCTCGATTATCTGATTTATCAAGTGTTGTTCAGCATCACAGTTCATCTGTTAGGTACAAGAACAAAACCTTGTGACCTTGTAAATAGTGTTTAATGTTGACCTCTATCCCTCCTCTTTCAAGTGAGGTGCCAGAAGACCAATAGACAACACTTGTTTTTTCTCATTTATTTCTCTAATGAATTAATATATCAAAGCTGTGGGGATAGTATATGAAAACTCAAGAGTCGATCACACAAAGCAGAGGAGGAGAGCGTGTTTAGGGGGTGTGGCTTGTATGTGCCACGGACACAGTGGCATGTAAAGAAATTATAACCGGTTCTTTGTCTTTTATAGAAACTTATAATTACCATCCATGTGGGTGAGATGGTGAAAGAGGATATTCAAGTGCTTCTACAGTGCATTTCTTTTCTGAAGTGTACTTTGATCATGTTTTGTATGTTTTTGCCTGAGCTATGAGATTATTTGTGACATTAATCTTGGAGAAACGATGAGTTTTATTCTCTAATATTGGATAGGTAATACATGAGTAGCATTTACAATAGTTCGAGCTAGATTGTTAGTCATTATTATAGTATTATAGAAATAAACTGATTTGCATGTTGCTTTCAGTTCTTTCCAGCATATTATTCACTTTTGAAACCCACCTGTTCATTTTTATTCTATTTTTGAAATTTCTATTATATATTATGTGGGTGTACTTTTCTCAACCCACAGAAAATTTTGACTGTGACATTTCCAATAATTTGAGCTTCTTCAGGGACTATGGTGACGTGGCAAAAAAAAAAAAAAGTGCGGTCACGTTCACTTCGTTTCATGTGCACGTTCTCATTACCAGCAGCACGGAGCTGTACATAAATGCTCTGCTGTCCCGTGTGTCTGTGAACGTCTCACTGTCTGTCTTGTGTAGTTTGTGTAGGACGCCTGCTCTGCGTCATCCTAGCCATTTATCAGTAATGCTTCAGAGGTTTCGTCGATCCATGATGCATGCACTCCAAGTAGTCGCAGCCTAACATTCAAAAACAAGTACTTGTCAAGTTTTTGAACCACTGTTCTGCATTTCCTACATGTAAGAGCAAACTTCGTTTACAACAGACTTTCGGGTACTAGCAGGAATAATACAAAACTGGGTATTTAAAACTTGTGGCAACGAGGGTTTGTCAGTGATTTTGTTTAAACTGTTGCGTTTTTTTTAAGGATGTGGTGGTGGATGCATTTACTAGCCTTACTCGTTCATGACTGTTCTTTCTGAGGCTGTAAACTGGCAGTTTTTTTTTTAATCCGTTATTACCAGGGAGCTTCAGTAGGTGCAGACAGTACACAGAACTGCTAAAGCCATTTAAATGCAGTCTCAGTTTACAGAGGGCATATCGGTGTTTTGTTACATAACATCCAACATTAAAGTTGTGACTTGTACCCAGAATTATTTCTCCGTTCAGTTATCACCCGAAGCTGTTATTTGTTTCTGCGTTTTCTGCTGTGCTTCCATCCATCCATAGACATAGGGACATTTTTATTCTATATAAACGTGTTTGAGAATTTTTTTGTTTTTTTGTTAGTTTTCATGTGAATTCCATTTAAGGAGAAAATACTGTTTCAACAAATATGTACAGTACAACTTGCAATAAGTGTAGTTCCATCTCCTCTCACATTGTTTTTTTTGTGCACATTTAACACAAACTTCGCCTTCTAGAATATAAATCAGGATTGCCAGATTAGTCCATTGTGACTTTTTCAGGAACTATTTTACTCTCAGCGTCATCTATTTCAGTCTCTTAAATGCAATATTTACATTGAGCTTCCTGACTTGTACCGTGCATTGTCTGCTGTAATAGAGACTGCATCTGCCTTATATCTCAAACAGGTCAAATTTTACCATTATGTTGAGTTGAAGGGGCTGTTTGTTATCGCTTCTCCTTGCATCTTTGTATTTCTTTCAAAGAAAAAAAAATGTTTTGTCTTGTACAAACTAAGGGGAAATCCAGTTTCAAATAATGCATACAAAATAAATGAGACATAAACATAGACTGCCTTCTAATTCTGTATAATATAATGAATGCAGTTATTGAAAACACACCTAAACTCTTAAGTCAGTAACTTCACATGGCTCTACCTGATCTGAACATGTAACTCAAATGGTAAAATTTGGACGTCAGAAATTTGCCAGGACTGGCAGAGATTTGTGCATAAAGAATGAAACTGAACGCACTGACGTCCTTGAATTAAATAAGTCTTACAAAAATACAATGCAATATACTGCAGGTATATGTATTTCATGACAATAACCTTAAATACAAAATGGTGATTGTTAGTTAATAAAACATCTAATTCAGAACTTCGAATGCCAGTGTTTTCATTTCGTTACTCTATCACGAATGTTTGCTAGTTGTGACACTTGTGTAGGCTAATGTTTTGTGGCTATTAAATAATGCGCGGTACAGGTATAGGCAGGCTTATGGTGTGTCTTTATGTTAAAAGGCTGTCCCTTAATGTTTTGGACTGTTTGAAAACAGAGATGAAGACAGAAATATGAAAGACAGCTTTATTGACAAAACAAAGATTTCTTGAGGTTTCCAAAAAAAAAAAATCTGCATAAGCAGAAATTTAAAAAAAAAAAGCCTGGGGCCAGAAGGACTTCACCTCTTCTTGAAGCCATACTTCTTCCTTTCGTAAAACAGATCCGTTTTGGAGCTGCCCAAATTCACAATCTTCGGACAGCCATCTCGCTGTAAACAGGGAGAAAGAAGAAACCTATTAAGAAAAAGTTTCCTTCACAAAAGGTCCTCAACAGGTTTTGGACTTTAATTTCTATGCTTAGTTTCACTTGTTCAATAGTGCTGTCTATTTCCCACTGACGCACATATGCAAGAGGGCAAATGACTCATGCATGTGGCTTCTCTTAGCTTCTTCAGTGGTCAGCAACAGGTAAACAGAAGAACACTCACATCTTTCTCCTGAATGGTACACTCTTTACAGTAGTAGGCATCAGAAACTCCAGGTCCTCCGCAGATGACACATCGGCCCTGATAGGAGCCGTAGTTACACTCGTCACAGATGCGCACCAGTGTGCATGGCCTCACGTAGGAGTCACAGATGACACATTTCCCATCACCTGAGAGGAGAAAAGGACATTGAGGGAATTTTTATATATATTTTTTTTTTAATTAAATAGAAATTAAAGCAACTAAATTAAGGAAGAAGCAAAATATTACCAGGGTCTTTAAAAACCTAACACACTTATTTTTGTCTGGCTTTTGGTGGTCTTTAGCCCTTTGTTTTGTGTGTGTTCCTCAGTTTTCAAAGTATTGGCTCTATCATTAGAGAACTACAACGTGCTTATTGTTGTTTTTGGGATCAGTGCATCTAATTTTATTATTTTCTGCCTCCTTGTCTCTTCTCTCCTCCATCTTCCTACAAATGTCCTGGAAATCAACCTCAGTGTGTCCTCTAAAATAATGTTTCAATCTGGAGGACGCATGTGTGTGTGCGCAAATGTGTTTCATTTGTATCCTAATTTGTACCAGTCTTTAAATGCAAAATGAAACTTTTCACCATCTGTATAGCACATCATAAGGTGTTTGTTCCATTTATTTTTGGAGGTCTCATTTTTCAAAAACCTGTTGACTTGACTCCTCTTTCCTCGTGCTCTGAAAAGGACAGAAACGGGAATGAAGGGTGTGCAAATTGTGCAACGAGAAAAGGGGATGGATAAGAGGTTCACGCTTGTGCCAGTCCTCAATGAACTTCCACGTGATGACACAAAAAGCCATGATTCTGGGTTGTTCAAATGCCTCTTTTTTTTTTTTTTTCCAGCAAAACAAGACAACTGCAATCTACTTTCATTCTACTGAAAAGAGAAACAAGCAGGCAGAAATCTGTTATTTTGAACTGTCCCTTTAAAAATTTGACTGATTACAAATGATATAAACTAACAGGTATAAATCTTTGTATCAGCATCAACTGTGATGCTGTTTACAGCACAAGCTTTGTATCTGTAATTGAAACATTACTTATATTGATTGACAATAACTTGAAGGATTCCATTTCAGTTCATCAAACACAAACAACCTCAATGTTTGCTCTGTAAAATGACGATTGTGGTGATGTCAAAGGTTTAACAAAGATACTTAACACCGTGTCTGTGACATACTTTGCCGTTAATCGTAGGAGACACCTCGTAAACCATTATTAGATGGTGAAGATGAAAATTGTCGAAGCAAACATTAAACTGAAACTGGTGCTAAATGCTACAGGTGCAATAATAATAACAAAAATAAAGATTAACTTTAATAATTTAAGTTTAAAAAGGAACTCATGGCACTCAATTTTTAATATGAAAAGACTTACATTTTTCACAAAGTCTCCCGATAGCTGAAACAAGAAAAGAAAAGAGCATTCAGTATTGTCGGCTTTGTTATAATAGAGTGAATAACTTTACTTCCTCATATTTACAGTAAAGTCATTATATATTAAAAGACACATCAAAGCGAATTAGGCTGTAGACATCAAAAAGCTAACGCCATGGCAAACAGAAACGTAAGCTAGCTTCTTTCAAATCCATTTCGTTACTGTTAGCGTGGCAGATCGCGTTTTCCCGAGCAAAACAACAATAGCCGATATCCAATTGCAACAGAATAACAATACAAAAGAACTTTTGAGATTAAAACATACCAACACCCGCCTGTTTTCGGCAAAAGATCAAATCTGGATGATGTTTAGCCATTGTCGGCTAACGTAAGGCAAGCGCTCTGAGCTGGTTCACCTTTTACCTTTGACCTGTAAACTGTATGAGGAGATGCCCTACTGCCACCTAGCGTCTCCAGACAGCCAAGAACATAATGATAATACTAATATGAGTATCGAGCGTATCTTATTATTTTTTTTAAATTTTGTAAATTAAAAAATACAATCCAATATTTTACATTGCAAATTGTGGGAGTGTTTGACTGAAATATAACGTTCATTAATAGACGTAATATAACGCATGCTAAGCGTTTCAGCCTTATAAAAATCAATACATGCTAAAAGTCTATCGTGCATAGCTAAACTAAATAACTTGGATTTTAAAATTTGAGATAGGTTATAAGTGAAACAATGAGATATCAAATTTAACATTACATTTTGTAAACAGTTTAAATGTGGGATTAAAGTCACCGTAAATATTTTGTTCTTAAAGGACCTGCAGAACCGCGGCCTATAAAGTTGTGACGTCACAGCTGCTCCACACATCTTTGTCAGTGAACAAAATGGCAACCTACTGTCTCACTGTCGCCCGGCTCCAGGTAAGGGACCGAATTGGCTAATTTGACCTTTTTTTTTTTGAACCAGTGAAGGGTGTCACTTTATATACACCTACGTGGAACGTTAACATGACTGAAGCAAAGCTGTAAGGGTGGTTGCTGAGGACGAATGAAGTGTGGACTCGACACCGGCTAGCTGGTCAGGTCATCGTGTCCTGAATGCGCTGAACGAGTCCAGTACCCAAAATGTAGCCTGTCGCTGGCTTAATGAAACACGGCTCATGTCTTCTCTTTCGAGAACAAGTTAATGATATCCTTTATCCCTGAAATGAACGTGGCTAGGCTTGTTTTAAAAATGTAGTTTGGTGTCTAATGGCAAGGTTAAGCCACAAGGTTAGAGCTCGCATGAGGCTCACACACGACCTGAGTGTTAGAACAGACAGAACGTATTTATTAAATGGTAGCAAACAATATGGGGAAAAGACATTACAAAAAGAGAATTGTTCGGAGTTTTCAAGTAAAGAGATGTGCACCACATGTTTAATGCCAGCAATGTGCTGCCAAGATTTCTACAGCTTAAAACCAAGAACCAAGGTTCTTAAACTGTAATAGCAGAATGGTAAGATTACTTGGATATCAAGGAAGAAAAAGAGCATCTTCTAATATCAGTTAATGATATCTGTTAAAATTACATGCCTGTTTCATGAAACTAAACCAAGTAATAGTAAGCACTGACTGTCAAGGTCAGTATCTGCTGGCACTGTAAAGTAATTGTGAAGGCTCTTTCTAATTATTGATTTTGTGAATATTTGTTTTTTTGGTTTATACTAGTAGAAAACGAAAATTGAATGTCATTAAAGATTCCCTTGCTTCAATTCACACAATTTCATTGAATTCTGATTTGATGTGTGACAGCAACTCTTTGCTACAAGTAGCTTGACACTAGAAGTCAGCTGATGCAGTTGTAGGTTCAGCTGCTTGCTGTCAGCCGTGTCACTCGACACTCATTGTCTGCTCATTGACGCTTCACTTTTTTTTTGTTTTTAATGATTAAAAGCTTGTGTTAAAGCCATGCATTGGTACATATTAAAACAAAATGTTGTGGACATGCAGTCTTCTCCTTACAGTTACTCAGTAATGTAACTCGAGTGAGTATATGCGTTAAGGGCACCTAAAGAGTTGGCTCCAGGAAATTGATTGCCCTTGACCTGTAGTACAAACACTACATTGTGAAAATCCAGCTACGCACTGCCTAAATGAAAAATTTAGCTTCTCTAACATATATGACTAAATAAAAACCTGTAGGAAAAAAGACTAAATATTTTTGGGACTGGAGCTAGTGTCTCCCCAGATTCAATGTATTTGCAGTCTTTCATCATATTCCCCTGACTTCCACTCATGAGTTTAGGCACAATATTTTCTTAGTCTGCTCATTGCACACACTATGTTGTTGAGTGTGTTAAGTTGCTCATGTACTTGTTGTTGTCTCCAGCTGGCTCTGGGTCACGGTGCACGGCGCCTGCATGTATCAGCAGCGTACAGAGCCAAGGCCGACGTGTCTATGAGCCGCTTTGAGCCCACCTCCTTTGTCAACTATGATAGGCTCAAAGCCAACGTTGAAATTGTGCAAAAAAGGTCAGTGTACTCCTCAACTTCTATGTATTTGCTTTGGCTCACATCACCATTTCATATGCTATTATCTGTGTGAATGTTTGTTTTCTAGAGTTCTCTTGCCCTTTAAACTAGTGTTTAAGTTCAGAATTATAACATTTTCCAATTCCAGTCAGCCTGAATCATAGTGCTTGAATTACTGTCAAGCTCTTTGACATTATTGGTCTTCAGAGGGTGTGTGTGTATGCGTATGGCAGTTGGGGCTAGTAGGATCTGTGGTTTTTGCTCATTCGCCCTGTAATTACTGCCTCATTTTAGACTGGTATAAACTGTTATAATGACCTAATGAAGGAATGAAGGGGTGAAGACAGTAGTGCAAACTATAAAGTAAAGCCACCATTTACTATTATTCTTTGGATCAAAATACATTATAATACCATACTTTTGTTCTTGCCATTTTTAAAAAAAATCTAAAAAGACAGTAACTGTATGTACTCCAATGGTTTTGTTCCTTTTTTCCAGCCACTTTGCTATTTCCCTCCTGAAACGTCGTCTAACAGTGACCTGAGTTGAAAACTTTTTATACTTTTTCTCTAGACTTAACCGGCCACTCACTCTGTCGGAGAAGATTGTGTACGGCCACCTCGATGACCCCCACAACCAGGACATCGATCGTGGTCGCACTTACCTGCGGTTGCACCCTGACCGCGTGGCCATGCAGGACGCCACGGCCCAGATGGCGATGCTTCAGTTCATCAGCAGCGGCTTGCCGAAGGTGGCTGTCCCCTCCACGATTCACTGTGATCACCTGATTGAAGCACAGATAGGTGGAGAGAAGGATCTGGCCAGAGCAAAGGTGAGGGATTTTACTTGTTTAATCTCCCAAAAGTTACGCTATGAGTGACTTGTTAATATGTATAGTCATCATCATCGTCATCATCGCTTTCTAGGAAATCAACCACGAGGTCTACAACTTCCTGTCTAGCGCTGCAGCAAAATACGGAGTGGGCTTTTGGAAACCAGGCTCTGGAATCATCCATCAGGTTGTTTTTGCCATTATTAGAGTCTGGAAATGAAGCCATTGCAATATTGGCACACTAATGTTTAGATTTCATGCATAAACAGATCATCCTGGAGAACTACGCCTACCCAGGAGTGATGCTCATTGGTACAGATTCCCACACACCAAACGGTGGTGGGCTTGGCGCCATCTGCATTGGCGTTGGAGGAGCAGACGCTGTAGATGTCATGGCAGGAATCCCCTGGGAGCTCAAGTGTCCCAAGGTTAGCGGTTTACTCACATTCTGCATTTTTTTATTTAATGACAACTCTATCCTCAAGTTTCTTTCTCCTCAGTAACAGCTGTTGCTTTCTTTTTCTCCTCCCTAAAGGTGATCGGTGTGAAGCTGACAGGCACTCTGTCAGGCTGGACATCTCCCAAGGACATCATCTTGAAGGTGGCTGGCATCCTGACAGTGAAGGGAGGCACTGGGGCCATTGTAGAGTACCACGGTCCAGGAGTTGACTCCATTTCCTGCACCGGTCAGCAAAAAAAAAACACTTGACTTTTATTACACCTTTGAGTTTTGCTTCCAGTGTTGGGTTGTAACATTTCTCTGTTTTGACGAGTGACATGTTTTGTTGTGTGCAGGAATGGCGACCATTTGCAACATGGGGGCAGAGATTGGAGCCACGACCTCCGTGTTCCCATATAACCACCGCATGAGGACCTACCTCGAGAAGACTGGACGTGGACGTATGTTTAACTCCCCCCCCCCCAAAAAAATGGACCTTATAGACTCCTACTTTAGATCTCACGGTAGACTTGTTTTAAACGAAAATTGTGAGAGTCACCCTCTTGTTTTATCCCCAGAGATCGCTGCACTTGCTGATGGATATGCTGACTTGTTGGTACCAGATGAAGGCTGCAAGTATGACCAGATCATCGAGCTCAATCTAGATGAGGTCTGTCTCTTTGAAAATGATCCATTGGTTGTGTCTGCCTTCTTAGTACAGTGCAGTAAAGAGTGGCAGAACATAAGTAGAGCGGAGGAAGTCTTGGTTAGAAAACTGCAGAAAAGACTCATTTAATTGTTTGTTACGCATGCTGAAATACTATGATATGTGATTGCTATCAGAATTTTTGTCTGTAAATAACATGTATGTCATAAATGGCTATGAAATCCCTTCATCTAGTGTAAAGAGTTTGGTTTATTTGAGAGTAGCTGAAGTTTTTTTTTTTTCTCCTCTCTAGCTGAAGCCCCACATCAATGGACCTTTTACCCCCGACCTGGCTCACCCGGTGTCCGATGTAGGTGCTGTTGCTAAGAAGAATGGCTGGCCACTAGAGGTCAAAGTTGGTAAGAGCTGACCCAATTTTCAGTCACTCTGCTGTTTCAGAATTGTTGAACCCAGAAAGAAGGTCCTGGCTGCGATTCCGAAGTCAGGGCTTTTCTGTGTGGAGTTTGCATGTTCTTCCTGTGTCTGCGCGGGTTTTTCTCCTGGTACTGTTCTTAGGTTTCCTCCCAGTCAAAAAACATGCAAAAAGGGGGATAAGGCTGATCAGTTATTTTCAATTGCCTCTAGGTATGGATGTGAGTGTGAATGGATGTATGTCTATACACAGCGGGGGAAATAATGATTTGATCTGCTAAATTTGTAAGTTTGCCTACTTACAAAGAAATTAGTGGACTCAAATTTTTTTGGTTCTTTGCTGATTATGGCAATAGACAGAATATCAGTCGAAAATGCATAAAAAACACACAATATAAAAGTTAGAAAATGTGCATTTTATTGAATAAAATAAGTATTCGATCCCCAAGCAAATCATAAGTTAGTACTTGGTAGAGAAACCCTTGTTGGCAAGCACAACAATGAGACATTTCCTGTAGTTGGTCTTCAGGTTTTCACGCAACTCAAGAGGGATTTTGCCTCATTCCTCTTTACAGAAAGTCTCTAAATCCTTCAAGTTTCTTTGCTGTTGCTTGGAAACTCGAAGCTTCAGCTCCCTCCACAGGTTTTCTATTGGGTTGAGGTCTGGAGACTCACTAGGCCACTCCATGACCTTAATTTGCTTCTTGTTGAGCCACTCCTTTGTTGCCCTGGCAGTATGTTTTGGGTCATTGTCATGCTGGAAGACCCACCAACGACCCATCTTCAGTGTTCTTGCTGATGAAAGGAGGTTTTCATTCAAGATTTTAACGTACATGGCTCTGCTCATTGGCCCCTCAATGTGGTGAAGTCGCCTTGTACCCTTTGCACCAGAATAGCCCCAAAACATAATGTTTCCACCTCCATGCTCGACTGTGGGTATTGTGTTCTTTGGGTCATACTCGCAATTTTTCATGCTCGACAGGGCAGGTTGAGTTGATGCCAAATAGCTCAACTTTGGTTTCATCTGACCAAAGCACTTTCTCCCAAGCCTTTTCTGAGTCATTTAGATGTTCACTGGCAAACTTGAGGCAAGCCTGTACATGTGCCTTATTGAGCAGGGGGACCTTGTGGACACAGCAAGATTTCAGTCCATTATGGCATATTTTGTTACCAAGTGTTTTCTTGGTGATTGAGGTCCCAGTTGCCTTCAGACCACTAACAAGCTCCTGCTGTGTAGTTATAGGCTGCTCCCTCACCTTTCTCATCATTATCTTCACTCCACGAGGCGAGATCTTGCACGGAGCTCCAGACTGAGGACAGTTGATGGTCATTTTGTGTGTCTTCCACTTTCGAATAATGGTGCCAATAGTCACCTTCTCAACAAGTCTTTTGCTGATGGTTTTATAACCCATTCCAGCCTTGTGCAGGCCTACAATCTTGTCCCTGACATCTTTTGAATGCTCTTTAGTCTTGCCCATGGTGCTATAGAGATTGGAATGGAAGGAACTGATTACTAGGGCAGGTGAACTTTATACACATGGCGAGTTAAGATAAGGAGTATTGGTAATTGGTTGGTTGTGCACAGCTGTGTGCCACATGGGCACCAGCCAATCTGTGTGAGCCAGAATTCTGGGTGAGTTGTTGGGGATCCAATACTTATTTCACTCAATACAATGCACAACATTTTACTTTTATATTGTGTGTATTTTTATGCATTTTTGACTGATATTCTGTCTCTATTGCCATAATCAGTAAACAACCATAAGAATTTGAGTCCACTAATTTATTTGTAAGTAGGCAAACTTACAAATTTAACAGGGGATCAAATAATTTTTTCCCCCACTGTGTGTCAACCCTGTGAAGAGGGATAGGCTCCAGCCCTTCCTCGAGACCCTGCAAAGGATAAGTGGTAGAAAATGGATGTAAATGACTGGTTATTTGTTTTTAGTGAGACTTTCTCCTCTCCCTTTCAGGCTTGATCGGCAGCTGTACCAACTCCAGCTATGAGGACATGGGCCGCGCCACTTCTGTGGCCAAGCAGGCTTTGGATAAAGGCCTGAAGTGCAAAGCTCAGTTCACTGTCACCCCTGGCTCAGAGCAGATTCGTGCCACCATTGAAAGAGATGGATATGTGAGTGTTTGAAAGCAGGAAATCCCATCTTTCTTACTGATGCTGATGATTTTTCTGTGGATAATGAGATTAAAATTAAAATTTGTATGTGCTCTACTGTAGTCGAAGGTCCTCAGTGACGTTGGAGGCGTGGTCCTGGCCAATGCATGTGGCCCCTGCATTGGACAGTGGGACAGGTGCTATAACTTTGGAAGTTGATGTGCAGTGGTTCAGTTCAGTTCAGCGGCAGTAGTTAGTATATTATCTGTGTTTTCTTTCAGGCGTGATGTGAAAAAGGGAGAGAAGAACACAATCGTCACTTCCTTCAACAGAAACTTCACAGCCAGGAATGATGCTAACCCTGCCACACATGCTTTTGTGACCTCCCCAGAGGTAAAGTCACTATGAACCAGTCCATGCCCTCAGATTTTTAACCTCAAGCTTACAGTTTGATGATAAATACTTAATTTCTTCTTTAGATTGTCACTGCCCTAGCAATCGCTGGCACACTGAACTTCAACCCAGAGACCGATTACCTTACAGCCCCCAACGGTGAAAAGTTCAAGCTAGACCCCCCCAATGGAGATGAGCTACCTGTCAAAGATTTTGACCCGGGTCAGGACACCTACCAGCACCCCCCGGCCGAAGGCACCGGTGTTAAGGTGGACGTCAGCCCTGAGAGCAACCGTCTTCAGCTGCTGGAGCCCTTCGACACCTGGAATGGGAGTGATCTGGAGAACTTGAAGGTTCTCATCAAGGTCAGGTCTCGTACACCCCCCCCCAGTTTTTATTAAAACTCTCACGGTTACTGAGAAAATAATCTGAACTTCTGCCTATGCAGGTGAAGGGCAAATGCACCACAGACCACATCAGTGCTGCTGGACCATGGCTGAAGTTCCGCGGTCACCTGGATAACATCTCCAACAACATGCTGATCGGCGCAGTCAACAGTGAGAACGATGCCATAAACAAGATCAAGAATCACCTGACAGGAGAATATGGGGGAGTCCCTGATGTGGCCCGCCACTACAAGGTGAGGACTGCTCACTCCCTGTGGACATATTAATTGAATTGTCCCACGTTGAAATGTAGGATAATAGTGCTGCATGATATAAGTAAAACATGCGATAAACAATCTTTGCACACTAACTGTTTTTTTAACAATTTCTGCTTAAAGTTTGTGCTGGTGACATAGACAGAGAATAACTTTTGCATATTGAATATAAAATGGAATGCATTATTTCCTTTGGATGGATAATCTTTTTTGCTACATTACATGTAATGGACTCTGTTATGTCTTTATGGCACTTGAATGTTTTCTCATAAGGAGAAATATTTGCAAAGCTCTTTGACACTTTTGCTGCTACCTGACTTGATATTATTACATTTCTACATGTATATGTAGGCCAATGGTGTGTCCTGGGTTGTTGTTGGAGATGACAACTACGGCGAGGGCTCCAGTAGAGAGCATGCCGCACTGGAGCCACGCCATCTAGGAGGAAGGGCCATCATTGTCAAGAGCTTTGCCAGAATTCATGGTATGGCAGGATAACTGATAAAGTGTCCAGTGTTTTGTAATAGCCTTTAATTTTTCATAGTGTTCATTCCCTCAGTTGACAAACACGTCCCCTTCCTTTCTGCAGAAACCAACCTGAAGAAGCAGGGTCTTCTGCCGCTGACCTTCAGTAACTCGTCAGATTACGACAGGATCCGCCCGGACGACAAGATCACCATCAGAGGACTCAAAACATTCACTCCAGGAAAGGTAAGGGCGCGTTTACATCTGAAAAGTGACTTCCCCAGAGCTGTTAATGAGAAGCGTCTGGATTGAAAATGTCATCTTTTCAGCCTCTTCAGGCACTCGTGAAGCACAGCGACAGCACCGAAGAGACGCTGGAGCTCAACCACAGCTTCAACGAGACACAGATTGAATGGTTCAAGGCAGGCTCCGCCCTCAACAGGATGAAGACGTTGCAGCATTGAAGAAGAGGAGCGGGGATACAAAATGAAAGAGGATTTTCAGGGAGAAAACAGGGTGGTGGTGATAATTTTTGGAAGAAAGAGGGATGAAGAATGTAGACCCTGTTCATGATTGTTCCATCATATGCATTTTGCATGCAGTTTGGGCTGAAGTAATGCATCTGTGTACCTCAAAGAGTTGTCTAGATTGTGTCAGATGAAGTGCCAAGCTAATGCTGATGAGGGAACGATAGCTGCTGGTTTGTGGTAAGATTTCGAAAACCTTCATTTGTTTATGCATAGCATTATTGAAAATACTACGCCGCTCTGTTTCAAACTTGATCAATGATACCTCCGATCCTAGAGTCTGTTCAAACAAAGGAAAGACCCCCACCGCCACCAAGATCCCACCCATACACACACACATTGACTCAAGCATTGTTAAGATATCCTGCATGCTGATATGCTGCCGCAGTTTTTACAGCTGTTCATTCCTGGAAACCACTTCACACCAGCGCTCAGCCAGCTGGTTGTACTCTGTCACAGCGTTGTTTTTGGACGGTTTTGCAAAAAGAAGGACAAAGTTTAATTCAGCTTTATTTATTTGTTTTCCTGCTGGGTCCATTTGTTGCAATGACTACAAGGATCCAAAGGGAAATTGTCTAATACATCCACTTTCTCACAGACTGGTCTGCCCCTAGTGGCCATGATGAGGTACTGTAGTGTATGTGAGGCACACCAGAAGGTTAAATTGTTGAAATGCACAGTTTAAAAGCAACATCTAGTTCATTTTGTCTACACAGCTTTGTGCTGTGTGTGGCCCCCTTCCTCTCTGAGGTTATCTCTATCAATTATTTAACTGCCCTC
The DNA here is from genome assembly GCA_001698575.1 of Mola mola. Lineage (NCBI taxonomy): Eukaryota > Metazoa > Chordata > Actinopteri > Tetraodontiformes > Molidae > Mola > Mola mola. The sequence goes on from KV751339.1 coordinate 9,458,787, forward strand.
CTTGGTTAATCCCAACCTCTTTACAAGGTCAAATGCATCATTTGGTTTATCTCATTGTTATTTATTTGTTCTTTATCCTGTAAAATCAGTTTTCTTTTCAAACAGGTTGAACTTTGCACATCCTGCACATATTTTCAGTGCCCTTTTTGTGAGTCTTATCACAACAACGTGAAATTAGATTGATTGAAGGAACAAAATCTTAAAGTAACAATTGAGACGTAAACTGACGTTATATTGTACAATAGCACTTGATTTACTCGAGCGAAGCAGCTCCTAGAATAAAATCTAAATTACTGTTAGCTGGTTTTAGTCATCTGTGAGTGTGATAAAATAAATTTCATGGCAATGCCACAGCATCAGTTTATCAGTAAAATCTCTTTTTAGAAGAGACTAATCACTGAAATGAAGTTATACCTCTCTTCTGCTAACCTATGGTATGTAGAGTTCATGTACATGTAATTATTCATGTTGTGTTTGCTCTCAAATGATCTTTTCTGTCTTACAGAAATGCCAATGGGTTGTAAAATAAAAATTCTCAGATCTCATTTATTTATATTGGCGTCAGCGGTGTGACTAAAATCTGCCAGCGGTGGATTTACTGGTATTTATAGGGTTAAAGATTTGACAATCCTGCACAAATGAACAAACAAAGTTAGCCTATTACCCTAAGCAAGCGTTATTGAGAATTTTAAAGAATAATTAAGTTGTATTTATCATCCTTGTAAATGTACTAATATGATTTAATCCTTGTATCCTGTCTGCTTTGCCTGAACAGAGAGACAATCTGCTTTTGACATATTTTTTTTATTTGAATTATATCATCCCTACATAAAGAGCCACTTGTTTCCCCTTATCCAATCTGAGGGACAAAAAAATCTGATCTGACAAAGCAGGGATTCTGAAAATTCACAGAAAAACAAGGTAGAAACAGGTGGTAGAAAATATGCAGATGATCACACAGGCCTCCTTTCTACATCATATACAGCTATGACTGATGTCACCAGAATCATCCTCCTGGAACACAAAACAAAGCGTGTTTTACCTTGAGAAAGTACATTTGAATTTATCTTGACCCAACAATTTGAAGTAATTTAATGATTATTCAGCTTCAGTTACTTCCACTTGTCCAAATTCACTGAACTGAACAGCCCAAACACAAACCTTTTCAAGTTAAACCTATGACTTCTTTTTCACTGCAAATTGAGTTAGTCCATTGAAAAAATGAATGGGATGGTTTATGGCTGTATTTTCAATGTCATGACTGTCAGATGGTCTGTAATGAAATGTGTACATGGGTAAAGTCTAATTAGACTAAAGTGGATAGTATAAATAACAGGGAGCAGCATTAGGGACAAAATTAGTTGAGTGTGGGATACATGTGAAAAAAAGTCAGTTCTGACATCTTTTAAACTTGGAATTCAAATTATTAAAAAAAAAAAATCAGATTTCTTCCTCTTTTTAAATCAGAATTCTAATCATAAATCTTTCCTCAACTCAGAATTCTGGCTTTTGGAAAATCACAGTTCCATCTTTGAATTTCTAATTCTGGCTTTTTTTCATCAGAACTCTGAATTCTAAGAAAAAAAAAAAATCTGAATTTAAATGCTTTTAAATTTTTGTTGCCATAATCCTCTTCAGTCTAA
>KV751339.1:9460859-9499152 GCA_001698575.1 Mola mola
TCATTCACCGCATGTCCCCGCCGCTTCCACCGCCTTCCATATTACTACTGCACCGTCATTACATCTGAAACAGGCGGGGGCCGCAACAGACAGCCGATCGCCCCCTTCGGACGGTAAGTAATCGATCGGGGTGACAAACGTGTGATTTGTCGCGGGGCTTTACGCGCCGGAGCGTCGCGATGAAATTTCTTTAAACTCAGGCAGAGTCACCGTCGACGCTCGTTTAACGCGCCGGCGTTTCGTGCTCGGATGCACGTTGGTGCCACTGATATTTTGGTGTGTGTTAAGCATCCTTTCGCCTCCAAGATGCCACAGTGTGAGAAGGCTCCGGAAACAAGCCGCCCGAAGGGGCTTTTTGTATGACACTGAATTATTTATCTCCCGCCAGCCTCCCATGCAAACCAATCACGCCATGGAACAGGCCGTGTGTCGTTTTATAACGAAAATATAAAAGTTTAAAGACTGTGGCGCGATGTGCGTGTGCGCGCTTTACGTGTCTGCCATGCTGATGCAGAGCAGCACAGACAGTAGCCCGCTTCGCAGGGCTGCTCTTGGCCTTTTGTCTTTGTCAAACCTCCTCCAGCTCTCTTCCAGTCCGGTCTGGCCTCTCTGTTTCACACCGAGAAGCAGCCCAAGAGGGAGTCCAGCCTGTCCCTGGCCTGATATTTAGGGTGGATGAAAGAGGAGCTCGGCCAGTCCCGTTGCTGAATTATTAAGGCTACTAATTTCTGCCTCATCATCCATCATCCGTCAGTCCTCTCCCCGGTGCTCCCACGGTGACAAACGTGTGTTTGTCATGGGGGTGTTGCATAAATAAACACAAACCTAGATCTAGTCCTCCCACTCGGGTTAGTCTTGTTTATGAATTAATTTGAGGAGTAAAATATGTGTTTGGGCAAGTAAAACTGGTTCCAAGGAGACATTGTTTCACTAACTAAACATATAACCATCATGGCGTATTAAGATCATGAGGCGTGGAATATGGTGGTGCAGAAGTTAGAACAAGAAGCAAGCAACAAAAGGTCCTTGGTTTGATTCCCACTCGGGTCGGGGTCTTTCTGTGCAGTGTGTTCATGTTGCGCCCATTATGTCTGCGCGGGTTCCTCTGGCTTCTACCTGCAGTACAAACACATGCAGATTAGGATGAGTTTAAACTGAGTTGTATCTCTAAATCATATGTGTGAATGCAAGTCAACCCTGTGACAAACTTAATATAGACAGCATTTCACTGTAAAAGCTAAAGAGTTCCACCTTTTGTGAACATGGCACCAAAAGTACCAGTTGGAAACGCTTGTTGGAGTGTTTGCCCAGTTAAATACGAACTGTGTAATACACAATGTCAAACAAACTTTATTTATAAGATCTCCTTCTACTACCATTGAATTTTAAATTTGACATTATGCCGGGGAAGACATTAAACCATTCTAGTCCTCGATGTAAAGGTGACATTCCGCCTGCGAACCACAACACTTATCCATGTCATCATAAGTGGACCTTTTTCATGGCAGCCATATTGACATGAAATTACAGGTAAACGCAGGTAAACGATTAATAAAACTGTATTAAATTAACGCTCTGTTTCATGTAGCGTGGTTGAGCCTATCCAATGAGCCAACAAGCACAAGAGCAGCATATTGACGCCATTTGACCTGAATGGAACTGGGCCTTAATTAGCTTTGTTGGAAAACCTTTTCTCTATTTCTTGCCAAATTGAGCGCTCACAAAAACAGCTATATAAGCATCCAAAATTGAACTCGAGGGTGACTAGGAAAAAAATGTTGCCGTGGTAACACACTCGGCTTTTCCGGTGAACACAGTAAACATAAACGTTAGCATGGCTCAAAGCACCGCGTCAACTGGTCGAACTACAGAACAGTTCGAATGGCCGTGGCCTTGTGTTTTAACGTGAAAACGTAACTTCCTGCGAGTCAACATTGCTATTAAACCTCAGCAGGTCAGGAACATTAGCTCTTGTGTCGCTTATTCAATGGGCTGCGTGAAATTCGGAAACTTTCTACAAACCGTTTTCACCTTTAGAGGTAACCATTAATTTGTTCAGATGTCAACACAGATCGAGATGATTAAATGCTGTTGCCAAAGGGAGTATATTTGGAACCTGACCAGATCTAATAAGATGGAGCTGGAAGACTGGAGCTTTTCTAACACAAGCTTCGACCCTCCGTCCTATATATGGCACACACTGCCATATATAGACTGAGAGCGGGAGTTTAATATTGAATAGAGCCTTTGCGATTCACTCTGATATTCACTGAATACATCCGTTTTTGTCGAACAGCCTGCAGATACCACGTCAGTACTGAGAGTCAGAGGTGGCTGCCAACAACGGCAAAAACGCAGCTGCCGGGTTTCAGGCTCTTAACTGGTGTAAAACAAACCCATCACAGCCCGACACAAAGGTGCTTGTAGTGTCAAAATGACGGAGTGATCATGATAAGCGGCTTGTGTCATAACATGGTGACCAGGTTCAAGCATTTGAAAGCAGTTTGTCCTGAAGCGCTTCATGGAGCAGCTTGTTGTCTGAATGCACTCTGTGAGGATTCCTGTAATGGATGTCGTGCCAGCGCAAGAAGGGATTTTAATATAATCGAGTGCGATGAGCTGAGCCGAGGGCCTCGGGGGCAAGATTGTTATTTACATCATCTTGAGACCTTTTCAAAAGCCGGCAAGATCACGGTCGGTTTGCTTGAAAATGAAATTGCTCGTTTAGTCTCACTTTTCTCACAGCAGCTTCCAGCTATTGTTTTCATCTAAATTGCAAACAAGGATACTGTAAATCCCCTCATAAGCACTTAAACATGAACGATAAAAAAAATTAGCTATTGGTCAAGTTCCGAGAAAAACATTTGCGTTTTATTGCGGATTAACTCAAATGGTGTTTTATTAGACTCATAACTGTGACTCATCTGAGTGCCACTTCAGCTATGTGACGGTGCATTTTTAGATATTCATTTGAGTTTTAATGGTTTACAACGGGGGACTGTTCTGAACTCCTACAGGAGCCGTAATTGGAGGTTTGATTGAACAGTCACAATCACTGCTTTTGACTATGCCGGGGGAAAGATTTCTATCTTAACATCTTGTGGTGATGACCGGGAGTCAGTTCCCCTTTTTTAAACACGAAAACTTCAGTGGCAACAGTGTGATAGTCACCATTTTTAGTTCATCAGCTGGAAAAGAGGTAACTGCAATTGACAGGAATGATTACATTCTGAGATCTTTATATTTTATGTATAGTAACTGAAGAACTATACTTGCTCTAAACACGTTCTCATGAATTTAATGTGTAACACATTAAATTCTCACATGGAAACTACACACAGTGGCGTAATAGTAAAATGAAAAGTAGCTACATCACTCCTGGCCAACATTCTAATGAAAGCAAATGTTTTGTATCAGCAGGGCATAATCACGTGCATCATAATGATTGATTGATTTCATTCGACAAATTGAAATGCAATACGCAAATGTTTGAAACTCATCAGGACGTTGCGATAAAGTCACAAGACTTATTTCCATCGCGATTCTTGATATTTAGGCAAGGAGGCAGGTAGGAGAAGAACTGAAATCTCAAACCAAAGACTAATACCAATACATCAACATTGTTAAACAAACTCAAAACAAGTTAAAATAAGTGTAAGAAAAAAAAAAGATTGGGTTGTTTAAAGTAGGGGAGGGCATTTTCAGTAATCGCAATATTTGAGTGCTTGCGAAACATTAGAATAAGCATTAAAATAAAACACTTTCACATTTCTGTTAATCAACAGCCAACAATGGCAACCAGTTGCAGTCCCGAACATACACAGTCACACGCCTGGCCTCTCGTGGCTTTTACTCCGACCGACCATTTGCTCCTTCAGCCACCAGTTTCATTATCTGCACTCACTGTTATTGTCACAGCAGGGAGTGTCAAGCGCTTATATAAGTTTAAAGCGTCATCTTTTAAAAGCAGCACTGTGCAGGTATGCAAGTATTAAAATGCCACTCGAATGATAATGTCAGCAACGGGTACTCGAATACCCAGCATAGTTTCAAGTTAAAAACACCTGATCTCGTGATTAGGCCACATTAACCTTGAAAAATGTTAAACTTATAACAATAAGTTGACAAGTTTAAACTTACGTAAAAGTCTAACTGTATGGTAAAGCTCGCTTAACAAGTAGCCTGTTTCAAAATAATATAATAGCGACAAATAATAGCGAAGAGGTTCTGCACGTGTTGATGTAGGAGTGAGAGCGCTGCTGTGACTTTAAATGAATAAAGCAGAGCTGGGGAGGGACATTTCTATGGGCAGGCCCACAGTTTGTGGCCCATCGAGTGGAACCAAGACGTGGATTACAGCATTTAATGAAACTCACAAAGTATATGTGTCATCCTTTGACATTTGATGAAACCGTCTTTTCTCTTTTTACCACCTTTCTTTACCCCCCTGCCCCTCATTGCAGGATAGGGCTGGCCCACGCCTCCACCCGTCAGATCCCCTCTCTGAGCCTCACAAACGCACACTGCCATGCAGGAGGTGTGACCCTCCTTTTTCTCTCTTCGTCACTGGAGGAGACCGAACACAGAAAGAGAGAGAAAAAGAGGGGAAAAGGAAAAACAGCTATTCCGTACCATAAGTAGTCAAGATGTCAGACCCTGATGCCTCCCCACCAGCGAACCCCTCACTGCCGCTCACCTCACCTCGAACCCCCCTGCATCTCTCCTTCCCCTTCTTGAGGGAGGGCAGTCGGGTTTGGGAGAGGGAGAGGAAACCGCCACAGCCTGGAGAGCTGCCCAGCCCGCTGCCCACCAAACGCACCCGCACATACTCAGCGTGAGTGAGGAAGGGGGGGTCAAAGACTGTATGATCTCATTGTGCATTAATTTGCTCCAAATACTGGTACATCTGCCAAGGGGTCACGGAATCACTCTGATTTTCTTCTTCTGTGAGCCCTTATTGGCAGTCAGGGACACAACAGGGTTATTTTGTAAAAAAAAATTGCTATATCTCAAGATTCTCCACGCAGAATTCCTCCAAATTTCAACTGACGCTAAACTGATGCTAAAAAAAAAAAAAAAAAAAGAAGCAAAATTTAACGGCAGCTATTTTTGGTATTTTAATGCACAGATATTTTAGAAAGCTAATATATTGTACATAAAAAAGCTCAATGTCAAAAAAGGCTACTCTAATTATTTTCATGTGTCTATTATTGTTATCCCCTCTAAGTGAAGGTTGGGCCTTCATGACATTTTAGGCAGGTTACCCAGACAAAAGAAGGACTGTCTTGGTGGAGGTTATGCACTCTCTGAGTGCTCTAAGTTAATAGATGAGATAAGAGAAATGGGTTTATAGCAGGCGTTTGAATTGTCAAGTTTTTGAAGTCAACCACTTTAGATTATTACAAATTGATTCATTCAGATGATTAGAAAAATAATAATTATTCAAAGTTATAATCCCCTACGAGTAATTGCGGTTTTGACTAATGTTTCCTTCTGTTTCCGTCTCTGCAGGACGGTGCGAGCCAGATCAGGTCCAGTTTTTAAAGGGGTGTGCAAAAACTTCTCCAGGTCTCAGGGTCATGGATTCATACGCCCCTCCCATGGAGGAGAGGACATCTTTGTCCACATCTCTGAGTGAGTGTGTTTACAGCTGACACCATCGTGGTTTTCCTGAGAGCGAAGCAACCTGTTGTGTATGTTATTGACAGTATGATGTTTGGAGAAGGCAAGCTGTCTGGGCTATCATGAGCAATATCAGAACCTCCCTCAGAGCCACTGGATGGACATTCATATTTTTTTAAAAATAAAAAATCATAAGAAAACAAAAAGAGAACTTGAGGAATATGCAAGTATTTACAGTTTATTATTTATAACAAACACTCCTTAAAGTTTGAATACGAGAGTTCATATAAGATGAAGTACCTAGTTAATACTCAGCCTGTAAAAAGAACAGCTGTCTGTTTTTGTGAGGTTTTTAGAGTTTGAAAAGACAACATGTGAATGTGACATAGTGATGATCTTCATAATCAGAAAACCAGGTTAAAGATTGACAATGTGCAAATTGAAGCATTGACGTACATAAAGATCACAAACAAAGACACATCACCACTTCCTCCCTACACAGCAGTGACCGGGCAGCCGAGTCACTGTAGGAAGTTTACCTGTCAATCATTACATTTCATACAGTTTTATTGGCACCAAATAACTAATTAAAATGAAACCGATTTGGAAAAATGAACCCTGCAACATACATCAGTGTGAAAAAACCAAAGCCAATTCCTCTAAAATGTTAATTTAGGCAATTGAATCCAATTATATCGCTAGCATGAGGTAACTTGGCTATGGATTTAATGAAGCAGAACAGTAAGGCCAAAACAGGGTTTTTCAATTACAAATACATATAGGCCATATTTAAACCAGGAAAATAGGTGGGATGCTGAAAATTTTTAAACAAATGCAAATGGATGCAGTAAAAATGTTCTTATAGGGTCACTTGTACATGCGGTTGCTAACATAAAAAACTAGAAGCCTCATTAATGACTCTAAAGTGTGCAGGTCCATGGTGTAGGGGCATTTTCAAAGCACATAATCTAAATGCAAACTATTAATATCACTTTCACAAACCCACCGATAAAATAACATTTATGGGGTTCACAGGGACAGTGCCATGTCAGAATGACTGATGGAGTATCTGTGTTTTTCCTGGGCAGCATCGAGGGTGAATACGTGCCTATGGAAGGGGATGAGGTGACGTACAAGGTGTGCCCTATCCCCCCAAAAAACCAGAAGATCCAGGCTGTCGACGTGATGATCACCCATCTGAATCCAGGCACCAAGCATGAGACCTGGTCGGGTCAGATCATCAGTTCTTAGACAAGAAAACTCCAAGCTGCAAGACCGCAGAGGCAGAGGCAGAGGCAGAGCCAGGTTTTGATTTAATTTTAGATGTTTCTGAGGGTGTGACATTTGGTAGCAAGTCTGGACTAGAGGGATCAGAGCTAGAACTTTGAAATGCCTCAGGCTGCTTGGATTTGGGCGTTGGTTAACGTTAAGGAATTAAGCTTTGAATGTATTTATTTGAATGTTTCCCATCAAAGGCTGGGGTTTCGTCATTTGGGTTTGAATATGCCAATACAGGATGTGAAAGTTTTGGATTGAAGTTTAGGGCTTTGTGCTGGCCTTTTTACTTTGACTTGGGGAAAATAGTGTATTCAGTTGTTAGGAAAGAGTTGAAAGTAATTGGGATGTTGATGAGGCCCAGTCACATTTTGAGAAATCTGACAATCCTCCACAGGCAGACAAGTGAGGCGTTTCAGTGAACCGGCTGATCGGGGTTCTGAATTTCAATCCCAGTTTTATTTTTTACAACACAACTAAATTACAATTTGTGCCAACACTGCCAAAGTCAAAATTGGGTTGAAAAATGTACAATTTAGCCATATTGTGTCTGTTCATGCCAACAGGTGGCACGTACAACATCCAATCAGAAGTTTGTTTCTGCTGTTTGGATGGACATGAAAGGAACAGCTGCTCAGATCTTCCTTCATCTCACTGCCTTCTGAAAATCAAAAGATTTCAAAGGTTAAACCTGAGGCTGCCAAATAAAAAACAACTACCGCACTTGCAGTGGAAAGTCAGTGATATCTCTCAACGTGTTCTGTCCTTGGGGGCTCAGCTCCACATATAATGAATTCTGTTTGGCAAATGTAGAAATCCAGTGTTATTGTTGCCAGTCCCTATGACGGTCTTGGTGGTAGAGACAGTAGTTGTGTGTTGTGTGGGCCAGCTTCTGGGAAACCAGGCCAGAGGGTTTGGGGTTATTGAAGTAAACAGAGAGAAGTAGAGGAAGGGTAGCCAGGGAATGGGCAGAGGATGGAGTGATCAATTCTGGATGTGCCTGAGCAGGGATGGTTAGATTTCAAATGTAATTATGCATGTGACAGAAGAGAAACAAAGTTAAAATGAAATTAAAATCCGCAGTTTTCAGGCTTAAAGAAGCAGCTTATTAACGCTCTTGCTGAGTTACGGTGCGTTCAGTTTACCAGAAGCTGGGAATGACGTAAGTTGAACGCGCTCCAGCTGGGGGTTAGTGACAAGTCGGAAAAGCAGCTACTGTTGTTGTTAGCAGTGTTAACTAATCCCAGGTGATAGCAAGACACTACCCAAGAGTTTGCACACGAAGGAAGAACAAAAATATACCTATATCAAATAGAAGTTGCACAATACTGTTGGTATGATTGATGTAATCACAGAAAATCAAGACGAAGTCGCTAATAAATGCTAAAATCTACTTCTTTGAGTTAAATTGATGCAGAGAGCAGCCATCTTGGATTTCGAGCTCAGGGTTACTGAAGTTCCTCTGAGTTTCCTTATCTTTCCGTCTTCATGACGCTTCTGACGTTCTGACTTCCAAGATCAACTGGACGCACAGTTAGATAATGAATTAATACTCTTCATATACCTGTATGCTAAATTTGAAGCTCACTTAGCTTAACCTAGCATTCTGAAAACAGGCTAACGGCTAACCTGGTATTAAATACTGGATATGTAACAAAAAAATTCTACCATCACCTCCAAAACACGTTATATCTTAGTTTTATCCACATAAAAAGTGAGTGGTAGAGTGAGTCTTTAGGCCAAATTAAGCTAACTGGGTGCTATTGATGTTCTTCTTTTGTATTCTGACTCTCAGCAAGAACGTAAATAAGCGTATACTCCAAAAACTGCAGCATTTATCATTTCAAAGATGAGGTTAAATTTGTCTTGTGTTTGCGATGTTTGTGTGGGCAGGCAAGCTGTTGAGGATGAAATGCTGATTTTTAGGTGGAACATTGTGGAGTCATGTAGGTTTCATGTGTCATGGCAAATGACGGAAAAACAAGAGAAAAAGAAAGAAAAAGAGGAGCGTCAAAAGCTTTCTGATGTAATTTAAAAAAATACTCTTTATTTATTGACTTATTTATTTTCATTTGTAACTATGAAACCATCAGGTTTTTGGTAAGCAGTAAGTATCTGTGCAAATGTAGGTCTCTTTAAATACAATGTACAACTCACTCTAATGATGCTATCCTGTGGAAATCCCTTTGCTGCTGTCATCGTCAGGCCTGGCAGAGAACAACAACAACAAAAAAAAGCCTTCAACCTTCCAAACACTCTTTGATTTACACATGTTTCTCGTCTAATTTTTAGATATGTGATGTTCAAAATAACAGGCGGTTTTGTTTTTTGGAAAATCGGCATGTTCTGTACCGTTTGTTGGCTGGTGTTGTACCGTTTGTATGTAGAATATGTTGATTCAGTTCGACATAGTCGGAGGCTTCAAAGAAGCACCGTCCTGCGTCTTTGATTTCTCCCCATGAGTGTGACTTAACAAAGTAGTAACAGACTTTTTCGTTTTACCTCCTTTAGTGTGAGGGAAACAAGTTTGTCGAAAGCACTTTTTTTTTTTGTCAAATCACTGTGACACTGTCTTTTTTCATTAACATATTGTTTAAATAAAACAATGGTATTCACAGACCTGCATGGAAGTGTATTTATTGTTTTGATTACTTGGGCAAAGACCAATCTGCTCCGGCTTTCTAGTCTATACCAGTGTAAGTGATTTAAGAGTTTTTGCTGTGAACTTCGCCTTAGTATTTAGGATCTTAAAAAAATGTCCACATTGTGTCTCACTCGGGCCCATTAAAGACTTCCCAGCACGAATAATCTGCAAGTTCATGGGTCAATGAAAAAGCATTGACATAGAAAATGTCATGCCACAAAAGAAAAACATGCATAACACAAAGTTATTCTTAGAACTGTAAGCAAGTGTTCTGTATGGACAAAAACAAACCACAAACCAAGTTTGTGACTGCGATTCAAGGCAGTGTGCCACAAAAGGTAAAGGAACCACAAGCAAAGAGACCAAAAGGACAAAAAAAATACAATAACTAATTTATACTAATGTTCCATAAGAAACATCAGGGAACCACTTGATCTAGTAAGTAAGACTCAGAAAAAATCACGATCAAAAATGTTACCATGTGGGTGGGATATGATGAAGAGACAGTACATGTTCTTAACTGAAATCAAATATTACTGACCCCTGTATGTTCCATATTATTCATTTAAGAGATGAATGGGTCAAGGTAAGCCTCTTGGTGTCCCCAATATGTAAAGTTGAATGTTTCACCTGCTTGGATCTCTGCAAAGGGAGAAAGAGTGATGTCATAAAACTTGAATTTTGTGGACTTATAATGGTACTATGATTGTCATGAGCTGTGAATGAAAGTGCTGTGCTCAAAATGGCAGATAATTAGACAGGGCTGCACTAACTTGCCTCCATACACACATAATTGGGATGTAACCTTTCCTCAGAAAATCCATAAAATCCCATAAAACAAGAAATTGACTTTTACAGCCCTATAATAAAAAAATGGAAAGTAAAGCCTGTTTCACTGTATGTTTTAGTCGATATCATGTCAACATTGACATTTATGATTACATGTTCTTGGCTCCACGGTGGGCATGGTGGGGCAGAGGTTAGCACTGTCACCACATAAAGCTCCCGGGTTCGATTCTTAGTCAGTCAAATCCTTTCTGTGTGGAGTTTTCATGTTTGTCTGCGTGGGTTCTCTCCTACTGAGGTTGAACTTGAATTTATAAAACATACTGAACGTAACTTAACAAGTATTCTGGGTAGCAGAAATGTGGCATGCTCAAAGAGGTATGAAAGTTATCTTACTACTGAACTTTGTTTTTGATCAAGGAGACCATTCCTCCCTGTCACTCCTGTCCAGGTTTCTACCATTGCCCACATGAGTAAGTGACTCCAAATCAAATGAAAACAAATCAAATGTTATTTGTATAGCCCCAAATCACAAATTAAACATTGACTCACGGGGCTTTGACAAACTGTACAGATATGACACCCTTTGCTCTTAGCCCCAGGAACTGGGTGAGGAAAAACTTTAAAAAAAAAAAACCCTTAACAGGGAAAAATAAGAAACCTCAGGAAGAATCACAGAGGAGGGATCCTTCTTCCTAGGACACACAGATGTGCAATAGATGTCACTTGTACAGAACAGGACAAGAAGACAACAATAGATTAGTAAGAATGGATGATTTCATGAGTCTATAAATCCAGATTTATGAGAAATCTCTTGACCCAGAAACAGGTGTATTTTGTTGGTTCAAGAGTCGTAGTGGTCCATGTATCCAGATCTGAGAGTTGCTGAGGAAGTCAGTGGGTCCAAGAGTATGTGGAATCTTTAAATACAAGGGTGTGTGAAGTCTATTTATCCAGACATGGGTATAGTCTGTTGGTCCAGTAGTCATTGTAATCCATGGATCCAGATTATGCTGGGCAATCCAGCCTAGAATCCAATTCACAAGATCTCCTGTCCTAATGTGGGGTATCAGTAGGCATCAGGCAGTAGCAGCTCCAACCGTAACCTAGAAAACCTGCAGGATGATAAAGCACAAAGACTCTGGGGAAGAAGTAAAGTTAGTATCATATTTTGTTAGGATATGGACATTTAGAGGAGCAGAGAAAGGGTAAAGAAGAGAGGAACTCAGTGTATCATGGAGTGTTCCCGCGGCAACCTATGCCTATAGCAGCATAAATAAGGGCTAGATAGGCCAGACCTAACTATAAGCTTTATCAAAATGGAAAGTTTTAAGCCTACTCTTAAAATCAGAGAATGTATCTGCCTCCCGTACCGAGACTGGAAGATGGTTCCACAGGAGAGGAGCTTGATAGCTGAAAGCTCTGCCTCTCATTCTACTTGGGATTACCAATAACCTTGCATCCTGGGAGCATAAGGTTCTGGATGGGTGATAGGGTACTATGAGCTCTTTAAGATAAGATGGTGTCTGACCATGAATAGCTTTGTAGTTGAGGACAAGGATTTTAAATTCTATTCTGAATTTACCTGGGAGCCAGTGCAGAGAAGCCAGTACGGGGGAAATATGGCCTCTGATCTTAGTTCTAGTCAGTACACGCGCTGCTGCATTTTGGATTAACTGAAGAGTCTTTAAAATCTTATTAGGGCAGCCTGAAAATAAAGAATTGCCGTAATCCAGCCTGGAAGTAACAAATGCATGTACTAGTTTTAATGCATCTTGTTGAGACAGGATGTGCCGGATTTTAGCAATGTTAGTTAAAAGACAATTCGTGGTCAAAGATAATACCCAGCTTTCTGACAGTGGTGCTAGAGGCCAAGGCAATGCCATCCAGATTAACTATGTTGTTGGATAATGAGTCTCTAATGTGTTTAGGGCCCAGCACAATTACTTCAGTTTTGTCAGAGTTTAACAATAAAAAGTTATGAGACATCCAGTTTTTTTATGTCCTTAAGGCATTTCTGGAGTTTAAGTGACTGATGGGTTTCATCTAGCTTGATTGATAAGTATAATTGTGGGTCATCTGCATAGAAACGAAAATGTATGGATTGTTTTCTAATAATATTACCTAAAGGAAGCAAGTATAGAGTGGCCAAGAAGGCCATATACTCTGTGGTAGTACAAATAATAGTGAGAGGCTTTCCACTATTGACTCTCAATCGCATGGAGGGGGACAATCTCATTTTCCAGGGAGAACCCCCAACACAGCAGCACTCAGCCAGGGGCTTCCTTCCACCCAGCACCTCTCACACAGGGAAACTCCAGCCTCCCTCCGGCAATTTGGGTTCAGATCCAGAGCTATGTGTGAAGGTGAGTCCAACTCTATCCACCTACTGCACCAGGGGCAGGAGTCTTTGCAGTTTTAATTTAATTTTAAACTGTGCTATGTGATTTATCGGATCACCAAGAACCAGAAAGGAACGAGTCTGCATTTGGAGGGTCTTTATAAGCATCTCTTCAGCATACTGGTATCACCAGATCCTCAGTGTTCTTGGCCAGATCGTATCAAACCACAACCGTCACACTCAAAGACATTCTGAAGATCCTAAAATGAAAAACAAACACAAGGGTCCAGGAACTCCATTTGAAATAATACAGAAGCAAAGTAGTGAATAATTATTTTATTTGCTTCCCTGACAAAACCCCTGGATGATATACACGCTCCTTAGTTAATCATTAAAAGGGATATGTATGCAAGCAGGTCTCATCAAACTGTAAAGGCAATGGAGCCGCAGAGTCAAAATCAGTCAGTGAATAAACACTTTGGATAAAATCATGCAGAGGTGAAAACCAACAAACAAAACTAGAATCTCTGTTTAAACCGTTATCCAGTCATCACATCTACAAAAAAAAGGCAATAGAAGCAAAAATATGAATATACATAGAATTTAAAGTGATAGCTAAGAAGCATGTCCTTATTGTTATATCAATTGTTTTATTTCCATCATAAAATGTCTTGAACAACAAACAGACTCCTGAATATGATGCATATTGGTAAGTTTGTGTTGGTTCCCCTGATGTCAAGTTGGTAATGTTTGTGTTATAGGGAAGAAGTGTGGGAAACTTATTGAGTGTGTGTGTTTGTGGGGTAGTTGTAATGGATGTAACTGATCCTTTGAACACTTAATTAAGTCAAAGAGATGGCAATAACTAAGTGAGCACACTCTCAGCTGAATGTCACCGACTGAAGGTTTTACTTTCTGCTGTTGTCAGCGGTGACTGTATCGCAGGGTGTGGATGTATGTAATTGGACTAGATACACAGCACAAAAAGTCTCTGACTTGACCTGAATCAAATTGTGCGTGTGATAGAGATTTTCCGGCATGTTATCTGCTATGAGCTTTATGGCACAACCAACCTTTGCTCTTCTCTTTTCTCTCACTGCTTTCCTTTCTCGAGGGTGTCTTAGAACAAATTTACACTCTTGATTTATGAGCTTGACTGTGTTTGCCGTCTGACAAGTAAAGTAACAAAAATCCCACACGCGTGAACAAAACTTCTATCAGGAATGCTTCAAAATGCTTCCTCTCCAAAGCATGTGTGTCTGTGGTAATCTCACTTTTATCACAAATCTCAAGCTATTTAGAGTTAGTTTGCTCAAAAACTGTAAGATTTTATTGTCTGTGTGCTGTTCAAGCTCATTGAATTGAAGCATGGAATAAATATTGGTGGCATTCCTCTTAAATCCAGCTTGATTATCAACAAGCTGTCCACCAGCTGCGCGCTGTTTATGCTTTTGCCGGTGGTTCAGGGCAGTAATTCACACAGACCTTGGCAGGGCAGCACTAGGAAGGTTATATGGTCCGCCTCCATCTCTTTAAAGGTTGTATATTAACAACTCGATGTGGAAGACAGGTGAGTGGCCACCCCAAAGAACAGAGCTATGTGAATCTGAGAAGAACAACTCAAAGAGGTAAACAGTGACCAGGAGTTGGGTGCTGGATATTTGCTCTGGTCAATTACAATTCCAGCGAGACTGCGGTGGATCACACAATATTTCATTTCAGGAATTTACACCCAACATTTGAGAGGAATTTTTTTTTTTTTTTTATCGCCTTACAGACTCACTGGACCCTGGAGCACGAAGCACTGAAAACCATTAACGGATCCTGGACTTTTTGACCACGCAATAAATAAACTTTTTAAAGCTTCAGACGGGAAAATGGGAGCAGAGTGGTGGTGGGGACATTTGTGCCTCCTGGGGATTCTTGCTGCTCGGTGTCGTGGCGTCAGTCAGTGTCTGGATGGGATTACATTCAATGTGATCCTGCTGGATGACGAAGAATCTCCCTGGAGCCTGAAGTACGTGAAAAGAGAAATACTGAAGGCGATAGAGAAAGACAAATCAATGAATGCGGCAGAAGGTAAAAAAAGAGGAAAATACTGCACAAAAATGTCCGTGTGTGCACACATTTATGGTACATTATACACTCGAAACTGCAGTAAACTGTATTATTGTACATTCTACAGCAAAACATGTCAAACACCGTACTTAACTTTTGGTATAATATGATATACTTTCTGTAGTGTAATAACTACCAATATGTCTTTATATGTGAATGCATGTATATAGGTGGTTGCATTTAAGCAGTTTTAATTGCACATGATTTATGAATAATACATAGAGGGATTAGGGCAAAATCTGAAAAATTTCTAAAGTTCTGACTTTTTTCTCAGAATTTTGAAAAGCAAGACATATTTTTTCCTAATTTTGAAGAAAATAATGAGAGAATTCTGAGAAAAAAGTTGAAATTCTGAACTTAAATGCCAAATTTTCATATGGTCCCCTTAAATTAATACCATTATTACAATATTATCCAATATTTTTCTCAAGAGGCCTTAATCCTCTTCAGTAGAGCACTGCCGTGTGTATTTGCAAAAATTTCAAAGCCAACACAAGACAAGTATTTAGGGTGACCACACATAATTTATCTAATTTCCCATTTTTCCCACAGTTGAAGTTTCATAAGATATATTTTCCCATTTTTCAGAGGGTTCTAATTTCCTGCCTTTAACCATAAATACAATGTTTTCAATGTGACTACCCAGTAAACCTAATCAGGCAAATTACAAAAGAGAGAATATAAGCAATGATTGAAAACAGAAATTTAAAAAATAATAACATATCTGTGAAATTAAATATTAGGAAACCACCTCCCCTAAACCTATTACTAATTTAGCTTGATCATGGCAAGTGTGAAATTTTGGATTTACTTAAACGGGGCTCAATTAACCTGCCTCAGGCCTAAGAGTACAATTGTGCTTTGGGTTGTGGGCCCATGTTATTTATTGTTAGTGTCAGTATTTATTTACTTTGCAATATTCTTGGCACCAGGAGAAAATACTGTACAGCATGTTGGAAACATAATGTCTCACTGGGGCCCTCAGGATGTTTGAGGAGGAGGAGTGAAAATAGTTTAAAGGGTATCAGCTGTATGCAAAAAGGTGACAAAAAGTGATACATTTATTGTGAAAGAGTTCAATGCCCTTCCAACTTAAACAGTTGGATTTTATATAGAATTAAAAGGTAAACGACCATTCAGCCATTCATTGAAATGCATTCACATATTGATGCATTTCCTTCAGACCCACTGCCTCCCATCAGAGCCTGGCAGACCTGCTGTGGGGGGAGGATTGTTAGCAAATTGTCAACTGATATCCATTATGAAACAATTATATCACATGCTTTTTTCTGCCTACATTAAAGGGGTGACTTTGAATCTTACGGCTAACTTTGGTGGGTTCAACACAAGCTATTATCGACACAGAGGGTGCCAGAGTAGCACGTGTGAGGCAATGGACGAGCTGAAATCCCTGATGGTGAGTTGACTGCCTGCACTTTTATAGAGCCATGATTGCTTGTTACCAACATATACACACTCGCCTCTTTAATTTGTGTCTATTATTGCTTTTGGACCAAGCAGGTTCTTGAGTTTGTTGCAGGCTGATGCAAGTGTTGGTACAGGGTTGCTGCAACATGCAAACTTCCTAAGAAACCAGTCTATGTTTTCATAGCAAGATCCAGTGCTCTTGGCTCCTTACTCCTGCCTTTGCCTGCACTGGTATCCAACGCATTTTGTGCTATCCCCCTCTGATCAGTTTTTGGCATTTCAAATCGGCGCCCAGTGTGCAAAATTTCTTTTTGGTTCTTACGTGGATGAGTCCGACCCATGAGATCTGGTTGCTGGAAATGGAGTTTATAAGGTTTTACTCGGCCCAGAGGCCCTGATATAAGTCGCTCTTTATTCCAGACAAGCAGAGTGTAGGTTCTACTCTGGAACCCAAAGCAAATTCTTGGCCTGTTGAAACACAAAGAAGTGGTTTAGATGGTGGCTACAAAGTAGCAGTGCAACAACCTTGGTGGAAAAAGCCTGAATGAATCAGATCAGTTTTTGCACAGCCCAGACACCTAAACAGGGAGTAACTAATGATGAGTGCACTGTTAATGAGAGTTACTGTTACCGCTCTGTGTTCACATCTTGTCAACACAGAGTTAATTTGTGAAGACACACGGACAAAGAACGGCAGGGCACCCAGGGGTAACTTATGTAGTAATTTATTTCTTGTTTTCACCAGAATTCGGGCAATCTAGGATGTTCTGTGCTTGGGCCAACCTGCACCTACGCTACTGACCAAATTGTCGAGTAAGTTTTGCTTTTTCCAAGGTCATTATCAAACCAGTGCAGGTAGACTGTAAAAAGTTACCCAAACGAGGTTTGACATGTATAAAAGCTACAGAATTGACTAGATCTGCTCCTAAACAGGCCTCCTAGTAATCAGGTAGGTTTTATAGTAGATGTCATCATCAATCTCTCTCAATTTCCCACCTTGCACTTGGCCAGTGTGGAAAGAGGTCTGCGGCTCAGCACGCCCATCATCTCGGCGGGAAGCTTTGGTGACGCCTGCGACAACACGGTCAACCTGCAGCGTCTCCTGCCGCCAGCACGCAAGATCACCGACTTCTTCATCACCTTCTGGGAAACACCCAACAACCTCAAGCCTGAATGGGAAACAGCCTATGTTTACAAGAAGCAGAGCAACACAGAGGATTGCTTTTGGTGAGTCATCTATGAGCTGTTTATAAAAAGAACAATCCACTTGTGTGAGTGAATTATATGTAGACCTTTGTCATATGTCCTTTTCACCAAAACAATCTCTGAAGTTGCCTTATTGAGCACAATCAGAATTAATGCAAAATACCTTTTTTTTTTATTTGTGTAACAGCTGTGGTGTGGTAGATGCTGTGTAAACTGACATCTGCTTGTGACCCTGAAACACCTTTAGCAAATATTTAACCAGCCACATATCATAAAATACAGCATGAAGGACTGATGGCGTTTTTTTCTTGGTCTGGGCTTGTGATGGTTGTTTTTAATTGACATGATCAGAACATTTGTGTTTTATTATCTATTTATAGCAATAGAATAATCATATTAAGTTGGTCTGAGAAAGTAATATAATAATAATAGAATGATATATTGGAGAGAGCGGGTACAGCTTGAGTGTTTAAGTTAAACATAACGGCGGTACGACTGTTTGTAACCTTGTAAATCTTTTGAAATGTGAATAAAGTTTTTTCCTGCAGGTATATAAATGCACTGGATGCCGGCAGGTTTTTCTTAAGCGTTGAGAGGACGGTGCTGCGTGGAGGGGAGCTGAATAAAGTACTTAAATCACAAAACAGGACAAGCAACTGTAAGTCCTCTTATTAAAATTAAAAAGGCACAATAGCCTGATAAAAAAGTGTACAGCAAGTTTAGTAAGATGAGTAACCTTTTGTTCAAGTTTTCTTGCTGCAGACCTCATTCATGTGATGCAGGACAGATAATACTGAAAACATTACAGTCCGAACCATAGATCCACTTCTACTTAACATGTAGAATAACATACAACAGCCCTTTCTCCTTCATTTTTTGCTGTTTCTGCTGTAGCATTTATGCAGTATTCTATAATGTTCATTTTCAAATCAAATCAAATCAAATCAAATTGTATTTGTATAGCCCAAAATCACAATTTACACATTATCTCACTGGGCTTTGACAAACTGTACAGATGTGACATCCTCTGCCCTTAGACCCTCGAACCGGGTGAGGAAAAACTTAAAAAACCCTAAACAGGGAAAATAAGAAACCTCAGGAAGAGCCACGGAGGAGGGATCCTTCTTCCTAGTACGGACAGACGTGCAATAAATGTCACTTGTACAGAACACAAAAACATGACAACAGCAGTTCATTTAGAATGTATAAAACATCCATGAGTCCCAGAGTCTGTGGATTCTATGAGTCCGGATGTATGGAAAGTCTAGTGATCCAGACGCAGGTGGACTCTATTGGTCCAGGAGTCATTGTACTCCATATAGGAAGATCTGGGTGTTGCTGAGTCCAAGAGTATGTAGAATCTGTAAATCCAGGGATATGTGAAGTGTAGTGGTCCAGAAGCAGGTGTAGTCTATTGACCAAGAAGCCATTGTGATCTGTGGGTCCCGATTTGCACTTGGAAATCCAGCCTAGGATCCAAGTCACAGGATCCAAGTCACAGGACCTCCTTTCCTAATGTGGCCAGGGGGCATCAGGCAGAACCACAGCAGCACCTCCCACCGCGACCTAGAAAAACCTGCAGGATGGTAAAGCACAACGACTCCGGGGAAGAAGTAAAGTTAGTGTAAGGATATGGACATTTACAGGAGCAGAGAAGGAGTCGGAGTCAGAGGGGGGAGAGAAGAAAGCTCAGTGAATCATGGAGTGTTCCCCCAGCAACCTAAGCCTATAGCAGCATAACTAAGGGCTAGATAGGCCAGCCTTAACTATAAGCTTTATCAAAAAGGAAGGTTTTAAGCCTACTCTTAAAATCAGAGAGTGTGTCTGCCTCCCGTACCAAGACTGGAAGATAGTTCCACAGGAGAGGAGCTTGATAGCTGAAAGCTCTGCCTCCCATTCTACTTTTGGAAATTCTTGGGATCACCAATAACCCTGCATCCTGGGAGCGTAAGGTTCTGGATGGGCGATAGGGTACTATGAGCTGTTCAAGATAAGATGGTGACTGACCATGAATAGCTTTGTAGGTGAGAACAAGGATTTTAAATTCTATTCTAAATTAACCGGGGAGCCAGTGCAGAGAAGCCAGTATGGGGGAAATATGGTCTCTGATATTAGTTCTAGTCAGTACACGCGCTGCTGCATTTTGGATTAACTGAAGAGTTTTTAAAATTTTGTTAGGGCAACCTGAAAATAAAGAATTACAGTAGTCCAGCCTGGAAGTAACAAACGCATGAACTAGTTTTTCTGCATCTTGTTGAGACAGGATGTGCCGGATTTTAGCAATGTTACGGAGGTGAAAGAAGGCGGTCCTTGAAATCTGTTTAACATGTGATTTAAAAGACAGCTCCTGGTCAAAGATAACACCCAGGTTTCTGACAGTGGTGCTGGAGGCCAAGGCAATGCCATCCAGATTAACTATGTTGCTGGATAATGAGTCTCTAATGTGTTTGGGGCCCAGCACAATGACTTCAGTTTTGTCAGAGTTTAACATTAAAAAGTTATGAAACATCCAGTTTTTAATGTCCTTAAGACATGACTGTAGATTAGCTAACTGATGGGTTTCATCTGGCTTCATTGATAAGTATAGTTGTGTGTCATCTGCATAACAGTGAAAATGTATGGAGTGCTTTCTAATAATTTTACCTACAGGAAGCATATATAGAGTAAATAGTAATGGTCCAAGCACAGAACCTTGTGGGACTCCATGACTAACCTTGTGTGCCATCTGCATAACAGTGAAAATGTATGGAGTGCTTTCTAATAATTTTACCTACAGGAAGCATATATAGAGTAAAAAGTAATGGTCCAAGCACAGAACCTTGTGGGACTCCATGACTAACCTTGTCATATCTTGATGATTCATCATTAACATGAACAAAATTATATCTATCAGATAGGTAGGACTTAAACCATCTTAGAGCAGATCCTTTAATGCCAATTTGGTGTTCCATCCTCTGTAGTAAGATGTGATGATCGATAGTGTCAAAAGCTGCACTAAGATCTAATAAGACTAGTATAGAGATAAGTCCCGCATCAGATGCAGTGAGGAGGTCATTTGTAACTTTTACCAATGCTGTTTCTGTACTGTGATGCTTTCACTTACAATTCAATGCACATAATTCTTAAAACTCTTATGGTTATTTTAATATGAAATTAGTTGTATATTTTATTTTTGCTAGCTCTTTTTCCAAAAAGCCTTTTCTTTTATTATTATATTGTAACTTCTATTTAGCGTGTTATTTCTATTCTACTCTCCCTTTAGGATCAATAGAGTATTTCTGATTCTGATTTAAAACTATGTGAATCTGGGTTCTGTATATCCTCAGGGTTTCAAACTCTCATGGTTTTGCTGAAGACACCTGTTTATAGGCTTTTCCTGACACCTTCCTGCACAAATTTAATGGTAAATAAAAGAAAACAATTCACCCCTTAAAGGAGAACTCAGATATTTTTCGACCTAAACCCTATTTCCATTCCTTGAGGCTCTAAATGCTAAGAAAACAAACAAACAAACGAAAAAAATCATTTTGGAAAATGACTCCAGTATGGAATTAGGTTGCTAGGAACGATCAGCTCATCAAGGCTAAAACGCAGCACAGGGCAGGTCAAAATGTCAGAAATAAATCACTTTTATTCATCACTTGCTGCTCAAATTGGTATTGCACGTGTTTAGTAACATGCAGTATATACCCACAGTGTGTCATTGACTCCAAAACTGTAAAAATACTGTACAAAATGAGTAATATTTTACTATTGACTATTAGTCAATTGCAGAAGTCTGACGATTTTTAGCTGCTTTCTGATGTTTATGAAAGACAAATGAATGAGTGAAGTAGATTAATTCCAACCAAATGAAATGTGCAATCACCTTTTTAAAACAATAAGAATAAAGGTCAGTAAAGTTCAATGAAGTTCAATCAGTGCAATACAAATACATTTTTTTTGCAACAAAGACGAGCTGTGAATCTAGAACCAAGACATGCATCATCACGTTGGCTGTTGATCAACGTTACTGTCGCCTGACTTAGTCTTGTTTGCATCTGAAGCGTTGTCTCTTTTTCTTTTCGTACCTGTAATATGTTTCCTCATTTTGCAAGCCTGGACTCTCTCTCCCTCTCTCTCTCTCTGTCTACATGTGACATCACCACGAAATCTTGTTTACAGAAAAATATAGCATAGACACAACATATACTCGGTAAATAAAAAGATAATGCACCAGTCACGCAAACTACAGATTCCTAATGATAAACAAAATGCTAATAAAGCTGTCCACCATAATTCCATTCACCTTG
Source organism: Mola mola (assembly GCA_001698575.1). NCBI lineage: Eukaryota > Metazoa > Chordata > Actinopteri > Tetraodontiformes > Molidae > Mola > Mola mola. The sequence continues at coordinate 9,482,572 of KV751339.1, forward strand.
CGTATGCTTTAGAACCCTTGTTTGACTTTATGAGATCGGTAATCACAGTTTCCAAACTTGAGCCTTTAAACAATGATTTTAGAGGGCACACAGGATCTATTATACCCCATCAACCATTGAGATGTGGTTCCTCCAAACCACTGAACTATTTAACTTTGTCCACAATGCTCCTTTCCAAAGTCAGCGTGCATGCTAAATTACCGCCACATATTAACCTGTACATTCCATGGCCTTTTTTGTTTCATATGTATGCAGCTATAAAAGAGGATGTTTGTGTTTGGTATTAACTTTCGTTTCAAGGTTGAAGCAGAGATTAGAAGTAATTCAGGGTCAGAGGGGTTTCATGACCGTGCTTGAAATGCATAAACTGCTGCTCCTTGGTGTTCAATGTGTTTGTGTTTGCAGTGTTCATCATGTGTGGATCGCCAATGGACATAAAGGAGGCTAAACATGGCATCAAAGAGGCTGACAGCAGTGATATTCTCTTTGTCCTTATTGATCTTTACAAGTCAGTGCTTTTTATTTATTGAGTCTATTTTTCAATCTCTATTTTCACTTGTTTCACTACACCTCACATCCTTTTCTGTCAGCATAATTATACAGTAATGATTTCCAAACAGTGTTATTTGCATGCCAGAGGGTATCACTGCAGTTGCTCGGGTTTTACATTGAAAGATTGTGGAGTTGTTTAAATAATTGAATTACGAGGGCATGACAAATACTTGAGCATCTAAAAGGGCACTTCAACATGTTTAATGCATCTAGCATTATGGTTGCTGATTGAAAACAACTGAACAATCCTCACCTTACCTTTCCCTCTATCTGATGGTGGGTAAAATAAAAGCAAAAGCACTTTCTAAAGCCAGAGTTTAGTCCGTCCATTCTGGGCTACTGTAGAAAACAAGGAACAGCTTTCTCTGTAGATAAAAAAGGCTCATTTTAAAGTAACAAAAACACAACATGCTTAGTTTCAGGTGATATTATGTTCCATCTGCCTCAAGAAACATTGTCGTTTAAAATATAGCCAAAATAAATGGTGAGCTATAAGCAATGAATACACAGATAAATTACAAAATTGTTGAAGTAATTAAAAGTTGGCTTAAGGCAAGAAATGAACTGACTAATTTGTAACTTTTCCTCCAATTCACGCTAATGACATTCCATGATTTGAAGAGTTCAGTTTACACTGATACATGCATCTGCATTCAGATGGTCTTTCCCTCTGGGGGTTTGACTACAATAAAATGTACAAAATCTAAATTAGCTGATAGCTTAGCTGATAGCTTGTATGATCAGATGTGCAGCATGATTCCAGAAGCATTAAAAGAACATCCGTTTTGTCTCCTGTCCACAGTGATCAATACTACATCAACACGACATCCATGCCCTGCATGAGGAATGTGTTGGTGCTGACAATGCCCGACACAAGAAACTACACTGTCAACACAGACCTTAAAAGCAACAACACGGTGAGGATTTCTAGATTAGCCAACTCTCTTGGTTGTTATTGGAATGATTTTTACAACCAGGATTCCAAATAGATGTAAAGATTGCACTGATAAATCCTTTTTGATTAAATATAATGCAATACAAAGTCAATTTATTTAAAGATCAAGTGATAAACTTCATTGTTTTTTTTATTTATTTTAAATAATTTTAATGATTTTACTCTTGTAGTAAATCGTTTTTTAAAAAGGATGGAAAGTGACAGTGGGCCACAATGTCTTCATCAGTAATGTAGAGCGGGACTGGTTAATTTCTTCAAATTTTGTCAAACAGGTCCTTTACTTTAATATTAGGAGGCTCCAAGTCAGTTTTTATTTTTATAGTACAAATATACGACAAAGGTCCCCACTTCTTCTAGTCGTGTAATTTTTGGTGTCTATTGAGGATCTATTTTATTTAGAATTTATAGTTTATAGTATCCTTTGGACATATCCTGTGTAAAATGCCATTGCTTTCCATTGTTATGCTGATGACACCTGCATGTTCGGTATGTTCCAACAAATCATGGAACTCCAGCTTGCATTTTATCATGCTCCGCTGGTATTAAAGACTAGCTCTTCAAATCTTTCTTCAACTAAATGATCCCACTGCTGTTATGATTCTGTGGTCCCGGTGTGGATAACAGTAGCCGCCTCTCCTCTAGTCTGGTTGTCTAATCTAGCAATATTGAAAAAGAGACCAGCACAGCTTTCCACATCTGAGGCAGCTAGTCAAGATCAGGCCATTCCTTCGCCTCTGCTGGTTTAAAAAAGTTTATCCATGCTTTAATCTCATCCAGGCTGAGGACCTAACCTCATCTGAGATGCACTAAAACCCTACTGAATATTGTGAAATGAAAGCAGCATGTCTTAAAAATAGTTTGTATAATATTCATTTAAAAAATGACTTTAAATTTTTGTATGGAAAACCATCCACATGTTCGTTTAGAGGATTAATAATAACCTCACATCTGTTTATTAAATGCGACAGCCATGTTCTTTTTTTAATCTTAGATTTAAAACTGGAACTGATAACCCGGATGTGTCCAAAGGTAAAAACAAATCTACAGGTCAGCATATCTAAAGCTCAATAAATAAATATTGTGTCATATCTGAAGTGTGAAAATGATAAGTTGGGCAGGGGATTATTTTGTTCTGTGTGAAGGGACTTGCTGGAAAAGATGTTTCTAACCTGTCTGTTGGAATGTAAGTGTATTTTATATATGCAAAATATTTAAAAAGGTGTTATGATTCCTTACAGACTCTTCTCTTAAAACTAAGGTTTTTACAATATTTTGCAATTTAAAGCCAGTATTTGATTTTTTTTTTTTTTTTTAAATCTTTTTTGCATAAAAAAAACCAAACTATAAATATGAACATGACCAAAACATGGAAAACATAATTACTGAGCTGGATTTCCCCATATTTGTGACATTTATCTTATCATCACTCCCTGTTATTATAAGGTCAGAATTACTTTCATCATCAAACACTTCTGCTACTGCCAGCTTTTAGCATCAAAATAATTTGTGCCATGGCATCGGAGAGACATATGTTGGAAGTTATAGTTATAGAAAGTTAACCAGCTGTGGCAGATGTTAGTTATAGTTGTCTTAAGTGCTTCTGTTGAAGACATCTGGACTTCTTTTTGGTTTTGAAGACGTTTTACCTCTCATCCGAAAGGCTTCTTCAGTTTTAAACATTGTGGGGAATTCCGGGTATTTAACCTCCGGTAGGGTCATTACACCTTGGAGGTGGTTACCTGAGTCGTTGAACCTCTGTGTGTGCACATCAAGGTCACAAGTAAGGTGTAGTTCATTAATGAGTCATTTTGAGGCGTGACTCATTGATGAACCCCCTCATATTCATGTGTGTTGTTATGGTCACAGGAATCAAGGTGGGACTCATTAATGAGTGGTTGCCCTGCTCTGCCATCATGTGAGCTATTGGGGTCACATGATGGCAGAGCAGGGAGAAGCAAGTTTTGAAGGAGGGTTAAAATGTCTGGGAAAGGATGTCAGGACTGCATTTTAAGTGGCTGATAATTGGTGTCTTAGACCACCAACCCTGTTTAATGAATCTATTTCCATTTTGACGTAGATGGCCTCCTTCAGACCTCTCTCAAAATATATCGCTCCTCTCCTGTAAATGCACAGCTGAATCTTGTCCCTATGAGCTGGATCTTCTGTGTTGTGCGATCCCCCTGTGGAGCGGTTGTCTAGTCTCGCCAATGTACAGGTCTGGACACTCCTCACTGCATTGGATGGCATACACAACAATGCTCAGCTTGTGTTTGGGTATTTTGTCCTTAGGATGAACCAGTCTTTGTCTGAGGGTGTTGCTGGGTTTGAAGTCCACCGGGATGTTGTGGTTGGAAAAAGCTTCATATGGGACAACAACGTTGCTTTATGAAGGCCCAGTTAAGATGGCCACAGGTTTTTAGTGCCCCCTTGATGTGTGTGTGTTCCTTTTATTTACCCTTTTGTATTTGAGGGAACATTTTCAGCTCTGTGACTTAGGGTTCTGATCACCCCAAGTTTTTGTTCCAGTGGGTGGTGGGAGTCAAAAAGTAGCTACTGGTCTGTGCCAGTAGATTTCAGATATATCTAAATGTTGAGGCCCCTGTCCTCCTCCTGTTGCACAGCACAGTCCAAGAATGGTAGCCTGTTGTCTTTGGTGTCCTCCCTTGCAAATTTGATGTTGTTGTCCACTGATTCGATACATTCTGAGAAGACCTCCACTTCTTGGGTTGTGATTGTAACCCAGGTGTCATCCATGTACCTAAACTAGTGGCCAGGTGTTGTTCCTTTGAAGGTGGACAAGGCTTTATTTTCCATTTCTTCCATATAAAGTTTGGCCACAATGGGTGACACTTGGGACCCCATAGCACAACCATGCTTTTGTCTGTAGAAGCCGTCATTGTATTTGAAATAGGTGGTCGTAAGGCAAAGATCTAGCAAGGAGCAAATCTGGTCGGTGGTGAAGTTGGTTCTGTTGTTTAGGGAGCTGTTAGTTATAGTTGCTCATGTTTGTCTGCAATTTTCAAATGGTCAATAGTGGTCAATGATACAATATGAGCTCAGAGATTTGCCAGACTGTGATTTAGAATGATATTTGAATGACACTAATGGAATTCTGCTCAGAGTTAGCAGTGTGGAGTCACGTTGTTGTCTCATGAGCTGCAAGTTTTCAGACTTCTGTGCATAGTTCCAGTTGTTTGAGTGTATAAAATGGGGAAATATTGTAATTACAGAGATTACGATCATCCAGAAAGTTCCATTAATGAAACTGCTTCTCTCTTTGTCTCTGTCTGCAGATGAACGATTACATGGCTGCGTACCATGATGCGGTGCTGTTGATAGGCCAGATGATGAGGAAAACTGTGGAAAAAAATCATTCGGACGTTCAACAGATGGACTTTTTCAGTATGAATTTCTTCCGAGGCATCTCCTTTACCGGTAAGGAAGAAAGAGAGAGGACCGACATGGAAAACCTGAAAACTAAATCAATTAAGAGTGCTGAGAGCTGACACAGGTCACTGTAGCGTGGGAGGCCGAACAGAATGAAGCTGTCAGCTGCTATCTCGTGTGTTCATCACTGATGAGACAAAACGGTGAGGTATTATAGCCTGCAGCTGCAAGCAGCATGTGTTTAATTGAATGGGATGCACATCTGTCGGGCTCTTTTATGCTTGTAGTACACTAGTTTATCATCCCCAAAATGAAACCAAGGGTACAATAAAATCGCTGAACAGTGGCTGATTTCTGGTGAAATTGGTGACTTTTGTGATATTCTGCTCAGGAATTGCTGGAACGTACAAACTGGACAGTTATGGAGACAGAGACGTGAATCTCTCAATCATTTACACTACTACTAGCAATAAGGTAATTTTTCTCCTTGTTTAAATCACTATGCCACTAAGTCAGTATTTGAATAGAAATATGATTATAGATCAAACCCTTCCAGTGCTGACTCTCTTGCAATCATAAAGTTCTTTCTCTAAAGTATATTTTTCTTCTTTCGTTTGAACTGCAGTATCAACTTTTGTTCGTATTTGACACTGAGAGCAACACAACCATTGTGGTTGACAATAAACCTGTTTTCATCTGGGGAAAAAGACTTCCTAATTTCAAACCGGACGGAGGTACTGCAAACACGCACACACTGGCCCTAAATAATCATAATCTGCCTCCCTACGCACATTCTGAGCATATCTGAGTCAGACAAACAGCACCCCTGTCAGGTGTTGAGTTAATCTCTTTACTGCTGTCAGTAAGACGTGTTTGTCGACAGCAGACTGACACTAAACTGCAGATGTGCCATGTTTTTGAGGTTTTCAAAGTGCGTTTTGTGCTCACCCCTTCAGACCTGGCATCTCATGACATCATCGTCATTGCGCTGGCTGTGACAGTTGTTGTGGTGGCCACCATCGCCTTCATTTTCTACAGGTGAGCAATTAACGGCAGGTGAATGATTAACCAACTTTAGTGCATGAAACCTCTTTTCAAAGACTTCAAAAGCCAGGGGCAAAGACAGCTGAATGACTGCAACAGCACACCGAGCTCTTATCTCAATATGTGGGAAGTGTCAGGGGCGTAGCACCAAACTCCGGACCCGAAGCATTCTCTAAGGGCCCGTCCCCAAACCAGCGGCTCTTCACTCATGTAGTCTGAAACAGCAGGGAACTGTGTCAAGGTTTCGTGGCAGGTCACAGTTGAATGTTTGCATTAAAGCCCTTCTATCCAAGATATTTACTATATTAGATCATAGAATGACTATTACCTCCTCTGACAATAACCTTGATTCCAATGCAAAATGGTCTGTCTTTGTTTTGACCAGAGCAGGTAAACGGTTTTATGGCACCCCCGAATGACTATTTTGGGCGACGCCTCCCGCATTTTCCAGATAAGAGACCAATTGTTCTGGGAAACACAAAGGTGTTGCAGCGATCGAAGCAAACTGGTTCAGATATAACTGACTTAACAATGCAAACCTAAACATTGGTTTATCAACTCACGTTGTTGGAGTTGACCCTGAACTTTTTCCAAAGAGCGTTTCATTCTTTTTTTGGTTCTGTTCCATGCTCCTGAAGCCTCAATCATCCATGACCCGGCAACCCAGGTGCACTTTGAGTCAAGGGGGAAGGGAGGGAACAGCTCTCTCCTATTTTTGGAATTTGGAATGTAGTACCTATTTTTAACACTGTTAAACCAGCTGTCATATGTAACAGTGGTTACATATTGTTTCTTTAATCTCAACAGACCTAACGTGAAACGATTGTGGACAGTGGTTTTAAAGACTTTTCAGGACTGTTTTATCAATGGATGTAAATAAATGTGGTTACATTGCATCAATTTTGAGTACTTTTTGGCGGTAGAGTCATTTGGTTTGTTAAACTCCTGTACATTAATAATCGTATCATGATTCAAGTGGTTAAATTACTTTTTTACAATATTTTGTGAATTTTAACTGGTGAAACTACAAGTGTTAGGAGTTAGGAGATAGTAATAATGTTTGAAGGCGTTTTTTTCCTTTTCTCCCAGTTAATGGGCATCTCTATCTAAAACTAAAGGGGTGATTGTTGAATTTATGAACAACTATGGTTGTCCCTCCTGTGGCGACCAGGATGATGAGGTTATGCAGTAGTATAAATGTCACTGACAATAAACTGTCCTTTGTGCATCATTTGGATGTGTCGCAAAATCCACCAGTGAATGCACTTTTTTCGAAGCTTTGCTGTTTTGACGCTGACTACATTTTTATGCCGGATCTGTGCTCCCTTTCTCCTTCTTAATGTCAAAAATAAAAATAGACTGCTTGGTAGAGAGAAAGCATGCAGTAAGTAACAACTTTAAATGACCTCCCCCTGCCGTACATGTCTTGGTCTCTGAGGAAAGCCCAGTTTTTCAGTGGTTCCCCATCGGGTTACAGATTTTACCTGCCAAGATCTAGGACTAATAGGATAATAGCCTTAAAATGGCACAGATATGCTGTAATTCTACACCTCTGCCTCATCTAGGTTGTGGGGGTCTATAGAATGTGCTACTTCAGTCCCACCCCATCTCTCGTCTCTCTCTTCTATTCGCCAGCAGCCGGAGCTTGTCTGCTCGGTCATCATCTCACTTTTAAACTAGTCTACTATAAACTGCACACTATTTGTATTTTTTTTTTTTTATTATTTTACGCTGACCAGAGGTGGTCTTTAAATAATTGAATATAATGTTCACTTATAAATGTCCACTTTGTCTGATGAAGACTATGTTTTTTCTCTTCACTAATTTAGAAATCTGCCTTGTGCAATAACCTGGGCTAGTCAGATGAATGATGGGCATGTTGACATTTCTTGCACTTTGTATGACTTTTTTGGGTTTAGTTACAAGTTTTTTCTTTATCTATGTAGCTTTAAATTTAAATCACAGTTTTTAGTGGAAAAGTTTAAGTCTGAGCATTTTTTGGTGCTTATTTTAGAGCTGAGTTAATTTTTTTGTGCAAAATTTCTGAAAGTAAAACACTACACCCGGTTTGAGGGTCTAAGGGCAGAGGGTGTCACATCTGTACACTTTGTCAAAGCCCAGTGAGATAATGAGTGAAATTGAATGAAATTGCGATTTTGGGCTATACAAATAAAATTTGATGTGATTTGATTTACATAAGGGGGAGTAGAATACAATTGTGTTGAGTGCCCGTCAATGTTGTTCCTTGTCCTATGTCCTACGTACATCTCCATGGCTTGTTAATATTCTCCTGATGTTATTTTCTATTCCTTCCATAGACAAAACAGGAGAGACCGCCTGCTTAGGAAGCGCTGGTCCCACATCGCCTCAGATCTCATCATACTGCTGGAGAACTACGAACACAATGTCATTTCTCTGAAGGTCAATGAGTGACGAGCCAGTCACAGTGGAAGCTTTTTCATGATGAAGACTATGTTTTTTCTCTTCACTAATTTAGAAATCTGCCTTGTGCAATAACCTGGGCTAGTCAGATGAATGATGGGCATGTTGACATTTCTTGCACTTTGTATGACTTTTTTGGGTTTAGTTACAAGTTTTTTCTTTATCTATGTAGCTTTAAATTTAAATCACAGTTTTTAGTGGAAAAGTTTAAGTCTGAGCATTTTTTGGTGCTTATTTTAGAGCTGAGTTAATTTTTTTGTGCAAAATTTCTGAAAGTAAAACACTACACCCGGTTTGAGGGTCTAAGGGCAGAGGGTGTCACATCTGTACACTTTGTCAAAGCCCAGTGAGATAATGAGTGAAATTGAATGAAATTGCGATTTTGGGCTATACAAATAAAATTTGATGTGATTTGATTTACATAAGGGGGAGTAGAATACAATTGTGTTGAGTGCCCGTCAATGTTGTTCCTTGTCCTATGTCCTACGTACATCTCCATGGCTTGTTAATATTCTCCTGATGTTATTTTCTATTCCTTCCATAGACAAAACAGGAGAGACCGCCTGCTTAGGAAGCGCTGGTCCCACATCGCCTCAGATCTCATCATACTGCTGGAGAACTACGAACACAATGTCATTTCTCTGAAGGTCAATGAGTGACGAGCCAGTCACAGTGGAAGCTTTTTCAACACTTTCTCACTTACTGACAGGACAATGAAGCTTATCCTACAGTCAAAAATCTCTGATGAATTAAAAATATTACTGTAGTCTGATTTTGTACTGCGCTCATCACCTTTTTCACCATTTTTTACTCTGCCCACTGGAATAACTCATAAACTACTACACATAACATTACCAAATTTTACAGGGGGGTTAATATGGCCACAGTCTGGAGCTGATTAAATTTGGGACCATTAGCATCAACATTGACAGAATGATGCATGGAAATGTGTTTCAGACCACTTAAATCTTTGCCTAACTTGACTCTGTTCTTCAACATGAAAATAAATTTCCCTATTTTTCCTCCATCAGATCGAAGTCGAAAGGAAAAACTCGAATTTCAAGATCCGCCGTGCTTTGTACGATAAGAAGGTAGCTGAACATTCAGAGATTCCAAACCAAAGAACACGCTTTTTTTCCATCCTGATTTCATGGTTGTGGCTGCTGCTGTAATGTTTTCAGATTGTGATTCTGAAGGAGCTGCAGCACTCAGATGGGAACTTTAATGAGACACAGAGGATTGAACTTAATGCAGTGAGATGCAAACACACACAGGGAGCAGGCAGATTGTGTAATATCAGTGTTTTACTGGCTCGCTATCTTGACGGCCTTTTCTTCTTTTCTCTGCAGCTCCAACAAATCGACTATTATAACCTCACTAAGTTTTATGGCACGGTCAAGTTAGATCACGGTGTGTTTGGAGTGTTTGAGTACGGAGAGCGGGGGTCACTCAGGGTACGTGCAGCAGGCACACATTCAAGGTTTTAATGAAAGCAAACATGCATTAAAAAAAAAAAAAGCAAAATATGAGGTTTACCGGACTTTTGTGAAAGTTGCCTTTTTGTTTCAGTATGTGCTAAACGACAAAGTTTCGTACCCGGAGGAGACCTTCATGGACTGGGAGTTCAAGATCTCTGTCATGTACGACATCGCTAAGGTAAGCGCATCATGTCACAGTGAAGTGCTGTATGGCTGCTGGCATGTCATGATATAATCATCCAGACACGAACACACTTCTAACATGTTATTACATCACAAACAACTGACAGTGAACAGACTGCCCACCCTGGTAATATGGCCGGTGTTTGTAAAAAGATATATTCTACCTTTATAGTTGAAGTCTATAAATTCAGGTTCTAAACAATAAAAATTAATTAAGTTTGTTCAATTTGTCTTTCCTTAATGTGTATTTTGGTATATACATGGAACTATTTAGTCAGAAAATTGCATGATAACTTTTCATAATAGGCAAACCCGTTTGTAGGTATTTTTAAATCTTTTCTCATGAGGGAAAGCAGGCCTATCTTTAGTATTACAGAGTCATATAGAGTAAATATTTAAATCCAAAAACTTTCAAACATTTTGTTTGCATTGTGGTTAACATTGCAGTTGTTTCAGTCATTATTAATAAAGGTTCAATTTGAAAAAGTGTGTCCAATCAGTCACTTTATTAAGAAACCTCTTCAAACATTAGATCTAAATTGTAAAAGAAACATTTCATATATTATTCCACATTTTGTTGATTTTTCAAATCTGTATGCTCCAAGAAAAAAAACAAACGATAAATATTACTATCTCTCTCTATATATAGTTATATACTACATATATAACTATGTTATATACTTTATAGAATATGCTGTACAGTATGAAACATAGTCACTTTGTGACATCTTCAGTAATTATTGATCTAACTGCAAAAAAAAAAAATCATGTGATTTCTTGTTGCAGTTCTCCTCTTTAGCCAGTAGATGTCAGTAAAGATCTCTGATTACACACAGTCTAAAGCTCCTCCTCCTCCTCCTCTGTAGGGCATGTCCTACCTCCATGCCAGTGACCTTCAGGTGCACGGCCGCCTCAAGTCCACCAACTGTGTTGTGGACAATCGCATGGTTGTGAAAATCACAGACTTTGGCTGCAACACATTTCTTAGTCCCGGCAAAGGTGTAACTCCAGTCCTGCCTCACTTTGTTTTTGTTCTTCCATCACTTTCTAACAATTTCCTCCGTCTTCCTGTTCTCAGACCTGTGGACTGCTCCGGAGCATCTGAGGAAACAGGGTACCTCTCAGAAAGGAGATGTCTACAGCTTTGCCATCATTGCTCACGAGATCGTTCTCAGAAAGAGCACCTTCTACACCGAATGCTGCACCGACCGAGCAGGTGCAACTCACAGAGCCAGCGTCCAAAATTAACAGCTCACATGCAGACACTCTGAAAATGGAAAGAATGAAGGCTTCATGATAAAAATGTTCAGGAACTAGCCAATCACATTACATACATTTCAACTTCGTGGGGAATTGACGTCTGCATGTTTACCCACAGAAAAGCTGTCGAATGTCATCATGTCCTACTTCAGGCCTGACCTGAACTTTGACACAGATTCAGAAAAGGAAGGAGAGGTGAATTAATGCAAATTTGAGTGGCTCTGATTGTGTCTACTGTCTGATAGTTCTTGAAAGGTTTGTGTCCTCTTTCTCCCAGGTGTACATGTTGATAAAAAGCTGTTGGGATGAGGACCCAGAAAAAAGACCTGATTTCAAGAAGGTAGAAAACACTCTGGGCAAAATCATCAGGTAATTTTTTTTCCCCAAATGTGGACAGTGGTGGGTTTTTTATTCCATCAAAACTCTGAGAAATATGTTGCTGGGTGTTTTTTTCCCCCCATTTCCTTCTGCTCTTCCATTTGTCCTCAGTAACATTCATAACCAGGACAACGAGAGCTATGTGGACAACATGATCCGACGGCTGCAGATGTATTCCAGAAACCTGGAGCACCTGGTGGAGGAGAGAACGGCCCTCTACAAAGCTGAGAGGGACAGGGCAGACTGCCTCAACTTCATGCTGCTCCCTGGGTCTGTCTTCACACTTCTCTACAGACACCAAAGTCATACACCCACCCTAGGGGAAAACTGGCTTGGTGTTTAATGTAAACACCCAATCATTCATGCCCTCCTAAAGAAAGGGTATCATAGTTGAAAAACCGAGCTATTTAGCCAAGCGATTCCCAAACGAAATAATTGTTGAAAGGGGATACTCAGGAAACATCATGAATTGGTCAATTGTAAGACTGCAGAGTATAAACTATGAATTATATAAAACATGTCATTTAGAATAAATTACTACATATTAAACCTATAAAGAGTGCATGAAAGATAGCAAACAGAAAGAGAAGCAAAAAAAGGTGAAAAGTAATTAAAAGCAGTTAAGAGGTGAAAGTGAGACATAAGCAGCTGGAACAGCCTCCCAGCCTTCATTTTTAGGTTTATTTATGGGTAAATCAATGTCATTGATGGATGTTTATCCACTCTCAAATTTGGTTTTGATATTGCAAAAAGAGCCAACATTGATAATGCAACTATGCTTTCAACATCTTACAAAATAAATATATTTTATTTTATAAGTAGTTTAATTTCAAAAGATATGATAAAATGATGCAAAATTTATTTATAATACTTTCAAACCTGAGGACATTACAGACATACAGATTGGTTATAATTCAACTTTGATTTATTGCAATTTTGTTAACATTTTACCATCCATGTCGTTTGAGTGTTGAAACATCAACTGACATTATTTCAACCGCATGTCAACATTAAAGTCGTGAAAACATTGTATAAACTGATGGAGAAGCTAAAGTTAAAATGGCTGACATAGCTGGATACAAATTTGACAAAAGAATAGGTTAATCAATAAACTGCTGAAATAGAAGCCTCAAAGTAGTGAGTATGGTTAAAAAAAACTATTAGTTTAAAATAGCAAATAGTTGAAAAAAACAAGTTAACTTATTTAGGCTAGGCTAGCTAGCTCCCATGGATTAAGTTTCAAAAATGCAAATGAAAAAGTAGTTAGCTTCAATGATGGATATGGACGAAACGTTAACTAAAGGGAGGCTAATGGATAAATGGTTGGAGGTTCGAAACAAGTCACTTTTACCGAACAGAAACAAAGGGTTGGTAACCACTGATTTAGCCAGTTTAACTGTAATGAAAAGCTCAGGTGGATCTTCACTTGTCATCTTTGATGGCTTTTCTGTGTGCAGCCCAGTGGTGAAAAGCCTGAAGGAGACCGGCATGGTGGAGCCTGAGCTGTACGAGGAGGTGACTATATATTTCAGCGACATTGTGGGTTTCACCACTCTGTGCCAGTACAGCACGCCAATGGAAGTGGTGGACATGCTGAACGACATCTACAAAGGCTTTGACAGCATCGTCGACCACCATGATGTATACAAGGTATCGCCACGGGTGACTTTCCACAGATGAATAGTCAGAAAGACAGCACATATGTCATCGTTTCATCCATTTTACCATTAGGTGGAGACGATTGGCGATGCCTACATGGTGACCTCCGGGCTTCCGAAGCGAAATGGAAACAGACATGCAGTGGATATCTGCCGTATGGCGCTGGAGATCTTGCACTTCATGGGTACCTTCCAGCTGCGACACCTGCCTGGTATCCCTGTGTGGATACGCATTGGCGTGCACTCGGGTAGACCCCCTCCTTTATTATATCAGTCTGCCAATAAATAAATACATTTTTTTTTGTAAATATAACTCAAACCAATGAAGTAGGACCATCTCTGTTGTCCTAACTGCAGTTTGAAGCTGCATGCAAATTTTCTTTGAGCTCTTAGGGCTTAGAGCATTCATTTTCATCTCATGAACGGTTGTAATCTCTGACTGAAAACGAACTGGCCATTTGTGCTCTTGTCTTTAGGTTCCTGTGCAGCAGGTGTTGTGGGGATAAAGATGCCCAGATATTGTTTATTTGGTGACACGGTCAACACAGCGTCTCGTATGGAGTCTACAGGACACCGTGAGCAGATTCACAGATGCATCCACAGAAGGAGATATTAATGAGCACACTGATTTACACGGACATACATGGTGCTAACTAGTGTCATCCAGTATTATTGTGGCAGCAGTGCTCATTACTCATGCGCAATTACGGAGGCTGACAGCCAGCCTAATGAAATAAACTTCCACAGATGAGCTTGTTTAAAAAGAAAAAAAACCGCTAATGTCTGTTGTTTTATCCTTTAACATCCACCAGCCCTGCGGATCCACGTCAGCCAACCTACTATAAATATCCTGCAGAGGACGGACTGCAAGTTTGAGTATGAGATCAGAGGAGAAACATATCTGAAGGTAAAGATGGGCCTCTTCAGGCAATCCTGAAACTATACTCAGCTATACAGACTCCACTGGGCTGCATTGCCACACATGGATGCAAAGTGGTATAAATATTTGTTTTCCAAGGGCAAAGGCACAGAGACAACTTACTGGTTGACAGGTGAGACGGGTGAAGACTACGACCTCCCAACTCCGCCCACAGCGTAAGTAAAGCAGCTGTACTCCTCTCAGGCACCTGTCTTTGCTGCCTTTACTACCAACAACAGTTCATACAGCTTGCTCGTACCAAGTTCAAACTATACGGCTTTCGATGTCATCGCTCTGCAATTCACACTTCATGAGTCGTTTTCAACAGTTGTTTTCAGTTTAATCTATTCGCCAGGAGAAACCCCTGACTTGTCTGGTCTTTGAATAATTTTCACACAGCAGTTGTTTTGTCTGCAATAGGAAGATCAGACTTAAAGTTGTGTAGCGTGAGCGAAGTATAAGTTGTCTTTGTGAAGAAAAAATACACCTAAAGTGTAGTAGTAGTAGTTTCTTCTTTTGTTTCCTTTAAATCTGTATTGTATCACCATAATGCACCAGGAACAATAAGAGAGAGCAGTTTGGGCCAAAATAGAAACACTGCAGGAACAGTGAATGATATTAGCAGTGAAAGAAACAGGTCCAAAGTCAGGCAATGGTTCAAACGAGGCAGGCAGTCTAAAAATGGGCAAGAAGTCCAGAAATAGAATGACAAAAAATCCAGAAGACGAAAAACACACGAGAAAAACAGTGGATAAAGCACATCAAGAAACACAACCAGCTGGCAACCACAGGGAAAGGAGGGATAAGGAGACACAGGGGAAACAAACCAGGGTGGGGCAGAACAATCTGGAGGGAAGAGACCAAAGGGAGGAAGTTCAAGTCAGGACAAGACACAAGAAGTGACAACACTTAAAAATAAAATGGAGAACTAAACTAGAAACGATAGTAACAAGCAGGAAAAATAACTAAAAACTTATAACCATAATACAAAGAAACCACGGAACATTGTGGAATGTTTGGCAATACAGTCCGGAAAATGGGTTTGAGTTACACAGTTGACACCAGCCTCATGTGCATTGGAACAGGAAGTTAAATTCTAGCCTTCCATTAACTAGTGGATATTAAATCCAGTTTAATATCCACTAGTTGAAAATCAACTAATTAACATCTTATATCTTGTTATATTCCCTAAAAATAGGGATATAATGAAATCCTCTATGGAAGCCCAATCGTCCTGTATGCTGCCACTGCAGATCCATTAATTATTGTGATAGTGCAAATACTATTGTAGACAGGATCTTCTTTTTTATGCAATCTATATATTAACAGTCATATCTCTGTTATGGTAAGTCCAATCTTCAAAAACAAAAAAAGCAAACTGATCAGCAGATTATATATTTCCATGTTGACACTCTGCCTTTGTTACTGCTGCTGATTTGGCTATATTTCTTCTGCACTCAAACTGTAGTTGTGTTTAAACCTTGTTTCCTGTTTTTAAAGGGAGAACTTCCAGCGGCTCCAGCAGGACCTTGCCCAGATGATCCTAGCGTGTCTGGAGCGCCGCTCTCGAGGCTCTGTCCGGAGGAAGAAGACCCTCTCGAGTCGGAGCAAGGAGGACAAAAGGGGCCAGGAATCTGAAGTAGAATCTGAGAGCGGCCCTCTTGAGTACCTGCACTTGGCTAATGTGGATAACACCCTCAGTACCTTCCTGTAGTACAGAGCCACACAGTCCTGAGCATTAACCCATGCAAGTACAGACATTTGGTTTTTACAACAATCCTGTTTTCAATGTGGCTGCATTATTGACTGTCCGTTTCCTTAAAAAGACAAATACACCTCTAATTTATAAGACTTAAAAAAAAAAAAACATGTACTAGGAAGAAATCTGCTCAAGTTAAAAGCTATCATACTGGGATAGTTTGAGTGTAGTGGGGAAGCAGGAATTCTACTGGGGGTGGCCATGCCCCCCCTGATGGCTACCATGCAACTAAGAAGACTTTAAGAATTCAAAACCACAAAGGAATATTCACATAACACAAAATAAGTGCCTTGGTTAAGACCCAGGTTGAGATAGCCGTAAATGGATGAGGCATGAGAGGTGTTTCAAATGCAAATAAGGGTGTTGCCTTAAAACAGTATCAACAATAAATACAATTTTAAAACATTAAATACTGATATTGTATTAATAAGTCACTTATGATAGCATTGTATAAATAATTCAGCACAGATGTAAGCCATGTGGATCTTTTGTTCAGTTCAACTGGTTGCCATATCACTAACAAGTGTAATGATTCTTTTTGTACGCTTTTTGTTTTTTGTTACACT
>KV751339.1:9499183-9510109 GCA_001698575.1 Mola mola
TTTGCATTTAATTTATTAACAAGTCAAAGACAATAAAAAAACTGATTTTCCACGAATTTCACTTGTACATGTTATTATTGTTTGCAATGTTAATTTTTATAGTGATAATCTGATGTCATCATACATCTTAATGACATCCTGCTTCAGAGTGCACATCAGTGAGTTTGTATAATCAAGAGACACTTGACCGCGGAATTTTAATCTAATAAATTGCATTTAGGCACGTAACTTTGCACATTATAGTCATGACTTAGTTACCAAAAAACTAAAAAAAATACCCACTAGCATAAAGTAACATTTGCCTCCAAATAAAGAGAGAGATGTTTAAGATGTATTTTGACCCAAAACGATTTATTTTCATTGAGAAGAGTGACATTCATGTACATTAAATAGAAAAATTGCTTTCTCTTGCATTGCCCTGATGAAAAGTCCAACAGAATCAAATCACACAGTGTTTTCTGAAGAATGAACAGGTTTGTCTGAGGCGTTACAATACATGTGTCACATAGTTGTTTGTACAGTTACCGAGGCTGTATGGACAGCAGAGGAAAGACCCCAACTCCATGATAAAAACTCTTTTAATCCACAGCTGCCTTGCAGATTTTTTTTGCACAGAATAATGAAAGGACTGTTTATAGACTTTTACACAACCATTTCTATGTAAAAAAAAAAAAAAAATTCTCAAGCAATTGAACAGTGTAAGATAACAACAATAAAAAAAAAATCAAGTGTGGATCCAGCAGATCAAATTAAAATGAAGCTCTAGAAAACTGACCTCATGTCAACACATTTTCAGCTCAGAGGAAAAATAAACTCTACTCTTGAGGAAACAGCTTTTATGTAAATTAAAATAGAAATCTGTTTAAGATCATCAGGTCAGTCAAAAATAAAAGTCAAGTAGAAAAACGTAAAAGTTGACATTGACACAAACCAACCTCACTAACAAAAAAGTCCAAGCCCAAACTCTTTCAGCCATGATTCAAAAACAGACCTCAAGAATAAATTAGACAGTCCAACGTACAAAAAAATAAAAAAGCATAACATTTTATACAAAAACAGCTCAAGCCTGCAACAGCGGCTGCATATTGCAGCTTCCACTCACACATGCAGCTGCATGCTGTGCACATGTGCTCTCTTTATCACCACTTGAACATTTTATGAAAAATAAAATTCTCCATGCATATATGTACTGGAAAATAATCACGAAAATATCACAACCTGGACTATCAGTGAGATTGTAAAGTACCCAGTTGTACTAAAATATTTATACAGCTATTTAAAAAGAAATGCATGTATGACCGTTTAGACATGACAGCCTTTCGATGTCGGTTTTTCTGCTCAAACTCAAGGCACCGAAAGATCGAAGAAGTCACAAAGAGGGGAACAATATTGTGTCTCAGTTTCGTTCATGATGCTAACACACTGTTATGATTATCATAAGCACAATGAGATACTGTATGGTCACTATTCTACCACTACTGTTTTCTGCTAATCCGTCTCATTTAGGCCTTGCAAAGAACTTTAAAGGTCCAGTATAACAGTTTCTATTTTACATGGATGAAAGACACGCCCACACAAACACAATTGTATGTGCAGCCTATTTCATTTGACTTTTTTTTTTTTTTTTTTTGGAATCATGTGTCAAAATAAGTCGCCGCCTGGGATGTTGATTCTCGATTGTCTTACACTGTAAGTCTAACAGCTTATTGCCTGTACAAAACAGTATTTGTGCGTGTCCTGGCTCCATGTTGCTGGTCAGTCAGTTAGACAGGACCCAAGCAGCAGGGGATGTGGGATCAGACATAAGCTCCAGACAGCCAGCACTCAATACAGTTGACGAAATCTTAGAGGCAGACATAATCTCTCTGTGTGAGGTAAACCTCAGTGGGGTGGAATAAAGAATGATAAAAAGTGGAATAAGAATAAATAATGTATGAATTTCCAGCATCCAAATTTCTTTAAAATTTTGCTCAAGCCATTGATGAAATACTTAAAAACTCATTTGTTTTGTAAAATGAATCTAAAAAATATTTGGTTGAGCCAGATCTAACCTGCTCTTTCAACTTCCAACTTTTAAACTTGTCTACCATACACTGCAAGGTAGCAAGTTCAAACAATGGATTAATTCAGCCATTCATGTTTGTACCAGGCAGATTCCCAGGAAGAAGAGGAGCTGCTTGTATGAGGTCAAATACAAGTTCTTGTATCAGAATAGCAAGTTTGGTTTCTGTAATGTTAAGCTCCACTCCTACAAGTCATCAAGATTGGTTCTTTAGGGTTTCTCCTTAGAAGAACCAGGCAGTCAGAATTTGTTGCCTGGGGATGTCATTGGTGGGTGGCAGAATAAAAGAATAAATCTCATCCTGACTGCTTATTTCAGTCATGGTGTGCGAAGTACATAAAAACATGATGTGGACATGTTAACAAGGTCAACGTGATTTTCATTGGAGGGAATCTTTAATCAACGGTGGAATGAACCCAAAGAAAGTTACGTGTTACTCGTTTGAGGAGCATTCGCTAAAACAACACCCAGTATTTTTAGGGAATTATCTTTTTTAATTTAAAAACAAAACAAAACAAAACTCTACTTACTTACTGTATCTACACAGCTGTTAGCTAGCATGGCTAATGTGGCTAGTCAGGATAACTTGGATTTGAAGTCAACAGTGCTAACTAAAAAGTTTTTGTTGTGATGGCTAGCTCTACCCACTACTGATAAATGATTTCAGTTATTTATGCCTCCAAGAAATGCTTCAGAAGCATCACCTTTATGATGTATATTCTACTTTTGGGCAGTTAAATTTTTTATGATAAGGTGTAATGTAGACACCTACAGATAAAAAGTGGACACCCTCTTATTTCTAAGTTATCCAGCATTCAAAAACCCTTACAATGGGTGTATTTGCTCATTCCATTTTAGACATTATACAACCAGGGGTGTCAGCGTGTTGCAGTTTCCACAAGTTGCCCACAGACGTTGACAAAAGTCACCTGTTTTAGTCAAACAACTACACTGCAGCAGATCTGCGCACTGAGAGTTGAGTGCTTGTCCTTTTTTAAGAAGTTGTTGTGACTATGACTGTTACATCAGAGGGAGAGAACATTGTATTGCAAGAGAGATCTCACTCCTTTCTCACACTCTCCTCCTCAGTTTGATCTCCTTCCCCCCGCCTTCCACCCTTCTCTGACTCACTATTAAAGCCTTTCGTGACCAGCTCCGCTCTGTCAGCTCAGGACAAAGCCGGCTCTGGATGGCAGCCAGGGTGACAGCCTGAGACGGCACAAGGTGGTGCAGGTGTTGGTGCATATAGTGAATGTTTCAGTCTCTGACGGTCTCACTGCAGCCAAGTGACAGTATATAATAGGACAGATCCAAAACCAGCACATCCGTCTCCACCAAACATCTAATATTATGTGAATATAACAGTGATAACTAATGATCACACTAAGAGCAAATAACTCTAGCTGTAAAAATATACCCAGAGAAATGCACCTCAGAACTAAAGGTTTATTGAATCTTTGAATTAGTTTGATTTGATTTCACTAATTTAAGCCTCAACACCATCTGTGCTAACATTAGATAATTCAATAATTTGACCCTGTAACTACATTCATCACTCATGAGATCATAATGATGCTGCAAAGAGCTCCTTGTTGGCTAACTAAGACAATGTTTTCTTCGTCATATTCTGGTTGAGCACCATGGATAAGCCAACTTCAATTTGGATCTTTGGTTGTAGTTTACTAAGCTCAACTACCTTCCTTGGTAATGCAATGCACACAAAAACAACAGATTGTTATTTATAGTTTGACTGAGAAATACTTCTGAACATATTGCTGCAACTGATTGGGTGATTAGGTTGGGTTTTTTTTTTTAGGTCATCATCTTTTTAAGTATTCAACCAAGGAATGCTACAAATCTGTTTTGATGTGACACACAGATACACCATATTCCTGATGTCAATAAGCTTAGAAAGAATTAAGTTAATTTTTGTGATCTCTACATCCGGGACCCGTGGAGTTGGAAAAACTGAGGAATGAAAGAAAAAAAAGATTATTAGGACACTGCAGTGCCAAAGCAATCAAATCAATACATATTTAATCATCTATGCTAGGGTTTGGCTGTGATGATGATGAGGATGATGAAAATGGTGACAGAATGAGAGCAAATGATTATAGTGACAATCACAGTGGTAGGACACGTCAACAAAAACAAACAGCCATGTTTTATAGATATACGTGTTAGAAAATGTGTTGTCCTTTAACATATATTGTTTGTTTGTTTACATGTTTTCATATGTGTTAATTATGTGATGGGTGAGGCTGTATATACAGTATGTACACAGAGATTGGGAAGGACATCTAACAGTATTGCCGCACTGAAAGGTCAGAGATATTTCATGTCACAGCATTGATAATGAGAGCCATAGTGGTTGATCAATATCGTGTGTGGTGTCAGGTCACTAACAGACCGTGCTGAACATAACACACACACACACACGCACACACACACACACACGCACACACACACACACATACACGTACACAGTATACTGTATATATATAATATTTAGACAAACTGCCCAAAACAGAAACCATTTTCAGCAGAGGAATGAGGGTTCTTGAATCCCGCTTGAAGACTTAAAGATGTCCTAATATATTTTAGGGAAGTGTTCTACAACAGCCCAGCAGGTCTTTTCTTTAAAATATGATTTCTTCCAGTCGGGTTTATTGGCAGAGGACATCAGTAAATGGCATCATGTTAGTGGTTCTGACCGGAAAAATTCAATTTTCCTTCTTCTGTCACAACATTCGTAGAGCTGAGCGATAATAAATCAACATGACAGTTCTTTATCTCTCAAAATAAGTTGTGAAGTACCAAAGTTGATGCTTTTAAAATACTTCAATGAATATAGTAACGTCATGAGATTTTATGTAGTCGATCACCTGCCAAGTGACCACTTAGTCACAACAAAAGGACAATACTGCTTCCTCTGCTAGTGTTTGTTTCTCAAAATAAAAACTGCTTTTTGGGTTGCAAGCAATGACTTAAAAAAACAAACAAACAAAAAAACTATTTCAAGAGCCGGCACGGAAAATAACATTTCCCATGAGTCTTATGGCCTTGTGTAAACAAAAGCAATATTTAAGAGTTTTTTGAACTGCAAGACAAACTGTTGACAAACTGTTTTTCGAGGATGTTTTTTTGTTTGTCTGTTTTCCTTTACTAGGGTTGGATATTGTCAAGAACTTCACAATAACTTTCAATTTCAATTCTTTGGGTCATGACTTGATATCGATTTGATCCAATTTGCTCCCATATGCTTTAATATTGATTCAATAATACATGAAAGATAATTAGTTAGAGTAGATTCTAATAGTATTTAAACAGTAATGTGTGCATTGTTTGTACTGGTTTAGAAAAAATGACCTCGCAATGAAATGATTTTTTCTTTCTACCCAGCTCTACTTTTTAAAACACATTATTTTCTCTTAGAGGTCATACTCAATGCAGTGCCATGAAACACCCAAAATCTCTGTAGACATCACACGCACACGCACACGCACACACACACACACACACACACACACACACACACACAGAGATCTACTAGTTCTACCCACTAGCACATCTATCGCAGTTCCTCACCCATTCCAGCCTCTCTTGGGAACATAGAAACATGACTCCCTCATTGTCTAAGCCAATCATTTGGTGTGGTATCTCTCCCTCCCTCCTCCTCCTCCTCCTCCTCATCCTTCGCGGCATCCTCCTGCTGCATCTCTGCCGGCTTCACTCGGCATGAAGGGCGGAGAGGAAAACAAAAAATAAAAGGAAAAAAAACAAAACAAAACAAGACAGAAGTTGACAAAAAATGAACACACTGATGAGTGTCAGTGAGTGGACAGTGAGAGGTAAATAGAGAGACGGACAGATATATTTCTATATATCCATATGTAAGAGGGAGGAAATACTTGGATACAGTGAGGGACAGAGAGGGAGACAAAGTGAGGGACTGATAAGAGAGAACAGTATGAATGATGGAGTGAATGACTTTGTGAATGACATTTCGAGGGGACTGACATTTGGAGCGTTAGGCAGCTTGAACCTACAAAGTGTGTGTTTGATGAGTCACCTTGGTCTTATGGCTCTGCTCGGTGCCCAAACCAGATCCTGGAGTGTGAAGCTCCTTGGATACAACACACAGAAACTCAGCCTGGTCCTCTGTTCCGTAGCTGTAAGACGAACCAATGTTCACCATCTAGAGAAAAGCGGGGGCACAGATACAGAAAGATATACAAAGGAGAGAGGGACAGAGGCAGTGTGAGTGTTGGGCAGATGTGGAGATTACAGCAGACAAGAAGAAAAAAGCAGGAGGGAGAAAGTGATTGGGAGCCTGTTCAGACCTGATACTGACATCGTGCCAGGTGCTACAATCACACGTTGAAGCACTTTGGCATGATAATATGTCTCGATTTTGTGACTGGATCTTATTTCTTCTCTCTTTATATGCAACTAAACATAAATCCTCATGTGTGCATCAGTACACTTAATTTCTCACATTTGCCTAATTTACATGAGGACCCAAAGAGTAAATAAAACAATATGTTTTATAAAGTGTACAAAGTTTCTTCTTAAAACTCACTCACTGACATTCTCTAAATCATTTGCGCTGCTAAATTTTGGCAGGGAAGATGAACAGGGCAGGAGACAGGCTGGGACAATGATGACACAAAATACGAACACTTTCTCCAAGGAAGGATGGTTAAAATGATCAAGAATTCACTGTATCTGTTTCACAAACCTTTGTTAAGTTTCTCCTCACCCAACAACTCCCAGAACAGTTCAATTTTGAAAGTGATCTGGGTATGTTGATGTTATTAGTTTAATGGTAAAATCAGCTGAGAAAGGTGGTGTGTTTATAGACACCTGCTGCTTATCTAAGCGGGTAATGGAGTCCAGGAAATTTGCATTACAGAGAATCAAATGGACATCAGACAGCTTGAATTTCATGCTGCCTGTTGTTGTGGTTATTATTTCTGTTTTGCGGAGGACGCTACTTAAATTGGCAGTTCTTGGATCCTTTCTACACACTTCTACATAAAATGTCGTCATATGTGGTCCACACCACCTCTGAATATTGTTCAAAAAATTGAATTTTATTATCAACACGTCCTACGTGCATTAAGACCTAAGCTGTCAACCTGTGGTCATGTCACTCAGGATGGATGTTAACACCAGATCTGAACAGGGCCTCAGACAGCGCTTTCACACTGACACGGCTCCGTGCCGTTTCTGGTTCCCGCACCTACTTTTGAACCAGCCAGAGCATTCCACACTAAGAACTTTTAAGGTTTGCAACCCGAAAAGTTGGTTCGCACAGGAACAGGAAAAATAGCTGGTCCTTCCTTGCGAACCGTGACGTCTCTGGGAACATTTCAGTGATTTCTTCGGTGGGTGTATATTATTATCAGGAAGGAGAGATAAACAAGTGCTTGTTGCTGCCCCCTAATAAACAGTGGTCTCTGGAGGAAACAAAATGTTTGGCTGCGATTTGGGCATCTCCCGAGTTTCAGGAGAAACTCGAAGGCAGCGATCGCAAAATAAAAGCTGTATGAGGAACTGGCAGACAAGTTGGCAAAGGCTGTGTTAGCAAGAACACCAGAATTTTAAAAATGCATTGTGCATTAAGTAACTCCCTCCAATGGTGACACTGGCACCAGAAAGCACTAAAGGTTCTCAGACCCGAGAACGGAACCAGAACAAGAACCATATCGGTGTGAAAGCACTAAGAGAGCCAAGATCCCATGCTTCTTCTCATGTGTGGTGGGTAACGGGTGGGGGTTTTAGAACTGGATTCAACAGAAAGCCTATGTCAGCAAAACAACTGCGGGTTACCTTCTGTGCAAGTCATAGCGGTGTAGCATGCAGAGGAGCTTGGTGCCAAAGCATTAGGAAAGGGCGGGGGGGTTTAAATGTGATTCCTAGGTTGCAGTGTGGACAGACTGACCTATTTCACTCCCTAAGGCTCTGAGTCAAAAGTGTTACTTTTAGAGAGGCCATCAGCGAACTACCTAAAGGAGGCCAGGTCCTTTTCCTATTGCTGCCATAGCGTCTCAAACAATTAATATACAATATTGCCATTAAAAGGGCCTATTTATACTGTTTGTTCATACTACGAGCAAAGTTGCAGTAATTATATTGACAGACTGTTAATAATAGGACAGCAAATACTGCTCTGCACATTTCAAATGATCAATAGTAAAGTATAGGCTTTAACATACAATCTTATTTTAGGACTGTGCAAAATATGGAAAAACTGCAAAAAAACCCTTCACAATTATCCAAGAATATTAAGAATATTTAAATAGCTATTTTCTTTATTTGATAACTACCAAAACAGCAACTATTATCATTTATTATAAACTAGTGAAGTTTGGGCTGGGTTTGCTTAAAAACAACAATAAACACTTCATGGCAGTAAGCTGTTTGTACACTGTTCAATTTCACATCTCTATCTGTCCAGACTCATATAATATGTAGCGAATTTGAAGTAGTTTAATGAGTTATCATGTTTACTAGAAAGAGATGGGCAGATAAACAATCCAACAATCACTTTGTCAATTAACCAATTATCAGAAATTGAAGAAAATTCCTTTCCTGTCAGCTGTCTAAATGCTTAAATCGCCCTCAGTTTGAGGTATATGAACCTCTTACACATACAACACTTTACACATCCACAACAAAGAAAGCTGAACGAAATGAACACATCATATATGTTATTAAAAGTTTCTAATTTTTTTAAACTGTAGTATATTTAATTGCCACCCAATGATTTTAAAAGTAAACAGAATGGCTCTGTAACCTATTTTTAGTAATACAGCAGCTGGAACAAAGACAGTAAGATTGTGTATATACTGCAGGATATCTGGCCTATCTGTGTTCTTAACACTTTACAGTATCGGACTAGAGATAAATGAAACTAGGATTAGGGTCCTGGTGTTATTTTAGAGTGCAGTGGATAATTTATTTACATTTAAATGTGATATTAGATTTATTGGGACTATTAAAGTTAGTTTAACCCTACTTGAGGAAAATGGGGCCAACTAATCTTTCTAAAAGTTATTTTGGGAGTGCAGGTATCAGGGTGTGGGTCAGAGCCAAGGGTTCAGGCCAAGGGGGTTAAAATTGAAGGGTCAGCAGCAGCGTGAATCCAACCCACAGTCCAGAGCAGTCCTGTGCGGGGCTTTCTGCAGGCGCGCACGCTGACCTGCTCAAACTTCCAGCCGTCCGACATCGTGGAGACCATCTGGGTCAGCTCCTCCTCCTGGCATTGCAACACTCGATAAACATGCTTGGGGGGCACCTGCTATAACACGAGGATACAGGAGATAAGAGAAACCATGTTGTAAAGATAATTATTTCCATCTTCAGTGACCAAATCTTTGGACAACAGTCACAGAGAAATAACTCCTGCAGCTACAAACCCAGCACTTCTATTTTCATATCTTTGCACCATATTTAACCCCAGGCGAACATTAACAGCTATTCTACTGAAGAACAGCAGAACGTGGGGGAGGTGGGTGTGTTTGGGAGGGCAGTGATATTATGTAAGAGTGAGCACAGTCATCCTGAGAAGAGTGCAACCCGGCGTACAGCATTGCTCTCTTTAGAGAAGCACAGAAGGGTGAAATCACTACCAAAGAGAAAATGACTGCACTTACATCACTACCAAAAGATACAGTACAGTACATACTACAACTGCTACATGTTAATGTGAATACTGGTTTAACCTGTATTTTTATATTACTATATATTTGTATGTTAACATATACACAAGATATACTATTGAGAGACAGCGAACTCCTCCACCATGAAAATAATCAGATAAATTCTGTGTATACCTGCGTGGCTTTGGAGTCTCTCTCCATGATCCGCTCCTTGATTAGTTTGATCAGTGGGGTGATGTTGTAAAACTCAGCTTCCTCCAGGACACCTTGAAAATGGAATACGACTCAGCTCATAACACAGTTAGAGGCAATATATACGTTAAATTATTGTTTTTCTTAATATCACTTTGGTTATTATCAAACTCAAGCAACCAGAACCAATCTGAGTGGAGTGAAAGTGTATCAAAAACCTTCTTCGGCCAGCTCTTTGTTGTAAACCAGTTTGCCGTGCCGCAAGTAGTTAAGGATGGGACCAAAGTAGGTTGGGTCTCTGTCAATCACATAGGCTCCTGTCTCATCCTGTTACATAGAGATAAACAGAAAAAAAAAAAAAAAAAGTCTGTCACACCATTATCATAATATCACAACCTGTAAATATTTAGAGTACTGCAGCTAGCATTTTCAACCCATGAAATATGAAAAGGAGTTATTGTCCAGTGTAGTTTTATTTCATGCATCTTTAAATAAGTAACTTTATATTAATGTTATTTCTCAAATACACTTATAATTTAACTATAATTAACTATGATTTTCTTCCTGTAGCAATTGACCTCTGCTGTAATCTACTGAAGTATTTTTAGACCCAAAGCCTCCCTAGCTGGAAAACAACATCCTGGGTGACTATTTCTTTCTTGCAGCATTCAGTACTGGCTCCCAAGATCAGATGAACAAAAACAAGACACATCACGTAGACTGAAGTTTCTTCTGATAATAGTATGTGACGCTTTACTTTTGTCCAGACATCTTTCTCAAATATTACATAAAATCTTGTTGCTTCCTGTTTCAAACTTATTTTTATTCCCTTGAGCCCTCCCTACCCAGCCTGTTGCAGCTGGAAACAGAAATGACTGCTTAATGGCAGTCCAGCCAGTGTAAATGTTTGTGACTCTGTTCTCAAACCTGTGTCTACACCCTGCGTCTCTCCCACCTCCAGTCTACTTTTTGCTGAGCCTGCCTGGTTGTTACATCATGAGGGCT
>KV751339.1:9510150-9529821 GCA_001698575.1 Mola mola
CAAAAGAGCCACAAAATTTAAAAAAAATCCATGCAAAACTATACAGGCCTTTGAGAGACACAAACAGAGGGGTATAGACTGTGGAAAAAAAGGAGGGATTGTTAGAATTGCGTGGAAGGGGAAGTTTAAGAACATCAGTTTCTTCTGCTGATTATATAACCATATATTATACAACCATATATTATATTTTCTAGAATATATAATTCACACTTTTACTAAATGCGGTATGTGATACATACAGTCAGAGAATGAGGGGACTTTCAGTGTAATAAAAAGAACCTGATCTATTCACATGAATGATTCTTTTTATGACTGAAGTGACAGTGGACAACTTTAGCCTCCAGCAGCATCATGTACAGAATCACGTTACTGCTTTTATTAGCAGCTACTTACTCAATCACGCACATGGTTGTACTCCTAACTCTCAAAGGTAAAAACAGACTTAACATTTTTCGCGTATAAAAAAAAAAAAATACTGCTGAGGTATCTTACATTGTTAGTCCTGTTTGATGGTATGGGTTGACTTATTTAGCTCTGTTTTATATGTACAAAGGGCTTAACTAGACTATAATTTTATGCCAATTTCCAATTTATTTGGCAGCTCCCATCCTTGATATGAGAGGTTCAGATTAACAGTGCACTTGTCCAACTGTAAAAAGTCATTAATCAATCTAATCAATTGAATCATTTAAATTAAAAGGACAGGTCAGCACAGAGCTTAATAAAAATAATCAATAATAAATAGGAGTGGAAGAAAAAAGTTGATACAGGGAAATATTCATCTCAGTATCTTTTCAGTCCACGCAAGTTTGTTTTCAGTTTATTCAAACTATGTAGACTGGAATAAATAATTTAGTCAGCATTTATGGCAGTGCTGGTTAGTTTGTCTGCTCTTTGCACCTTTTTCCTTCAATATAGGTTCATGAAGTGAGATGAATAGAATGAAAACTTTATTTATTAGACAAAAGAGACGGACATGCTTTGGAGAAAAACTGTAATATATCTCAGTATATAACATTGCAATACTTAAGATGCAATTTTAATATCATGATAATATCATATCGTGGACCTTGTGGTGATTCCAAACCCTACTAATCAATATCAGTAGCAATTAAAAATAAAATAAAATTTAAATATGTTCATCTTATGGCAAAGCACTTGTTCTAACCTGAAATGTGACAGAATTTAAGTTTATTATTATAATTTATAGTTATCACAGCTATCAGCATTATCGTGGTATTGTTCAAATGTGCTGAAAATGTTCAAAAAGAACTGATACGTATTCAGAAATCATTTCACCAAGTTTTATTTTGAAAAATACAAATATGTTGCAGTCTGCACCTGTGACTGTTGTTAACTTCTGGTTGCCTCACAGTATTTAGAAGAGGTTTTTCTTTTTTAAGTATGCTAAACAGCCACAGTTTCAATGATGTGACATCCCTAGTATTTATGCTGTTACATGACATTTTAATTGCTTTCGACTGGACAGTGACAGATATTTCCAGGCAATTAATTTACCATTGCTCAAATTTGTTTTCCTTTCTAGTTTGTTTCTTGTGTTATTTCTAGTTTATTGTTTATGTTACATTGATGGTTTTATGTCTGCTATTTGTGCCTGATTTACTCCTGTGTGGTTGTCCATTTTTAGCCTCTTTAAATTCTGGATTTTTGGATATCGCAGACCCGTGAATGATTTCAAATAAATCTTTGGGGTTAAACTAGATCTGCCTCCTCTGCACTTCGACCAAACTCTCTTTCCACTGTCTGGGACAGACCGTGAAACCTTAATTTTCAATGGTATAACCTGCCTTAATACTATTTAAAAGCACAAAAGTTCTTCACAGAAACTTAATTTAGAAAAGGACCGACTCAGCATGCCAGTAAAACATCATCAACGCTTCTGTTATGATAAACTTCGAGCTTTCCACTGTTCTTGAAAAAAAATATACAGCAGATAGTTAGGGAAAAGGATAATTCAGTGCATAGCAAGAAGACATTTCAAAGGATAAAGGGAATGTTGTGGAACCAATTGATATGGGGAGTATTGCTTTGTCCCTGACAAAGTGCAACCAATCGTTGGGAGTGTAATGTGAATGGACTTTTTGATGAGCCCTTCCCATTATGAGACTTACTGATGCAAAAAACGAGGAAACCTGCATATCCAAATTTACGTATTCAGACTGTGAAGCAATCTCTCGGATGAAGATGTGGCATGATCAGGGCGGGATTAATTGAGAAATAAGCCGGTGCAAAACATTATAAGAGAGGAAGAAATATAAAGGAGAAACAGCATGAAATAATCTTCTATTTCAAATCTTAACCACAGAGAATCCAGCAACACCGCAGTAGAGGCATAGGATGACACACTAAATGAGAGGAGCTGCAGTGGGGGACAGACCAACATGGCGACTCATCATGACATGACTTGACGGTGTGGGCATGACAACACTGGTAAAAAGCTTCCAGGATGTGTCAGAGTCTAGTTTTCCTCTCTGCCGCTCACACTTGCACGCACACTCAGAGAACAAGTAGCTATTTGTTATGACAGACTCATCTCAAGCTGCAGTGTGTTGACTTGCTCATGAGATAATATCCACAGGTGTTGAGAGGACAGGGACTCTAGTTGGTGTATTCACAGAACATTTTTTTAGGGAAGTTGAATGTGACTGTAAAACATCTCATTGTAGATGTGCATATACAGTATATAACAGGCTATGGTGTCTCTAGTAGTCAAATACTACTGGAGACTAGGGATGGGATAAATGATGGATATATGATTTTATAGTACATCAATAATAAAAATACAATAAGTTAATTGTGGAAAATTTCCATTATCTTGTTAATGATAAATGGGGATAATTTTTAATGTCTTTAAGTGTTTGACTCTAAAATGCTGTCTACTGCTCGCCACAATACAGTCCTATAGTGATTTATTTTGAATCGCCAAAAGAGGAAGCCGCAGCCTGCATCTTTCCAGTGGTTACAAATGCTAAACCAATCAATTTGGAAGGCTGAAGGCCTGGCTTGGGCACTATATCCTGCTGACCCCAAAAATAACATTGTGCGGAAATACATTTCAACTGCTTAACTGGGCAAGTGTTGGTTTAGTTAGACTAATGATGACATTCATTTAAATGTTTTTTACATTATATGTTATGTTATAGTATGATAACCTTAATGTAAAATTAGCTAAATAGCTAATGTGTCTTGTGTTTATCTGTCTGAGAGCGGATCTGAGCTGACGGTAGTTTACTACAGTTTTTATACTATCATTAACCAATTAATTAGAATTTATTTTACAGGACAGAAAACTCATTGTTCCATCATGATGTAGCCTATTATAAGATGAAGAAGAAAGTTGAGGGCTCCTTTATGATTATTATCATGTGCATTTATTAATCAATTGCAACAACAGCAATTTATTATTTAACAGGTGAGAAATAACCATCAGTAGCATTTTTTGATGTACACATCATTTTTCTGGCTGTTTTGCTGCTTTAAGCTCCAACATTACACTGATTGATTGTCATGACAAATATGTATCCTATATGCAATGCAATAAAAATATCTGTTTTACGCACACACGATTGTCTGGTGCATTTTGCTGTTGCTCGAGCATGTGTGAACACTGGGGCTTAAGGATGATGAATAAAAACCATTAATTTATTCATTTTCAGACTCATGTGAGCCAAATGTAAGTTCTGTGGCTTCTTTAGAAAATAATTCATCACTCGAGAGACAGATTTAAGAAAACAGTATAACACCTACCTACTAATCCAAGCCAAATTTACTGTCATGTCCTGGTATGGAAACTGTGGATAAAAAGTAAATGGTGGTGTTTAATTCCTTTTATCATGGATTTAGATGCATGCTGTAAGAGTATTTTAAAAGCTGGGATGTTGTAGTCCAATATTTCTTTTTATGCAACATTAGCAAGAATATCCTGATGCCTGGGACTGTGCGAATGATTTTTTTAATGCAGCACATAGGTGGCTTCAATTCTGTGTCAATTAATTTATAAGTTAGATTCAGATAAAGTCTGTTAAATAAGACGAGATAAACTGTGGGATTTTGTAATGAACAATAAGAAAATAATACTGGTACATTTACTTTTCCATTTTCTATAAAAATTAAATTGCCAATCACATTAATCTCCTTGCATTGTGAATATGAAAAACATTGTAACGTACCTCCTTAAATTATAGTGAAAATGTGACAACAGGCCGTGAATATTTGGCATCTCTATGTGATTTTGATCCACATGGGTGCAGCGTAACAGAAAAGATCCTAAAGATGCAGGCTAGGGATCAGCCTAATTTGTTTATGACCTTTTTCGAGCCTTGACTAAATAAATATGTAACAAGCTCTTATTGTGTTGTTGTCGACTAACTGGTGTATCCTGATGATCGCAAAGGAAAATACAGCACAATTCTGTACTGTTTATTGAAATTAAAACCTCAGCTGTGAAATATTTTTGTATTTACAGTCGATGCCTCATATCAAACATGTCAGAGCTCAGACAAAGTGATAAGGCGAGTCGAGGCAAGTGGTGGAATTCATGCTGACACCATTAAGACTTCCATAGAGTGTTGAAGTAAGATATACATGAACATTTGTACAGATAGACCAAGTCACACCATTAAGCCATCAAAACTCAGCTGTATGATCCATTTGGGATTTACTAAAAATTAAACCAATGACAATCATTAATCTGTGCTAATACGATTTTCTGGTTACAGTTTGTAGCTTTGTGACACAGGGGCAGTTACACCAGGTCAGCTAACAAGTCTCAGCTGCATTATGTAATTGGCTTGAGACGGTGTTAGATCAGCTTGGGTCGTATTAGCTGCGGATAGAGCTAGATTTGGTTCAGCGCAGGAGCAGGGCAGCCGAGGTGCCGGTAATCCCATTAAAATAGCTACAGATGGCCAGAATGTCAGTGTGTATGTGGGTTTAAATATAGCCAAGAACCCATTAGCAGAACTATGCTAATATGAGTGGATTAAAGGGAACACACACAAAAAAAATGCTTCTCTAATAAGTGCGAGACAAAATAACAGGTTTTAACTGCTTCAGATCGCTTTGTGTATTAAAAAACAGGTTTCACTCTGGTCCTGTGACTGCAAACTTATCACAGAGGCCTTAAAATAATATTGCAATACACTGTATATATCATGATATTTCTCTGCAAAAGCACTTAATAAATCCTAGAACTACAATTTTTGACCACCCTGATATTGATATTGCAGCAATACTGTAGGGAAGACTATTGGTAATTTGACAAAATATTAACACAAATAAAGCTTGATTAATGAATTAGTTGATTAATTGAAAAGAAAGAAAACTATTTTGGTTATCAAATAACCATTTCAATCTTCTTTTCAGCAAAAATGTCAAACAGTTTCTTAAATGTCAAGCTTTTCTTTGTCCTTTCTGACAGTAAATGAGGGGTCTTTGAAATTTTAACTATTGGTTTCAGAAGAGAGGCAAATTGAAAATGTCCCTTTGGGCTCTGAAAAATTTGATTTTTTTTCTATTTTGACAACTTATAAATATAAATGGATAATCAATTAATCATCCTTGGGTAAAAGCAAGGAACGTCTCTCTGTCTGTCCCTCGCATAGCGCAGGAAGACCGTTCGTTGGATTGACTCCGAGTTTGTGCGCTTTTGGTGCACTTTCAGCCTTTCTGAGCAAAAACACAGACAGCGCCACTCTGCCTATGCAATCCACATCGTGGTCGAAGATGGGATTGCATCTGTTACGCACAGTACAACAGGCACACATACAAAATCTCTGATAACATTTATTCTTATATCATATCAAGCATACCATATTCAAAGCCTGCCTTTATTTGAGCCAGTCATTAAATGACTGCATAAAAGCAATAAAAATTGTTTTCATATAAGTGCATTCACATTTTGGATTTTAGTGAAGATGCTCTTAAGATCAGGTTAGGTGGCCCACCTCTACTGTAAAACACTGAGTGAAAAACCAGGGCAATATAAACTGTTATTTTAAACATGATTAATTGAGGAGTCTCATTGCTTGGGGAAAAAACACTGACCTGAAATCTGGTGGCACAGCTTGACAAATGGCAGCAAAGTGATCAGGGGAGGTATGGGGTGGGTGATTCCCCCTCACCTCACAGACATGGGTATCAATGATGGTTGTCATTAGCTGATGTCATGATACTGTTATATTTACCTTAATGGATTAACAAACTGAGACGAGTTAACTGTGCATCTAACCTGCTGTATCACGTATGCTGGTGTGCATTCATAGCTGTGGGTGTTACCGAATCAAAGTAACATAATTCACCATGCAACTTCTGAGGGTAAAAGCACCAAATAAAAACCAATGTTTGAAAACATCTTCCCAGTGATTTAACTTTTCTACTGTTATTATTCTGATAATTTACAAAAGAATTAACAGCATAGCGATGATGTGGCCAAACTATATTTTCCTTTAGCTCTGCATACATCTGACATCCTGAGCTTCCTACACATTTTCTCAAGGTACAGTCCTCCAGGGACCGGCATTTGACTGTGAAAATCTGAATCTCTGGGAATCGTGTAAAAAGAGGAGCAGAAACAGATGGTATGTTTCTCTCACTCATCTTGTGGATCAAGTGGCGGACTATTAATATCAACTTCAGGCATGTCTCTCTCTATTAAATATTACGTGTATCCGGTCTTTCTATAGTGTATCCTATATGACTGAATAAATAGTGAATACTGGCTCACTGACAGAACACTGAAACTAAATCTCTTGAGCCTAAGGGGTTTGTGATAAAACAGAAGAAGAAAGCACAACTGTGTGATAAACATTCGCAGTGATGCAGCTGCTGAGAGCGAGGATGAGGAGAGGACGGGACGATGAAGGAGGCGTAGGTGTGTATTTGAGCATGAGGAAAAGTGAGCGTGAGTGTGTGTCTTCAGGTGGTGCAGAGGGAGCTCCTGACAAGTCGCAGTATTCTTTAGATGGAGCGTAGTGGTGCTGCAAGGGAACAGCCATCGACTGATGGGCAAAAACTTTGCAACTCACAATGTGGATGTTGCGTTTGGGCGTAGTCATCCTCAGCTGCAGGGAGTTCTAGCAAACACATGTGACGTAAAGGTGCTTAATTTGGAAAAATGATAATGTATACTGTGAGATTATATAAGCGAGATATTTTGCAATGAATTTATACTGCCATTAAATATATTTGGGTATGTTAAATCATTATGAGTGATACTGTAAATCAATGAATAGGAATGTGTCTGAGCTGGCATAAATTGTAAATATTCTTTTAGGGATGTAACTATGCACGACAAGCCGGTTGAAATTCGATAAAATTAGGTGAGTCGTCAAGAAAGATCAGATGTTAAATGAATTGCAATACACTTTTCAATGGATGGCGCTGATGTTACAAACTGTGACCTCACTTAAAGCTCTTTTACCACCACAGCATGGTAACTCCTGCCTCCAGCCATTTCAATGACTGAAGATGACAGGAAGCTGCCGCCAAATATGTCAAATACTTGTCTAAACAGGGCAGGGAAGAGCTACAGAGCAGAAACAGGGAGGGGAGGAGGGTGGAGTTACTTCCATAGGAGTCTATTTTATTCTTTTTTTTTGGGGGGGTAATTTACAAAGATAGGAAATTTGCATTTTTTGGCTGTTTGTTAAGTCTATAATCCCCCTACCTCAAAAGTATAAAGGGATTCTTTAATTTTATTCTTTTATTCTATTGTATAAGTATTTTGCCCTTTTTGTCTGAGAAATAATAAGAAAACACTATCTTATTTTTAATTTGTCACTTTATGATTCTATTTGTCAATTTATAATTTCTTGTTTAAAAGACAAATGCGTGACAATCATATCGCATTGTGAGTTGAGAGAATTGTTACATCCCTACTGTTACCCTACTGTTTTTTATATTTTAATTAACTGCTCTTCATTTGATTTCTTTGAACACTTTGACAGATAGATACCGCCCCCATTTTTTTCCTGATGTGAAATAAAGGCCAATTTATGATTTGGAGCAATATGAAAAAAAATTGTCTTGACTTGGCCAGGGCTGAACCTAACTAATCTATCAATTTCTAACATTCTAAAAAATTTCTATCATATTTAGCCTATGGCTGCTCAATTTTGGCAAAAATCATAATCCCTATTATTTTTGCTCAATATTGAAATCCTGATAATTCATTGGCTTTGGAAACATATTGCATTTAGTGAACTTATTTAACGGTGCACAAACGAATTTAGTTGAGTGTTGAGGCATTCCCAACACAAGACAAAATGACTGTTGCTTAGAAAATTGACTCATTTACGGTGAACATTGGACCTTTCATGCTATCTGGTGATAGCCAAAACTATATCTGAATATTGACACCACTCTATAGGAGTACAACGGAAATTGTATTCTTATTTTTATTCCAAATTATGGTGTCTTTGAAGTTTCCTGTCACTGACAGCAGAAAATGTCAACTTAGAGTAGACTCCAGTGTGAGGACAACCCACTCTTTGATTTCTGACACATACATTGCATATCAAACGCTAAACGGATAAGAGAAAATCTGCATCACTCATGAGACCTGCCAGCCCCTCCAGCGTGTTCAATCTGCATGTGACTGGGAGACACACAATACATCTCCCTCACTCTCCATAAGATGCCAGCTGTACAGCTACTGACTGTGCAGCAGTAGAGAAGGCATGTGTTCATCCATCTGACCCGAGCTACATTCACACCACCGAATGATGCTGAGACACACACACACTGAGGAGGAAGAGATACATACTGCACATACAGACTCTGTGAGCCAGTTATTAGACAATATGTTCTGGTGTTGAATTTCCGGACCGGAACAGAGTTGAAGTAATTGTTATTAGGAATTACAGATAGCATATAAAAAAATATAGTATAATATAGTGAGACCACTCAAAGCTACAGTAATAGATTAGGAAATAAATCTCACCAGCTGTTAGACCCCTGTATAGGTCTAACAGGTCTATAGATTTATATCAGCAAGCACCAAAATGGACAAACACACATATTTTCCGCTAATCCTTCAGAGTAGTGCCAAATAAATCACGTTCAGACATTTTCTGTCATTTTTAAAGATGACCTGTATAGCTACGTTATAACAGAGCGCGAAACAGGCCAACGTAAGCTCACTCAAGACATAAATGTTAAACTATAAAACGTCACTATACATTTTTCTGCCAGCTTTGTCCTCATATAACATTAAAATTTGACATGCTTTCCCACTATACCCGCCTTCTACAATGCACCTCAAAGGAAAGAAAGACGTTGAAAGTTGAAAATTTGAGACACCTAATAATAAATATCTTAGATAAATATCTTAAATAGCAAAACTTAAAAATAGGAACATAAAAGCATTACCAAAGTCGGTAATGTCGGTATGTGCCGGCGGCGGGTGCTCCGCGTTATAACAAAGCCGTGAGTAACGTTCGCCCGTTGTGAAGGAGGGTTCACCGGGGGACCGGACTCACCGTGTCCGAGTGCAGGTCCTGCTGCTGGCACAGCCGGTACAGGAACGAAGTTTGCTCCTTGAGGAGCGTCTGCCGCGTCGTGAGGAACACCGTGCCGCCGACGTTCAGTCGGACCCACTTCCCGTTACTCCCGCCTGTCGGGTTGATGACTGAGCCGTTACCGATGCTCTGCGTCGCCGTCCCGCCGGGTTCGGTCGTGCTGGCGATAGCGGGGGTCGCACTCTCTCCCCCCTCGGTGTCTTTGTTGTTGTTATTGTTGTTGTTGTTGTTGCTGTTGTGGTGGAGGCAACCGGGCTGCGGCAACACCGCAGCGACGTCCACGGGTTCCCACTGGTCGTCCTCCGTGGTTGCCATTTGGAAACAGGCGGAAGACGCAATGAGAAGACAAGTGGGGCGTCCGTACGTGTCCGCGTGCCGTCGGCTTCTTCTCTCCCTCACCAGCCGAGCATGCTCCGCCCCAAACCCGCTCCGACTCGCGTCAATACGTTGAAGTTTCCGGAAATTACAAAGAGTATATCCGACAATTACTTTCAAAATAAAAGTTCTAATGGCGCCACCGGTACCAAGAAAGCATGTATGAAGTTACATATTAAATCAAGGTGTAAATTTTCACAATGTGTGCAGAAAACCTAAACTCCAGAGTACAGGACCTTAAATATTTCCAAACCTTAGACATATTTTAATTTCAGAAAGTTTTTTCCAGTTTCAGTTTCTTGTTTAAAGTCATATTACCTATAACCCTCTCATCCCATATACACGAACATTCTTTCAGTATGATAATAAAACTATTGCAATAAAATTACTGGTTAGACTTATAATAAGCATTCCCACATGCAAGAACCATAGTTTTATTTAGTTTTATTTAATAACTATTTACAAACATCTGTCTGCCTTCCTGTGTACTTTAAGGCTATCCTGCCAGGCCAGGCCAGGCATGACTCTTCCAGTTTGGTGGAACGCTATTTCCTTTCAAGTTTGTGAGTTTCCTGTTTCAACTTGTGAGTGCTAAGACTATACCATGTATCTAAGCTCTTGGGCTTTTTTGTTTTCTTTTTAACTGGGTCAGTCAAATCAAGTAAAGCACACAGAGAGCCAGCAGTGGATCAGCGAGGTGATCAAGCTGGGAGGGGCTAAAATTAAGATTTTACAAAATTTCTTCAAATTTTTCAACAGTGTCCTCAGATGTTCATCTGTTATAATAAGTCTGGGTGTATAGTTGACATGAGTTTAAGTACTTGGGGTCAACTGTTCAGAGCAACAGGGAGTGCAGAAGGAAGAAGCGAGTGCAGGCAGGGTGGAGTGGGTGGAGAAAAGTGTCAGGAGTGATCTGTGACAAAAGAGTAGCAGCAAAAGTGAAAAGAAGGTTTACAAGAAGGTAGTGAGACCAGCAGTGTTGTTTGGTTTGGAGACGGTGGCACTGACCAAAAGACAGCAGACAGTAATGGAAGTGGCAGAGTTAAAAATGTTGAGATTTTCTTTGGGAGTAATGAGGGTGGATTAGGAACGAGCACATCAGAGGGACAGCACAGGTAGGATGTTTCAGAGTCAAAGTTAGAGAGTTTAAAAAGAGAACCTTTTTAAAGACAGTTCTAGACCAACAAAATTTACACAATAGAGGAAATGACTCCTCAGTGTACCATTACAGTTACTGTCACTATATTAACATTGTGGCATGGGTATGCTAGCATGCTAACATTAGCAATTAACGCAAAACTGGCAAACGGTAGCTTCAAAGAGCTGCTAGCGTGGCTCTCAGTTCTGTCAAACACATTAAATGGCTTATCTAAATCACTTTATAAAATCACCTTTAATGGCAGTAAGGGTACACGGATGACCTCTGCCCTTAGTGTCATCACAGCCTCCTGGGAGCGGCCTCCTTACTCTTAGGTCATTACAGCTACAGTAAGATTCTGAAATCCTGAATTTAGTCATGTTGCTCAAAGTCTGAAAATACCACAAATATCCTAAATAATTTCCCTTTTGCGTCACATCTCAGAAGCCCTTTGTTGTCAGGAAAATATGAGAGGCACAAGAGCTATTATTTTTGGACTCCTGATGTGTCTGAGGCAGCCAAGGGCATACACATCAGCCTGGGCCCTGCGAAGGATTTTCGCTTATCTTCTCCACACAACACAGTAATGTAATGTTCAGTCAATTGTGCCAAATGTAGCTTGCTGAAGAGGTTATCCATCTAAACATCTGTCCTGGATGTATGGACGAATATCACTTTTCCTAGAGCCACGCTGCTGCGTAGGCTCCACGTTGGCAACATGTTTTACATTACACAGAGACTGTGTTCCATAGTTTAATGTTCCATTCATCAGGTCTCTGCGAGTACATTGTATTGATATAAAGACCCAACATTGTGGAAGGAAGGAAATCAGTAGATTGTAGAGGAATGTACCAAAACCTTTGAAGAAATAGCATAAAATATGAACAACTACAGCACGGGAGCTTTATCTATATTAGTCTAACACTGGGTGCATTGGTAGAGGAAAAATAACATGCGTGCATGTGTTTTGCATGTGCCTAAAGGGAGAAACAAGGTTAAGCCTGGCTTGCACGGACAGTAAATTCCCGACGTAAGCCTGTCTAGATGAAATAAAAACACAGGCAAAGGTAAATGTGGTCACTGCCTGCGGGCCACCACCACAGTTCAGCAGTGCAAGGAGACAGTTAGACGATCCTGATCTCCACTGCCCTCTCAACATGACATGGAAGACTAAAGATAGGTTTTTGGCCTGATGAATCCTTAACTTTTAAATGTCATAGTGAAAATCTCATTATAAAATCGTGCCAGTAATAGAGGCAGAGATCAAAATTTTGGGTATAAAATCTAAAGTCATGCTGCTGCATCCACCCCTGAAACCTGACTCAGTACATTACCCTGCCCTCAGATTTTCACTGCTGACACCCATCAATGCATCCTGTATAACAAAGTTGCCTGGCCCTCTCAGACACAGTCGCAGTTCATCCTTTAATCCCTCAGTGGAAGTTCAGCACCCTATAGTAATATTTATGTTTACGCTCGGCCAGACCACAGGGCTCTACTAAACTCTTCTCTTCGTCTTGAGCCTCGAGTACTGTGGGATTATTCTGAACATCCGCCTTCAGCCGTAAACATATAGAATTATTTACAACATATTCTCCTGACTGACACCCCCCTCAAACAATTTTCTGACATCAAACCACATCACCTCAGTGTGTTAAAGAGTGTTTTTACATGGAAAGTTTTAACATTGCATATATAAAAGAAAGTCTTAAATGGTAGAGTATATTCTTTATATGTTCCTCATTACACATATATACGCATAAGTAGCTCTGTTAAATCAGCTTTAGTAGTGTGTTGGGTGTTTCTTAATAAAATTGCACACAGACATGACATTGCCAGCATTTGTTGTAGATCCAAAGAAATAATAGTAGAACAGTCTTGGCATCATCGGTATATTTTCAAGTCAACTTAACATCAATACTTTTTTTTTTTTTTTTCCTCCCCCATCTTCCCCTGCCTCCCGCATATCTATATTTCTATATAAACACATCTCTGTCTGTATATACACATACGTCTACTTACATATACGTTCCATTTCAAGCATATTCACATTGATTCACATGAGCCTACATTTCCTATATTCTAATACAGGGAGGAAGAGAAGAGAAAAGGGAGAGCAGGGAACTTTAATTAAACATTAGGAGGGTCTGTTATAGCTCTAAAATTTAGCTGTATTTTTTTCATAAAGGAGACCCACTTTGACCATATCTTAATGAATTCATCTATTTGCAAATTAAGTGAAAGTGTTTTTTTCCCATTAAATATATGTCATTAATTGTGTCCACCCATTCTCTTTTTGTGGGGGGGTCGGGGTGCAACCAGTGCTTAGTGATAGTTTTCCTGGCTGCAGTTATCATTATTCTAGATTTTTTTGGCCTGACCCTCAAAAAGATTATTGTCATCCAGGAAAAATATTTTAAAGTGGTTTGGTATTTTAATATTAAATATTTCTTCTGTCGTTCTATGTACCTCTGACCAAAAGTGTTTTAATCCTGGACATTCCCAAAACATATGTAGATGGTTTGCGTCCCGACCCCCAGAACCTCTCCAACATACTGGGTCTTCTCCTGCATAGTGAGATTTTATATTTGGTGTGACAAAAAAACCTCATTAAACATTTCCATGCGAACTCCCTCCATGTGTGGGAGTTAGTACATTTCCATTGTAGTTTGCAGTGGTTTTGCCATTCCTCTTTTGTTATTTCAAAATCTCCCTCTTTTTCCCATTTGTTTTTGATATAGTCTGTAGAGTGTGATTTTTTTGTCAGAAAACCCTTGTATAGTTGAAATAGCACCTTTAGTAGATTCACATGAATATGCCCTGAGGACTTCCTTTACTATTAGGTCTGCCAGATATATTGGATGTGGTTTATTACATTTATCATAGTAATTACATAGTTGTAAATATCTATAAAAATCCTGTTGTTCAAGAGAAAATATTTTTCTCAGAGTCTGGAAGTCTTTTAGTTGTCCCTTATTTGTTAATGAGTTGTAGTTGTAATCCTTTTGTTTATCCATGTTTTGAATCTTGAGTCCAGTTGATTGGGTTTAAAGTCTGGGTCATGTGCACTCCATCTGATTATCCATAGTTTGTCCAATAGTTTATATTCTACTTTAATTGTGTTCCATATTTTAAGTTGGAACTTTAGCCATAGGATATTCAATTTATTTATTAACAGATCTAGATCTTTATTGCCCAGCACTGCTTGAATTGGGAGGTCCTTAATTAGGGTCTTTTCTATATCTTTCCATCTTGCGTTGTATTCCTGGTTACATAAATTCAATAAAGGCCTGATTTGAGTTGAGTAAAAATAATGCGTCAAATGTGGGATAGCCAATTCCACCCTCTTTTTCTGGGAGTTGCAATGTCTTGAATAGCACTCTCATTTTTTTTTTCCTTGCCAGATGAACTTGAGAGAATTTTCTCCCACTCAGTATATTGCTTTGTATTAATCTCAACTGAGAGAGCCTGGAACAAAAACAAAATTCTAGGGAGGATATTCATCTTAATAGATTCTATTCTCTGGGTAAAACTCATAAATGGGTTAGAATTCCATCTTGATATATCTGCTTTTAGCTTATTTAGAAGTGGATCATAAATGATTTGTTTGATTGTTGCTATTTCCCTTGGCAGTAATACTCCTAGATATTTTATTGCTCTTTGATCCCATCTCAAATGAAATCTATCTAGAAGTTCTTTTGGAGGGGAGTAATTTAGTTTTAGAATTTGTGTTTTTTGAATGTTTAATTTATATCCTGCATATTTACCAAATTGTTCTAGTAGTTCGAATAATATAGGGAGAGATTTGGAGGGTTTGGTTAAGTACATCAAGACGTCATCCGCGTATAGCACCACC
Organism: Mola mola; assembly: GCA_001698575.1. Lineage (NCBI taxonomy): Eukaryota > Metazoa > Chordata > Actinopteri > Tetraodontiformes > Molidae > Mola > Mola mola. Next base: position 9,525,059 of record KV751339.1, read on the forward strand.
TTGTGTTGATCATTATCTATGCAGATTCCCCTAATACCATTTTTCTGCCTAATCCACTGAGCCAGTGGCTCAATGAGGAGTGCAAAAAGAAATGGCGACATTCCGCAGCCCTGTCTCGTCCCACATTCTAGTTTAACAGTTTTAGATAAATATCCGTTTATTTTAACTCGGGCAGTTGGGTCATTATAAAGAGAGCTAATTCCTTTAATAAAATTTTCTTGAAAACCGAATCTTTCCAGGACCTCGTATAAAAACCTCCAACTAACAGAATCGAAGGCCTTTTCGGCATCTAGACTGACCAGCAAAGCTTGTAATTTATGTTCATGTATATGGTTTAGTGTATGCAGAGAGCGTTAAATATTGTCATGTGTTTGTCTCTGTGGAATAAATCCAGTCTGACCTGTGTGGATGAGTATGGGGAGGACTTCTTCGATTCTTTTCGCCAGGATTGATGTGTACAATTTATAATCAACATTGAGAACAGATACTGGTCTAAATGAAGCACATTCTATCTTTTCCTTCCTTGGGTAAAACTGATATGGTAGCTTCCTTCCATGTTGGAGGAGTTTTTCCTTCTTTTAGAGCTTTATTAAATATGTAAAGGAGGTTTGGTTTTAATTCAGTCCTGAAAATTTTGTACCATTCAGATGAGAATCTGTCTGGTCCTGGTGAATTATTAGTTTTCAGCCTGGAAATGGCTTTGTTTAGTTCTTCTGTTATTTCTGCCATTAATTTATTGTTTTGTTCCTCCGTCAAAGTGGGCAAATTGAGAGCATTTAGAAACTTTCTAATATTTTGTTCCTCCTCCAATTGCGGTTGAGAGTATAGGTGACTGTAATATTTTTGGAAGGCTGTTTGTATTTCCTCTCTTCCTGTGTGGATGAGTATGGGGAGGACTTCTTCGATTCTTTTCGCCAGGATTGATGTGTACAATTTATAATCAACATTGAGAACAGATACTGGTCTAAATGAAGCACATTCTATCTTTTCCTTCCTTGGGTAAAACTGATATGGTAGCTTCCTTCCATGTTGGAGGAGTTTTTCCTTCTTTTAGAGCTTTATTAAATATGTAAAGGAGGTTTGGTTTTAATTCAGTCCTGAAAATTTTGTACCATTCAGATGAGAATCTGTCTGGTCCTGGTGAATTATTAGTTTTCAGCCTGGAAATGGCTTTGTTTAGTTCTTCTGTTATTTCTGCCATTAATTTATTGTTTTGTTCCTCCGTCAAAGTGGGCAAATTGAGAGCATTTAGAAACTTTCTAATATTTTGTTCCTCCTCCAATTGCGGTTGAGAGTATAGGTGACTGTAATATTTTTGGAAGGCTGTTTGTATTTCCTCTCTTTTATATACTAAGGTCTTTGTAGTTGGGTCTCTGATTTTGTAAATAGTATTGTCTGATTTTTGCTTTTGAATTTTTCTCGCCAGCAATTTTGCAAATTTAGAACCAGCCTCATAATATTTTTGTCTTCTGTAAATCATCTTTTTTTGCGTTTCTTGAGTATAAAGGTTATTTATCTCCTTCCGGATTTCCTTTAATCTTAATGCAACCTTTGAGTTTAAATCTGTTCTGTGTTATGTCTCAAGCTCCCCCAGTTCTTTGGTTAGTTTTGCTAGTCTCTCGTGTCTTTCTCTTTTCTTATTAGCACAGTAAGATATTATATTCCCCCTTAAAACAGCTTTTAGCGTATCCCATACAATTTCTGCAGCAACTTTTCCATTTTTTTTTTCCTTTAAAAACCATTCTATATCTTCCTTTAACTGTGTTTTAAATTGTGTATTGTTAAGGATGCTTGAATTCAATCTCCATAGAGTATTTCCTGGACTGTTATTTATTTGGATTGTTAACTGAACAGGGGCATGGTCAGACAAGGGATTGTTAACTGAACAGGGGCATGGTCAGACAAGTCAATATTACCGTGCTCACACTGATGTACTCTATAGCGTTCTCTTTTATAAATAAAAAAAATAATCAATTCTCGAGTATACTTCATGAGGATGAGAGTAATGTGTGTAATCCTGTTCTGTTGGATGAAAATCTCTCCAGAGATCTATCACTCCTAGTTCTGACATGAGGATCTTTAATTTTTTATGAACTGCAGTTTGCGTGAACATTTTTGAGGAGTCTAGCCTTTGATTAATTCGTATGTTCCAGTCTCCTCCGCATATGAGGATGCCTGTTGCTTCTGACATCAGGTCAAATATTTTCCTATAGATGGAAATATCACTTCCTGGTGGAATATAAACTTTTAATATTGTTACTTCAGTACCCTCTATTTTCCCTGAAACTAGTACGTACCTTCCTTCTTTATCCTTTATCTCTGAGGTCTTCTCAAAGGGGAGTCTACGCGATATTAAAGTGGCCACTCCTCTTCTATGGCCTGATTTGTATGACGAGTGGAATACTTTTGAAAATCCCATCCTTTCCAATTTTCCATGTTCAATTGAGTTAAGATGTGTTTCCTGTAATAATGCAATGTGTACTTTTTCTTTTTTCAATTTACTCAGGATCTTATTTTGTTTTTATTGGATTAAGGATTCCATTTATATTGTGAGAAATAATCTTAAAGTTTTGGTTATCTGTCATAACTTTTTTATGGTGTCTATATCTTCTCTCTCCCTATGTTGTGCTGTTTTTAAAACCGTATACATCCCAAAAAACACTCATGAATTTTGTGAACAAAACTATGTACAAGTGTAGGAAAAATGTAAATTTAGTTAAGTCCTCTATATCTTCTGCAGCATCTATTTGATGGAAATATCACTACCGGGTGGAATATAAACATTTAATATTGTTACTTCAGTACCCTCTATCTTCCCTAAAACTAGTGCATACCGTCCTTCTTTATCCTTTATCTCTAAGGTCTTCTCAAAGGGGAGTCTCTGCGATATTAAAGTGGCCACTCCTCTTCTATGGCTTGATTTGTATGACGAGTGGAATACTTTTGAAAATCCCATCCTTTCCAATTTTCCATGTCCAATTGAGTTAAGATGTGTTTCCTGTAATAATGCAATGTGTACTTTTTCTTTTTTCAATTTACTCAGGATCTTATTTTGTTTTTATTGGATTAAGGATTCCATTTATATTGTGAGAAATAATCTTAAAGTTTTGGTTATCTGTCATAACTTTTTTATGGTGTCTATATCTTCTCTCTCCCTATGTTGTGCTGTTTTTAAAACCGTATACATCCCAAAAAACACTCATGAATTTTGTGAACAAAACTATGTACAAGTGTAGGAAAAATGTAAATTTAGTTAAGTCCTCTATATCTTCTGCAGCATCTATTGTTTCCAACAATGTGGCCCGATCGAATCGAGCCTTTCTGGTGCATGTGATGTTAAAGCGATCCATGAGGGAAATTACTCTCTTCATTGAGAGAGGGGCCCTGTAAGATGAACGCATATCCTTGATTGACATGTCCATTGCATTTATGTTTCCCGATTACGTTAAATAGTTGTAGGAGTCTTCAGATTTTGTTTCGTTTTTTTTTTTTTCTTCTTCTTTTTAAAACTCAAAACAAACCGGTTTCTTGCAGCCCTTATAGCTCAGGTTAGGAAATAGCCCCCATCTTGTAATAAAATAAAACTTAGTTCCCGTTTAGTTCTTAAATGGTCCAATAGAAAAAACAAAACAAAACAGAATTGTTCAAGTTGAATCAATGTACTTATCTGGAGCCACAGGCTTCGAGTAAGCATCCAAAGGGTTATTTGTTGGATGTGTGTTCCGTTTGAATACCTGTAGTCTTTCTTTGTAGGTTTTTTGTGGGGGTTTCCCCTCTCGTGCTTCTGCGGTCGCATTTGATGGTCCTTTCGGGTCCCCCGTCATCTGCCATGACAAAAGAAGTTGAAGTTCACGGTGGTCTTTGTTGACCGGATTAGTAATGACGGGGACCAGGAGACCCCGTGAGGCCATGTCTTCTGTGACCTCCACTGCACTCTGATACGTCTGGATGCCCTCGTCGTAATGGACCCGTAGTTTTGCCGGGTAGGGGTTTTAGCCATAGGGGTCCGGTGCTATGTGGATCGGGTGGCAGTCAAAGGCAGGGGCCTTGGCGATCCGATCCCCGGGTTGCTGAAGCTGGCTATTGGAACATGGAATTTTACCTCTCTGGTGGGGAAGGAACCTGAGCTTGTGCGAGATGTTGAGAGATACTGGCTAGACATAGTCAGCCTAACTTCAACGCACAGTTCGGGTTCTAGAACCAGTCTTCTTGAGAGGGGTTGGACTTTTTTCTATGCTGGAGTTGTCCCAGGTGAGAGGAGGAGAGCAGGTGTGGGCTTATTAATAGCTCCCCTCAGCCAATGTGTTGGAGTTCACCCCGGTGGACGACAGGGTTGCTTCCCTGCGCCTTCGGGTTGGGGAACGGGTCCTGACTGTGGTTTGCGCCTATGCGCCAAATAGCAGTTCAGAGTACCCACCCTTTTTGGAGTCCTTGGAAAAGGTGCTGGAGAGTGCCCCTACTGGGGACTCCATCGTCCTACTGGGAGACTTCAACGCTCATGTGGGCAATGACAGCGAGACCTGGAGGGGTGTGATTGGGAGGAACGGACTGCCCGATCTGAACCCGAGTGGTGTTCAGTTATTGGATTTCTGTGCTAGTCACAGTTTGTCCATAACTAACACCATGTTCAGCCATAAGAGTGTCCATAAGTGCACTTGGCACCAGGACACCCTAGGTCGACAGACAATGATTCATTTTGTAGTCGTATCATCTGATCTGCGAGGACACTCGGGTAAAGAGAGGAGCAGAGCTGTCAAGTGATC
>KV751339.1:9529958-9558363 GCA_001698575.1 Mola mola
CTTCGAAGATCTCCTCAATCCCACCAACACGCATTCCGAAGCGGAGGCAGAGCCGGAGGACTTTGGGCTGGGCTCTCTCAACACTGGGGTTGAGGTCGCTGGGGCTGTCAAGCAAATCTCAAATCCGCCCCGGGGGAGGATGAGATTTGTCCCGAGCTCCTCAAGGCTCTGGATGTTGAAGGGCTGTCATGGTTGACACACCTCTGCAACATTGCGTGGACATCGGGGACTGTGCCTTTGGAGTGGCAGACAGGTGTGGTAGTTCCCCTTTTCAAGAAGGGGGACCAGAGGGTGTGTTTCAACTACCCGGGGATCGCATTCCTCATCCTCCCTGGGAAGGTCTACTCCAGGGTGTCAGGACCTGCTAGTGTCAAGTGTCTGTCTGTTAGGGTCATCCGGTGTTTCCTGTTTTACTTTGAAGTTCTGTCTGTGTCTTACTTCCCATGTCCTATCAAGTGTTGTTCCTCAGGCGTGTCTGATTATTCCCTCTCCCTAATGCGTCCCACCTGTGTCCAATTGTCTACCTCTCCCTTGTGTATTTAACCCCCGTGTTCCCTTCCTCCTGTGCCAGATTGTCTTACCTTATCATATCTTCCTGGTGAGCGGTCCAGCATTTATTCCTCGTGAGTTCCTTGTGTTTTGATCTTGTTTTTGTTTCCCGATTCCGAGTTTGCCTGATCCTTACCTGTACCTTCGCTTTGATCTCTGTAAATAAAACAACTATCGAATTAGAACGCTCCCTGTGGACTCTGCATTTTTGGATCCTTCAGACCTGGTCCCTGACACAGGGTGCTGGAGAGGAGAGTCCGGCTGCTAGTTGAACCTCGGATTCAAGAGGAGCAATGTGGTTTTCGTCCTGGCCGTGGAACACTGGACCAGCTCTATATCCTCGCGAGGGTACTGGAGGGGGCATGGGAGCCAGCCCTCAGGGGCTTCCGGCTTGGAGCTCCAAGTATCTGCCTGACCTGTGTGCTGAAAAACTGCACCTCTGCTCAGCAGTCAGGGTCCATTTGTTTGCTATCAGCCATTTCTTTGGCTTTGAAACTGCATAAAGGCGGATATAAATTTGAAGTTTATGAAACAAGGTTCTTCTTCATCTCATCTGCGGGCAAATAATCATGGACTGATTAAATTTTAAAAAGCTGGCGGTCAGCGAGAAGGTAGATGGTCAGAAAGTTGCGAAGAGGAGGAGGAGGAGAGAGTGGTGATCATATGGAGGTAAAGGGTAGAAGGAGAATGAAAGGGAGAGGATGCTGGAAGCTGTGATGACAAAACATCTTATAACTTCTAAGCTTGCATGTAGTCTTTGTGACTATCGCTAATCGAAACATAATGAACGTGCAATTTTGAGTTTCCTTGACTCCTTCCAGGAAATATCATTTCAAACTTCTTTGTTTCATAGGTAATTACACTGTTTTTCATCATCTGACATGTCCAACTACTGATTATTTCACAGATAAAGAATTTTCAGTCATGCTTTGAGTGATGCTCACTGCTCTTATGTTGGCTTTTTCTAGAACTCCAGCATTCAAGGAATTCTTTAAGGGCCAGTGTGCAGAGATGACCGATCCAGCAAGTCAGCTGGCAGAGATGACAACAAAAATGGCTTAGTGTCTGCTGATGTGTAAAAAGAGAAAAGAAAACAACTGTATGCCAACAAATGCACCATGTTATAATATTTTGTAATATGTCAGTGTCAAGTGTGTTAATCTTTGTTTACTTCTAGATTGACATTCTGGAAAATATGACTGTATTGCTGAAAGTTATGTAAAAAGATCAGATGTACCAGGCTATCTATCTTGCTAACATATCACAATATGCAAGAAGAAGATATGTTTCTACTAATGAATATGCCACACAGATGCTAATAACAATCATAGGCAGGGAGAAGCATTTATTTGACATGCTTTCTTGCCCTGATGGTTACTTAATGTTTCACATTGTCAGAGACACAGCAGCTTAAGGAGTGCCAGGACTGTGTTTCATCTCCTCATTTTAATACTGTGAAGTCATATCTTTGCCCCGCTGGCCTCTAAATATAGTACCCTAAAACCACTTGTGTTCTGATAGCAATGGAGCCTGTAAGAGGATTTTTATGGCTTTGACCACTCAGCAAATCTTTGCAATTGAAAACATGACCCAGCCTCCCCTGACTTGACACAAAGGGAGTACATTTACATTTATTGCTGGTCTGTTTTGGGTGTATTTGCACGTGCAGTGGAAGTTTCCTTGTGACTTCCTAAACTGTGTGCTTAGCAGAAGAATTACTTTCAGTAGTGAATACTCATTGAGGATTTGAGATAAATCCTTGCTGTTAGCGCATATGGTTTCCAAGATGAAAATGAAACCATGTGGATTAGGGACAATCTGCCTCAGCTCAGGGCTTTTGCAAGAAGGTTGAGCTTTGCTGCACTGTAGGCTGATAAACTGCTTTTCAAAAGTCATGCATGCACTGTTGCATCCACAGTCATAAGTAACTGTCATGTGGTGATCATGTAGGAAAAAAGTGTAAATGCTGGCTTATGTAGTTATACACATGAAATTGTTCTTTGTCTGCTAAGAGACCTTTACAGTGATGGGGTGTACAGAATGTCTGACAACCTGAGGTCCCAGCATATATAGATACACATCATGGCTGCATACATTCTGTATAGCAGCTTGAGTAGCCAAAAAGCATGTTCTCAAAGGCTGGCAGCACATGAGACCCAGAGAAGGGACAGAACGGGTTGTGGTGAGAGATATGAGCATGTTTTGTCTGATGTTGGCAAGAAAGGTGCTATTGTGCTATGTTTTAAAGAAAAATAATCACTTTTCACTCCTAATAATTGTAAATTAATTTTTCCCAATGTTTATATGTGTGACATCAAACTTTCTGGATGAAAAACGTGCACATGATAAATGCTTAGCCTCAGCATTACCATAGACCTTTTCCACGGCACCCATTTTGGCAAGAAACAGCAGGGTAAACATAGATGTTTCCACTGATGATGATAATTATGATTCCATTCCATTGGGGTTAAACAGAGTCAGGGTGGTGGTCTTGTGCCTGTGGTCTCATTGGATAGGCTCTGCTTTACTAATAGAATAGAACTTTAATTCATTTAAATGATCATTTAATTAAATAAAACCTTTGATATCAGGAAAATGATCCATTGTGAACTTATTCCTCAAAGCACCACTGTGTCACTGGCACATAGTATCACGTTCACAGGAATTTACACACTTAAGGCAGACGCAGAAACAGGAGGTCAGACAAAAGCAGAAGTATCCAAAATACAGGAAAACAGGGGGTCAAAACAGGCAATACTGGAAGACAAACATGAGGTATAACACTGGACTGCTGATACTGGGTTGTAAAAAAAAAAAAATCTGGCACAGAAGGGAAGGGAACACAGCTTAAATACAATGGAGAGGGACGGCAATAAGCCACAGGACTAATACAATAGGGCGGTGCATGCAATCACACAAGGGGAACATGACAGGACGTGAGGAATGACCCCAGACAAAACAAAGACTACCAAAACTAAACACGATAAGGTACTAAAAAACATATCTGACAGCAACATAGCACTAACTAACTGACATGCTCAGCCATGTTTGCAGTTAACCACAACATTTGTAATATTTGTCATGTCGAAGTAGAACGTTTGGGTTTAAAACTTCTTGATTTCTTTTACAGTATCTTTCAGCATCCTCATCAGAAATAAATGAAACCTGTTTTTGAATTTTTCAGTCTACTCTGCGACTGCAGTAGGTTTTATTTTTCAATTGTAGGAAAGATTTTATTTAAACTGGAAGCAAATTTATGAACAGAAAATACAGAATATCTGTGTTCCTGTGGATTAAATTAGCTTTCTTGGCTGAATGGTGTTAAATGGAAGAGAAGAGATCTGCCTATCACTGGCCAATGCTCTCACTGGCAATTTTTAGAAAAGGAAACCCCATGTTACAAGATTGATAATAAAACAAATTCAGCCTCTGTTTAAGCTTAAGTGTCACGTCACAGCTGGAGTCAGATGAAGTAGGCCCGACCTTGAAGAGGGCACTGCAGTGGCATCTTGCTCTTTGGAGCAGCAGGGCATCAGAGCTGGGACGAGCTCCAGGAGGCTGCCAGCAATCAGGACAGTAGATGCTGATAGAGGCTTGGCAGGGAGAAGGGAGAAAGAGAGGTTAATGAAATGATATTGTGATGACTCTATCAGCACTCTCTCTATCTCTCTCTAAAACACATTTTACACTTAAACACATCTATGTTTGCTTTTGACCCTTGAACAGCGTGGAGTCCATCAAACTGCATAAGGGTCAGTCCCAGAGACTTCCACAAGGGGTCGCTGTACCACCTTGGTTTCATACACTCACTGTCGCTGCTGGCTTTGAATGTGAAGTGTGTTAACAATAGTTCATAAATCCATTTCTAAATAAAATAACAATCAAAAAAATAGAAATTTGTATGCAAATGTTGTGTATTGTGTATAAAAATAAGTAAAAAGGGCCTCTCAACTCACCATTTAATTGTTAATTGTGTTACTACTTTTAAAGATGATCCATAAACATGAGTAACTCTCTACAAAGACATCTCGGAAGTATTTGTTTCTAGCCCATTTAACATAATCTATCCTTTATCATGTAAATGACTATGAAATGTTCACAATATATCACCGTTGTTCACATACCTTCCGTGTGTGCTATAAATGATGCCGGTGTTAACTGGTGACTTTTAAGCTGAACGGGTTCAATGTATTCATGATTTCTGAAGATCCCTGCAAAAATGGCCGAATATTAACATTGTTCTGACATTCAGAGGTCCCTCATCCTCCCAGCTATCAGACTGATTAGCTAGACCATAATGTAACCTGCTGCTGTTGTTTTGTTTTTCCATTCCGAAAGAAAAGCATTTCACCTATGAAATACATCTTTCTCTTAATTATTCATAACTGTAAATACTTCCCATACTGTTTTATACTATAGCCCACTCAATAATACAACTACATTTTACATATACTGTATGTTGCTATACGTTTATTTGTGTCTATGTATATGCAGCATAGAGAGGAGATACATGGACTCATTAGAATTCAATATATTATTTTTTTTTCTTTGTAAGATACATTTTTCTTTTCTAGTGCAATTACATATTCTATATTTCTATACTCACCGTGTAATTTTTGATGAATGGGGAAAGCAACAAAGCTTTACAGTACAGTATATCAGTGTGTATAAGGTTGATTTATATTACTTTATATTCTTTTTTTCCACAGATTTTGTATTCCATGCTGTTTCTGTGACCTGGGAATTTCTTTGATGATGGGTTAAGACTTTCATATAACATTAAAGACATTAAAGATATAATTCAATAACATAGTGAGATATTGTAGTCGAAATAAACACCTCTGTGGACAAAAATCTTGCTGGTCTGATGGCAGTGAGACTTCAGTTGATTGCTACAGTGAGTTACAGAAAATCTATCCCAGACAGGACATGGTAAGGATATTAAGTTTTACTCTAGTTAAATTGAATTAACTTTTTTCTTTCTTTCTCATTCCTGGAAGTTAAAGTTAAAGGTGACCAAAAGAATACATCTGTTATAACCAATGAACTTTACTACAAAAACCACAGACGCATTCAGCTGCAAGTGGCCGGTTAACAGGGTCACTCGACAATTCGAAACACCAGTCCTCTGGTGGAGCCTCTTCTCTTCTGTTTCTCTCCTTAGCTTTTCTCTATGGGTTGGGTACTTTTGGCAGATGCAGATTACATGTTCGACCATTGCGTCTCCTGAACCATATTCAGAGTCCTGATGGATGTTTACCCCGACTTTTCCTTTACTTTTATAAAGATGGTGTAAGAAAACATGAGCATAAAATAACCCTTTTTTTTAAAATCTTATTCTGTTCTTCCCATTGAAGTGCCATGAAATTAGCTAACATTTTGACTTTATAATCCGCTCTGTCCTTAAAGCACGTACATAATTCAGGGATAACAGATGCAAACCCAATATGTCAATTTTCAGCCTCCTGTGAGGCATTGGTGTATAATAGAATGAATGATTCATGTGATGATCTCAACCTGATGTCCACTATATCTGCCCAATTTATTTTTCTTTTCCCTCGAATATAAAAAATCTATTATGACAGGAAGAAACAGCTATACTGCAGCAATGGGGTAGAGAACTGTAGTATTGTATCTTTTCTCATTTACGTCAAATTTATTTGCCAGTTCACCTGCTGCCAAAACAAAACATTTGCCTTTTGCTTCTTTGCTTCCCCTGCATGGTGTAAAGGCCATGGTCAAAGTGATACAGCGAAAAACTTGCTATGCAAACTATGCATTCATAATCAATAACAGATCCTATCAGAGTAATAACTGACACCCCACACAGCTCCTGACAGACACTTCATTATATTAAATACCATCTTAGAGTTTTTTATCTGTCAAACACCCCCCCCAAAAAAACCCAAAACATATTAACCTGCTCTAGCATTTTCCCATGCAACTTTACACCAGCCTTCATCCCCTTCTTAGTAAATACTACTAACTTTGTTTTCTCCACAGAAAATATAAATACCCAGAGGTATGACCACTTTTCAAATACCCTAACTGGCTCTTGTTTTTTTTTTTTTTTTGGAATAAATGTAAAATTCCTACCCTGTTTCCATAAGGTCCCATTATCCACAAATAATGATTTCCCAACATTATAACTTATGACAGAAAAAGACATCATTAATCAGAATGGAGAATAGAAATTGACCGAGCATACTGCCCTGAGGAGTTCCATTATCCGTCTTGTACCCATAGACTCTACTGTCCCTATCTGAATATATATGTCCAAAAAAAATATTTTTTATTTCAAATCTAGTTAAAAGTTATTTCTTTAATCCCCATTTTAAATAATCCCTCTTTCCAGACCATATCATAAGCTTTCTCTACATCAAAGAAAACTACTTTAGAGGTTCTTTATTAACTTGGGCTTTCCTGATTTCTGCTTCAAGACACACTACTGGATCCATTGTTTCCCTCCCTCTCCTAAATCCACTCTGGTAAGTAGACATCAATCTTTTACTCTCTATGTAGAATGTAAGTCTTGCTGTGATCAGTCCTTCCATTATTTTTCTAACATGTCCAGTAAGTACAATATTATAGCCTAGCTGGATCCTTTCCTGGGTTTAGAATGGGTATACTAACTCCATCTTTCATTCTACTGGTAACCTTCCTTCTTCCTATACTCTATTGTATAACCCTGAGAGTTTAATTTCAGTCTGTGTGTTTCAACGTGATATAACAAATGTATTCTTTCCTTGTAGAAATCACCCCATCTCTTGCTACAGCGCTTCTCATTTCTTGTAATGAAAGAAGTGCATCCTTATTCTCCCACACTTCAAATTATATTGAAACTTCAACTGACATTTTCCTATCACTTTCCACTCGTTACCTCTCTCCTCATTACTTAAATATGGTATATTAAGTCCTCGTGTTCTTCGTCCTGCACGCTGATTTCCTTAGTTCTTTATTTGTTTTCCTTAGTTCTTTATTTTTCCAAATACCATAGCTTTGGCTATTTTAATCTCGCCGATTAAGTTAGTTTAGGATAAGGATTCCCTCGGCTCACTGGCTGAAGTCTGTTCTCGTTGCTAAATCAAAAGATCTTATGACCTTAAATTCTTTATCCTGACCCTCTGCTTCATCCCTCTCTCCCTTATGGGCCAGTGTGTCTGGTTCGTGGTGTGTGTGGACTGGGCATTTGTGGTTGCCCTGCAGGGGTGCACTCCGGCCTGTGCAGGTGCACAGGAGTGCCTGCTGTGGGGCCGGTGCTGAAGCGTGTGATGGTAGCGTTCATTTATGTTCTGAATATAATGTATATCTGGCATGAATTGAGACAACTATAATTCTCTGTGTATAATAAACATTACCTGTGCATAAAATGTATTTCTCTAAGACTTATGTGTATACACATATGGATCTTTATTTTTTTTTTGTATTATTCATCAATTATTATATCTTTTTAATCAATTAATGTTGAATGAATGAATTAAAACATTTACTTCTTTTTGGTCTTTGTTTTTGTTTTTTGGCTGATGTCATAATTGTTATTCCAAATACCATTACATGTCGATGCTGATGTGTAAAGGAAAAAAACAAATTCAATAAGTAAAAAAGAATTGTAAAATTACACAATATGGACAATCAGGTTGTGATATGTTCAGATTTTTTTTTTTTTTTTTAAGTTAACATGTTGCGTTTGAACTCCATAAAGTCCAGGAGTTTCGTTTTCTCTAAACTATGTGTCTTCATGTACCAAAACTTGTTTTGTTTAGTTTTTTTTTTTTTTCCGAGAGAGCAAAAGGAACCACCCCAGATGGGACTCGAACCCACAATCCCTGGCTTAGGAGGCCAGTGCCTTATCCATTAGGCCACTGGGGCACTTCGTTAATGTATGTAGCATGCGCCCTCTTTATTTTTGTACTTATGATGCTTCGTTCTCGGACGATTGGAGAATAGGAGAATAGGAGAATAGGAGAATAGGAGAATAAGGTTTGCAGTTTTGGTCTGATGAGAGCAAATAATAGTTGCCTGAATATAATCAACTGGAAAGATTGAGTCAATTACCACACTGATGTGTTTAGGCTACATGGGTGGTTCCATTATCCCCCAAACACAAGGGTGGTTATCTTAGCCTAATGCTACTTTGACCAATAAAATGTCAATATGGCCCCATGGTTTACATGTCTTAGAAAAGAGTTGTTATTTTAAAAATCTTACACTTGTTACATTCTCACCAAATTGCCAGATGTTGATTCTGAAGCCGTGCAACGTGTCAGAAGGTTGTCTCTTTCTCACGAATGGAACGCTCTCGCGTGCGCAGTCGCAAAGATGGTTGTGTCGGGGAGAAAAAAATGTCAAATCCAGCGCTAAAAATTTAAATAATTAGTCTGTATGGAGGTAAATGCTTTAGTTGTTTATTTTCAGTGACGAAACAAGTGTTTATTCGCCTGTGAGCCAGTCGACAGTTTTAACTTAATGTCAGGTATGAGTAGTATTGGCAGCTAGCGAGTGTTAGCCACCTAGCATTAGCTCGGTGTGATCTACCGTTAACAACGACAAACACACACTGGCAACGGAAAGCTGTTCTTCATAAGACGCTAATGCGATCATTGTTGCACTGTCTTGTACACAGGACCTTAAAAGATCACTAAAGATGCCGTTCTTCGGAAACACATTCAGTCCCAAGAGGACTCCACCTCGCAAATCAGTATCCCTATCCAGCCTTCACACAGTAAGTTTGGAAAGTATCATTGTGCTAAAGCCACTTGAAATGACGAGCACTGATTCTCTGTTAAATCCACGCTGATCTCCACTGAAATGGATGTACCTGTAGGATAATGCACGATTACTGATATTTACTTTACATTCTTGTCTCAGTTGGATCGTACAACAAGAGAAGTGGAGTTGGGCCTCGAGATTGGACCCCCAGTGATGAACCTTGGAGGTCAGTGCTGGAAATTTGAAGACGGACAGTGGATAACAGGTAAGGTCTTCCAGTATCTCTAGTAGTAATAATAGATTATAAAAACAAACTATTTGTTTAGCACCTTTCATGCAAGACATACAGCTCAAAGTGCTTTACAATAAAAAGGTTAAAAACACCAAACATTTCCAATAAAACAAGGATAGCAAATCAGTAAGGAAGACAGAGGGTAAACCTTAAGGAGACTGAAACATAAGCGAAAATTCTTTTATTGACGGTTAAAACAATGGGTAATGTTTATAAAAAGGAAAATGTTTGTTGTTGAGTGGTATCAAGGATGTGTTGCTGTATAGTATCTAAATGACCAATACAGCATAAATTCATGTGCTCTCCTGTTTTTCTTGTACACAGAGTCTGGTGGGAATGTTTCTGGAAGGGAAATGCAGCGCCTTAAGAAAAAATACGCACAGCTGGAGGAAGAGAACAACCTCCTGAAGCTAAAGATTGAAATTCTCCTGGACATGGTAGGAACTGAGCTGCTTTGATTGCGCCTTGAAATGTCAGTGTCATTAAAAATGAAATAAATGTATTACACACAGAGGAGGGATCATTTGATTGCAGATGCAGTGACCTTGGGTTAACCTGTTTCTCAACTGTGAAGGAGCTAATAGATAATAGTTGGCATGCTTGTGATTTACTCTGCTTGGCTTTGATATAAAAGTTGCGAAATAACTTCTATTTCACTTCTAGTTGACGGAGACTACCGTAGATTACCACCTGATGGAGAAAGAAATGGAAGATATAAAGATTCAGCATCGAAGGAAGAAATGACTAATCTGATGTTTTTTGGAGGGGTGAGGTGGCTGTTGTGTTTTAGGTCTTGGCTGATCTTGTATTTATTGAAAGCCTAAATACTGCTAATCAGATTTTTGGGATGGGATGTGTGTTTACACACCATCAAATCAATACATGATATGTTTTCAAAATATTTTATATCTGAATGACAAGTATAGGCTAATGTTTTATTTCAGATATTGTATTGTATGCATTTTGTAGTCAAATTAAAAGAAAAAAAATCACTTAAGGCTGTTGTTTTTATTCAAAGCTTTTATAATAGAACATGAACCATTTATGGAATTAATACTGTGAGTTGCAACCAAATGGCATGCTCCAAGAAGACAGACCTGAATGACAAGACACGCACAAGTCAAATTTTAGCATAGTATGCAGTATTTGATTTATGCCAACAGGTACAAGTTATTATTTTAATTAGCTGCATCACTAATATTCCTATTACATGGTAATGATAGCAGAACTATGATTTACTGACGTTATTTCTGTCCCCTGTTGACGTTGTTTAAAATCGCAATGTTGTTCTAAAAAGGGGCCATCCTAGAAATCCTAGAAAATAAATTCAGTGTTTATTTATGGCACGCCCTTAGATGAGTCCGTCCTTGAGATAATTGACGGATTCTCGTGTGAGTGGACGCTTTGAATGAATGGTTCGGACCGCGCGTGCGCAGACTGCAATGCGTGGATGCGGCGTCTCGGCTTGTGTGCTGCTGACAGCAGGAGAGAAGTCCCCCTCGGGCCTTTTCTTTCCAGAACTGTAGACCACTGCCTCTGCTTTCACAACTCTCACGTTGTTCAGCCGTCTAGCAGCGGACTTCATCCGTGTAAACCTAGGTTCTAATTATGCCTCGGGGCGGTAAGTAGTCACAATAAACTGCTACATGTTGTTTTCTTAAAGCTAATTCGAACTAGCGAATTGTTAGCTATAGTAGTACGAATTCCCGCTGAACTAACACATGTGTAGCTTTTAGCATGCTAACCGGTTAGCAGGTTGTATGTGCGACTCAAGAAAAGCGACAAATGTATCACTGATGGTTTCTTTACGTCTTCACATAAAGCCAGCACCCAGGTTGTTGGTCACATAAGTATCTATGACAATTGTAATAGTTATTGTTTTGTCCATTTGTGTTTAGTCGCCGGCACCATGTGCACTAGGACCGCTTAGCTCTAGCGCTCCACTAGCTCCACGTACCCGGCTGTTTTGCCATCATTTCCGGATGAAATATTCACTTGTTATGACATTTGCCAGTGAAAGTATACGTCCCTCTGAACATCACATTTGTCAAAAAACACACTCCATGACGCTGTCTGCACTATCTACTGGCATGACTTTTTAAATATACTCTTAAGATAACTACTGCCTCATCCCTCGGAGGTGGTGAGGAACATCCCGTGGTTGTACCAAGTAATGCCCGAAAAAACTGACCTAATCACTGTGTCTAGAGCAGCACTCTCAATACCAACAATAAAGTTTTATCAATGCAATATTCATTCAGGGGTTACATTTTTAATCTTATTCTGCATGGAATGATTCAGTAAATGTAGTGTGTTTGTGTCAACAACTACATCTGTGTTGCAGGGAAAAAGGGCCACAAAGGCAGAGGGAAGCAATTCAGCAACCCTGAGGAGATCGACCGACAGATGAAAGCGCAGAAAGAGTTGGTGAGTCAAAGATCGTGCACGGGGTTTGGTACAAAGCTGGTCAGAAGTTTGACTGAATGCTTGTGTTAACAGGAGGAGAGCGTTGGCGCAGAGAAAGGAAGCTCCTCAGAGTCCGAAGAAGAGAGCAGCAGTGACGATGATGTTTCGGTGAGTGAGGGGGTTTAAAGGAGCAATTTTTTGGATGTCCAGTCTTCTTCCTTGGTCGTCAGATACTGATGCTTTAGGTCAGTGGCTTTGGGTGGCTATCGATTCAAAGCATCACTTTCTGACAACCTAGGAAACCAATAATGGGAATAAGACGCACCAGTAAACTGTGTTACATATTGTACTTTTAATGTTGACATACCAAGTAAACTACTTCAAATCAGATTTTATTTGCATAGCCCAAAAGTCACAAATTACAAATTCTCACTAGGCTTTCACAAACTGTACAGATGTGACATCCTCTGCCCTTAGACCCTCAACCGGGTGAGGAAAAACTTAAAAAAAAAAAACCTAAACAGGGAAAAATAATAAATCTCAGGAAGGGATCCTTCTTCCTGGGACGGACAGACGTGCAATAGATGTCACTTGTACAGAACACAGCAACGTGACAATGACAGATTACTAAGAGTGTATGAGGTCTTTAGAAGTCTTTAGAACCAGATGTGTGAGAAATCTCTTGACCCAGAAGCAGGTGTAGTCTGTTGGTTCATGTATCCAGATTTGTGCTGGACAATCCACCCTAGGATCCAAGTCACAAGATCTCTTGTCCTAATGTGGGCAGTAAGCATCAGGCAGGACCACAGCAGCAGCTCCCACCGTAACTTAGAAAACCTGCAGGATGATGAAGCACAAAGACTCTCGGGAAGAAGTTAAGTTAGTACATTGTTAGGATAGGGACAATTAGAGGAGCAGGAGGATGATAAGAGAGGAGCTTAGTGTATCATGGATTGTTCCCCTAGTAACCTAAGCCTAGGGGCTAGATAGAACAGCTTTAACTATAATCTTTATTTATTTGATCAGAAACTCCATGGTTGAAGTTTAATATCACCATTTAGGTTAAAGTGAATCTATAGTGTTGAAGTTAAACCAAGAATTCACCTATTTTATAAGTAACTACTCTTTATTCCTATTGTCCCTTCAATTGGCTTTCTATACCAACAAGGTTATGTATAAACCTAATTGTTAACATTTCATAATAACCTTTGTATCCCAGATGTGTCTGGTGACTGATGCAAAAATACTTTGACATCACTGAGCAACATCTATGCTGTATTTCTCTCGCTTCTCAGCCCAAACTCCATTGTTAAGTGTCATCAGTATTCTGTCAAAACATTGTTTACTTCTGGGCAGTCATCAGAAAACCTGAGAAATTACACAATATTAAAATGGGTTTTGTTTTTGAAGAACAATGTGACTCTTTAGTAGGAGGTAAACAAAAACAGGATTACCAGCCTCTGGTTTTATGTGCCTGCTTTGTACTGGTGGTCTGATGTCTCGCTGATCTTACAAAGCTGTCTCTCTTTGCACACAGTCCAAGAAGAGGAGTGGAGTAGAAGGGCTTATAGAGATAGAGAATCCCAACCGTGTGTCTCAGAAAAGTAAGAAAGTGACTGATATAGACGTTGCTGCACCCAGAGAGCTGTCTCGCAGAGAGAGGTGAGCGTTTTTTGTCTTTTCCAAACTTGCAAAATTCTCCAACCTTTCCATTTTGCACCTTGTCTGAAATACATGCCTGAATAGACAAGGCAGGGGACAGTCCAACAGGTGGCAGTAATGCAGCACCTCTGGCAGCAAACAACCATTAAATATAACAGAGGAAGAATAGGGCCAGAGGGGTGTACTAAAGAGCGAATTAATGGCTCAGTGATATACGTTGGGTATAAAGCCAGAGTTTTCAGCATCATAAAGGTGGCTCCCTTTACACGTAGTAGGATCACCATGGTAACATATGATGGACACATGACCTGGCTCAGTGGATGTTATGTTCAGAAAAAATGACTGTTAACATGCTGCCTTTTCACTTACTCAGTTCCTGATGATATTACACTTGGAGAAAGAGAGATTCTCATCTGACTTTAGGTTTTAAACAGTCTATCATCCGCACAGTAAACAAATGGTGAAGGCCTAGGAGCTAATAAATCATTTTAGGAGATGTTTTATTCTCAGCGCTGTTCAGGTCCATTTTACTCTGCTGGTATTAATGATAGGTTAATTTAAAAAAATATATAATTTCATAATGACCATAGAATCAAATCTGTTTGTGTGAAAGCATTGTTGAATGATTCAAACAAATGCCCCTTTTCATGGGACTGCATACAGAGCCTGAGTGAACAAAGAAAAGTCTATAATCATGTTAGTGATATGCATTGTCTCTCATTGGGTTTTTAGAATTCTTAGACGAGTTAAAGGAGGGAAGGACCTACATTTTCCATAACATACTCCTGAATATTTCAGGAATAGACTTAATGTGCCACTCAGGAAAGCAACGTTCATGTTGCTTTGTTTTGATCTACTTTCTTTCTGCCGTTGCTGACGTCAGACTTTCTGACTCTGTAAAGTGCATGACTTAATGTGAACACTCCCCTGTTCTGTCCATCAGAGAGGAGATCGAGAAGCAGAAATCAAAGGAACGCTACCAGAAGCTCCAAATGGAGGGGAAGACTGAGCAGGCCAGGGCTGATCTGGCCAGACTGGCCATCATCAAGAGAGAGAGGGAGGAAGCTGCCAAGAAGAGAGACGAGCTCAGGAAAGGTGAGAGGAGGACACGTCTAGCAGTTTATAGCACTAGCACTGTATAGTTTAGACTTCATGTGAAAAAAATTAAAATTCTGAGATAATATTCCATTGTTGTGTTGTAGATGTGTTTCAAATCGTAATAACTGAAAACGCCATTACTAAACACAACGGTACACAAATGCTTCACTCCTGAGTGGTTTGTCTGACTGCTATTCCCAGTGTTTTCATTCAGTTCAGTATGAAAATCAGGCCTGTTAGCTCAGCAGACATGTCCATCAACAGAATTCTCTCATCATTTGTGTCGCCTGTTGTTTTCTTGTCAGAAAGAGAAGCTGAGGAAGCCAAAGGGAAGCGCTAATCCTCCATTTCCTTCAAGCTTCGATATGCACTTCAGTCTCAGAGGGATGGTGATAGGAGGAGAACGGGGAGGGGACCAATTCAAGTGGCGTCAGACCAGGGGTACTCCTAAACTCCTGCGCCTCATCTCCAATCAGAGGGGCGAGGGTCTTTCATGGTGGTATGTTCAGGACAATAAAATACGGGTGGAGCAAACCAAGCTGAAGAGGTATGCAACATTTGGGACGCCTGTAGTTTTTCTCTGAATAAACAGGTTTTCCAATTGCTTCACTGCCTCTTTACCCCCACCCCACCCCACTGTGGTTTTAATTCTAAAGCTGCTGAAGGTATTTCTATTCCTTTTTGGTTCAGATGAATACAGGTTTACTTAACTGGACAGATAGCTGAATGAGTGTGAATTATATTTCTTTGGTGCTTCACATTGCCTTCCGTCTTGCTTTGTTTTTGTCGCTCTATTTTGTGAGATCCAAACCAGTGAGACGGAGAACACTATTGAAAGGATAAACGGATAAATAGGAATTAAACAATCGAGTTTAGCAATTGTAAATATGTGGAACCAGACATTGGTATGATTTTGTAAAGATTTCATTTTTACCCCACACCATTCATGCTTGACTTGGAATCTTCTGCCTTTTCCACCAGCTTTATTTCTTCCAAGTTGTTTTGCCTTGTTTTTGAGCACCTGTTTTAGAATTCACACTCGAACGAGTTTGACGTCCCTGTACCACAGTGCATTTGAAAAGTAGAAAATATTTAGCATATCTCTCTTCCTTTTTCATGGCTCTTTCCTCCAATTTACAATTACTCATTGAATTCATCTTGTTGCAGTCTAAGAGTACTTCAAATGTGTTCTGTACTTTGTTTAAAGCAACAGGAATATTACTTGAATGGTTGATCACAAGAAGCATTTTTCAGTTGAACATCGTGGCTGGACACATTGTCTCTAACTGCCTCAGTAACTGTGGCCCTGCCCTGTTTCTGATGGATCCTCTGTGGTTGGTTTGGAGGGATTGTGTCTTGGTTGCCTTTTTGAGGTTTACACTCAACCAGTTCACGGTCTTTCTCTTGTAACTACAGTTGTATGCGTGGAGTCGGTTTGTCGGGTAAACTTAAACTGGTAACTCAGTGTGTCAGTCAGGGTAACAGTGTTCCCTATAACAAATAAGTTCCAAGAACAGGCCTATCATACCGGCAAGTGTGAGAAATGTAACCACAGCGTTAAAAATGCGTTCCTACAGTTTTCCATGTTTGAAGTCATTTTTCAAAAATAAATTTAATGCCTAAATGACTGTTGATGTTTGTTTTGCCTAAAGCAGCTGGAATTTGGAGTTATTGTTTATTGTGTTAAAGGTGCATTGATGCAACGTTTAATCAAGCAGGGAATTGTCATCCTCTGTGTGTGTGTGTTGCAGCGCCTGACAGTCACCACAACATCTGTGTGGCTCATGATTCTGATAGAATAGAGATGCACGTTTATCTACAATCCAAAGTGGAAAAATTAATAAACTAACTCAGAATTTGAGGCGAGTTGTACAATGTCCTGATAAACCTGCAAACTGCACACTAACGAAGAGTCAGTCTTGTATGAAAATGAAGTGTTTAATGAAACGTGCAACATAAAATTATAAAAATACCCATCATATTACTATAAAAGTGATGGATACATTTAAAAAAAGAAAAAAAAAGAAACCTAATTTATGCAGTAACATGTTGGAATATCACCAGCTAATCATGATGTGGTAAAAGGTTGATGTGCAGATGTGTTGATGTCCTTATTTAAAATCAATAAAACAAGGATTAGAAAAAGATTGCATGTTGCATCGGAGAAAAAAAAAATGAAAACTGAAATGTCAGTTAATTTAAAAAGTGAGCATTTAAGATATTGCGGACTAATTACATGTAAAGGAAAACATTTTGAACATTTTGATAATTCTGCCTCAACATATAAGAATGTTTAACTGTACAAGCCATAATCATCACAATTAAAATATAAATCTTCAAATTTTTCCACTTTATGCATGAAACAGTTTAGAAGAAATTGAAGTTTAACTTTTTGAATGAAATTGCAAAAATAATGATGAAAATAATTTATTTTTGGGATGCACTGTTTTGTCATTTCATGTCCAGCTATCGTTCCCTTTTAATTTCTGAACGCATTTCTCAATCTAGTCTCATATCCATCAAAACTCTGTTGATAACCAGATAAAACAGACTTATAAGGGGATGCATTTAAAATTCAAATAACCTAAACGGCTGGAACGTATTATTATAATAACATGAAATACAAAAGTCTCCATTATCCATTATCCATATGTATCAACGCTAAAACACGTCGCACATGTTATGCTCGGGCTCATTGATGGAATATAAAATTTGTCAAATTTACTTTCACTCAGGACTTGGAAGCCACAAAAAAACCCACCAAAAAAAATCGAATTTTAAATTCAAATATGAAGAAAAAGGCTGACGAGGGTATATTGTCGCGAATAAAACACTAATCGATAATTGATTGCTTCGGCTTCTGTTTGCGACCTGCAGGCCGGATGTGGTGACTCACGTCTCCGAACTGACCCTCACTCAGGTTACGCGGCCTCTGGTGCACTCTAGTGGTGAAGCGGCGTTACTACAGGGTCCTGGGACATGTTTACGTTTTTTAATCGTTTCAGGAGAATCGTGTGCAACTGGGCTCTATGTAAACAAAAAAAAAAAAAGGTTTTGTAAACACAGCCGAGGTGAAAATGGTCAAAACACCGAAGAATATCCTTATAAATTACACCATGAATGTTGTATTTAATGTATTTTCACCAGATTTAAAGCAACAGTTATTGTCCAGCAGTAAGCAAAGAAATTCACTCGCATAATCGGCTATTGGAACATGATTATTATGGTGATATTGGTATGAAAATCACTTCTTGACCAGGCAAGGATGAAAATTTCTTTTATTACATCTTCTTGTATCGGGAATGGAAATCGGTTTAAATATTTGAATAAATCATATTCATTAGATTCTTCACACACTTTTGAATATAAGCCTTATGATTGAGGAGTTATTATTGATTTATTTCAGGCATGTTATTTTAGAAGTTTTTCCTAAAATAAGAGAATGTTCTTCACAGTGTGATAAGTACAGAAATTGATGCAATCATTCATTCAGAGGATCTTATTATGCTTTCATGTGATGTAGTAACTAACTTCCAATCCAACACGTAGAACCTCAAAATCTCATACAATATTGATATAAAGACCAAAAACAGCTACGAGTATATATTCATCCTCTGATAGGTTTGCTTTATATCTTTTTGTTGAGTGAATTTGTTTGTGTGCAAGTCAAACCGAAGAGTATGTCAGTCAATCAACATAATCCCATGAAACAATTGGTCCAAGTTCAACAAGAAATTGCAAGCTCGAGGTTGGACACTGGAGTATAAAAACATTTTCAAGCCGAGTGGAAACAGAAAGCAGTGTTGATGGTTTCCTCTTAAGATCGTATTGACCACAACTTGCCGGAAGGACATTTTAGAGTGAGTATCACTTCATTTTCAATCATAACTGTAGCACAGTACTGCCCCGCACGAGTTTTTAATGTTCATACCTATGCAGGACTACATGTAGACATGTCAGACAGCTGCAGGAAATGGGGATTTATTCTGTAAAACAGAACAAAAAAATAAATATTGTGAAGTTTCTATTTACCAGCGGAATGTCGGGCCGACCCCAAAATCACATTTAAATCATAGTTAAACCTTCAAACACGAATAAATTAAAAAAAAATAAAAAATTTTAAAGTAAAAAGAAATCGCTCAAATCTCTCTTCCCCCTCAAAGCTGTCACCTCATGTCTGCTACTTCCTCATTCGCTGGCTTCGGAGAACACGCTTAAAACAAGAACACAAACTTCACACACACACGCCGCCTGCACCTTGTGATGAAGCACCTGACCAAGTGAGACGCGCTGGATTCTGTTTGTGTGTGGACGGGTTTGGAGCTGAGAAGATCAGGTGAGGCACCACTGCCAGCATGCTCCGGCAGTCTCTGAGCATCCTGAAGCAGCTCGGCTCTACGCCTAGGTAAGCTGGCTTGAAGGACAAGCGTCACCTCTTGTTTTATGTACAGCAGAATGGGCTGCATTTTAAACATCGGTGCACTGAATTTACAGACCCAAAGTGTCATTTCTGGTCTTTACGGCAAATCAATTTTTAATATCTCACTCGCTATGTCCAAACACTTTGGGGGTCCCTGTAACTTCTTAGAGAAGAGTGAACAATCTGCTCTTTCTAAAGACAATTCAGATGCAGTGAAATGCATCTTTGCTCGAAAGAGTACACGCTGAGGTTCTGTGGTTTATGGTGGCAAATGTCAGCTATAAATCTTGCTGTAAAACTGACAGCTGAGTTAGTCTGACTTGCCTGCACGACTCTTTTTGTGCCACCATTGCTCTCTCTTACTTCACGTGTCACTTCCACGCTGATGGCTTTGTTGGGAACAACATTATCCTTCAGGTTTCTGACTCTTCATGTTTGCTTTTCTCACCGGGGTCTCAGCAGCTGCTCCTCTGCTGGAGAGCTTTTTCAGTCCAGCGCCACGTTAAGATTTCAGGAAACGTTCAGCTCTTTGATTTCCATGTTCTCATTTTCAAATGCTGTGTTGAAAAGTGTGCAATGCTGGCACGCGCACAGTGGCAGGTTCCTCTTTAAAGTGTGGCAGGCTGTTTGGGTTTCGAGGGACACGTCAGGCTTTCTTTCAATGCATGAAAGCGGTGAGCTTCAGCACGCAATATGCACAATATGAGATTAAAGTCAGAAATCTGAGATACGAAAATATGAGAAAAGAAAAAAAAAGAAATCTGAAATTTAAATTGGAATTCTGAGGTCAAAAGTCTAAATTCTAAGAGAAAAAATGTCAGAATTTTGTGTGAAAAACATCAGAATTGTGAGATTGAAGGAAGGGTCAGATCTCAGAGTCGGAAGAGTCAGAACTGCTTCTGGCCCAGTTGTGCTTTTCCCTTCTTCCGCTGATCCTCATCATTAAGTTGGACCGCTCAGAAACTATTGCACAAAAGCAACAACAAAATGACCCTGTTTGGATTAAAAAGCTGCACATCGTGCATCTGCAGCAGAGTGAAAGGGGGCTTCACCCACACGCCGCAACACTTCACCCAGTTTCAGTTTGCTTGGACTCAGTGTGCAGACAAAAGACACACACCAGCACTTCAAGTGCTGACACGCCTTCCTTTTGCATACAGATATATGTTCACCCCACAGCTTTGCACTACCAGTGTATTCTCAGCTCTCTGTCATTGTGGTCAGGGTGTAGCCTCCATTACACAGACACACACACACCCAATCCTGAGAAGGCAACACAGCACATCAGCTCACACTCAGCAGCTTTTAATGCTTTTAACAGGCCGGCTTCCTTCCACTGGCTCCCTGTTCCCTCCAAATCGCCCCCTCCCCCGACCATCCCAAAAGTGGCCATGTTTCAGCCTGGAGAGATTCACTGTCCCCTTAAAACCTATTTTACAGTCTTGCTTTTACATGATATGTTTTTACCTTTTCTTTTTTTTTTTTATAATTCCATCATTATGTCTGATGTCTTTTTATTTTCTTTGTCTTGTCTTGTTGGTGTTTGGCTCTTTGTGTTTCCTGCTCATCACCTGTCGAAGCACACATTTAAAGGTGCTCCATACATTAAGCTCATTCGTGGCATCATCACACCCTGGTGTGACGTCTCTCCGTGTGAGACTATCAAAAGGAAAAGATGAAACGAGAGTTAGAGATTAAACAGAAAAGAAGGAACTAGCGCGCGGGTGGAAGTCAGTGGGGAATTCACCTTCTCGTGTTTTGGGATAGGAGCACACCTTGGGGATGCTCGAGCTGCCCTGACCTCTGTGCGACCTGGGCTGGGCTTCCTTTCAGCACAGCCTCAACTGATTATTATTTGCTGTAAAGTCCAGCACTTGAATGCAGCACAGATGTTTTATTATTGGTTACTTTATCGTTGGGCAAGTATGGTGGATTTGCATTATTGTTTCTCACATTTAATGGATTTATGATGGTTTGACGTTGCGTTGTTGCGTTTCAAATCATGCAAACGAATCGTTCCCAGTCAGGATTAAGTTACACAAGGTAAAATGAGAGGGACGCTTATAGGATTATTTGGTCGGCTTCGGGGGGACAGGACAGCCGTGTCATCTAATTCTGAGTGAGAAAGGGAACGAGCACATTTCCCATGTGTTAGAGGCGCAGCTGCAAGTTGGTCACGTTAGCTTTGGCGGCGGGTCTGTGACGCATAAAGCTCAGTGTTTGATGACCCAAACAACTCAAAGTGATATAATAATTTGCGCTTTCACATTATTCCCGTAAGTGATTTTCAAGCAAAAATGGCGACCGCGACCTGTTATCATCTGCTGTCTTTTTATATACGGTTTATTTGGTAGTAAACTGACTTTTTAGGTTTGAGAGTGTTGGTTTCAAAAACACTTTTCACAGACTTGTGATTTTTTATAGACTAAATACGGAGACATTTTGTCAGGTTGTAGCTCTGTTTTGTTTTGTTTTGTTTTTTTAACTATAGTTTTCTGTATCATTTTGAGTTTCTAAGTTAATTATTTTTTTTAGTTAATTATGGTTTAGTTAATTAATTATATAATTTTGTGTTTATTGTGTTGTCTTCCTGTTACTTCTTGTTACCTCTTTTTAAGCACCCGTATAAATGTTGCAAATGGCACCAATCCTGTTCTTTGCCGAATCATTTTTGACCAGCTGTGTGTTTTTGACATGTTGTTTTCATGTGCATTCACCAACCAACACGACATCCCTTCCTGCAGGTCACAAGATGCCACCGAGCTTCTACATGAGGACCTGGTTTTGGTGAGAAAAGAGAAAATTCCCTGTGTTTTTTGTGAATACTCTATAAGCTTTCGCTACATTTCTTACACTGTAAGTCAAACTTTGTCATTCCGTGAACTTGGAGAGAAGTAAAAATGATAAGACAGCAGCAGTAATGAGATAAATAAAAAAAAGAGTAAAAAAGGTTAAGAATGATTTGATTAGAGTCGGTTGAACCGTGAATACTTGAACAAATTTTCATGTAGCATCAGACAGGGAAACAAAGCATTAATTCTGTGTATGTGTTGACGGAGCAAAGGTGGAGCAGCGGGTGGAACCAGCCAAGAAGGCGGCTCAGGTGCTACACAAGAAGCTGCAGGGCTGCATGCAGAGCCATTTGGGGCTGGAGACAGAAAAGCGGATGGTACTGGAATCTAGTGTCGGACAGTGTTTGATTGGCTGCTGGAAGGAGAGGCGTTACATCTGCTTCTTTGTCCACAGAAAAAGCTCCCCCTGATGATGCTGTCCATCAGCATGGCAGAGAGCCTCAAAGACTTTGATGCAGACTCCGCTATCAGGTGACAGGCCCCCTCCATCGATCCCTCCACCCATACTCTGACACACACACTCTTCTATGGCAGCCATGTTGACTGCTGTCTCATGAAAGCCTCATGACTTTAGGATTGTTAGTTTGGTTTTCAGCTGTGGCTGAAAGAATGAGGATCCCTCAGACCTCAGACAGCTTGTGAAGGCTGTTACTATTCGTGTCCCTCCTTGCTGTGCTAAACATGTGTTTAGATATTCATCTGTGTGGGTGTGTGATGCAGGAGGGTGCTGGAGATGTGCTGTTTCATGGAGAAGATGCTGGCCAGCATGCTGGCAGACTTTGAGATGAAAGTTGAGAAGGACGTGTTGGAGCCTCTCAACAAGCTCAGCGAGGTAAGAGTGGCTGCATGCCGTCGTTTACAGAAACTAGCATAAACCCTTTGATCGAGTCCGACCCCAGCTGCGCTCTGCAAACATGTACCAGAAATATCCACACAGAAGTTTGTGAATGAGAAAACGTGGGTTCTTTTTACGATGCAGTGGCGTTGTAAAAGAGTCACTTACAGCATCTCTCTCGTTATTTATGTATATATATTCAATCTTCTATTTTAGATCTTTTCACTTTTACCTACCGAGCAAAGACACATTCGGAAAAAGCATCTGTCTCTTACATTCAAAAGATGTACACTCCAGAAAGTTTTCACGTTTTTAGCAGTTTTGAACATTTTTTAAACATTCACTACGGATGTGAAACTGACACCCAAAAGCGACACTCAAAATCAATATTATTACAGTGTCGTTTTTGAACATCTTGGACAACAATTTCAATTACACACATTTCAGAGGACAGCTTGGTATGTGTCAAACTCGTTTACATACACACACGACTGACATCAATGCCACATTAAAGGAGAATTACGGAATTTTTCAACCTCAGCCTATTTCTGTGGTCTATAGCCTTGCCGAGCTAAATGGTCCTATCAACCCAACTCCATACTAGAATTAAAACATTTTGTGACATATCTTTTGCCCCAGACTGGGAAATACGCTAAGGATGAAAAATATTGCAATTCTCCTTCAGGTATGAGGTATGACCTACTGCAGTTAGCATGCTAACTAGCTAGCCCTGCCCATATTGGACCGTTCCTCTATAGGCGACAGGCTCGCACTTCATTTCAGTGAGTCAACAGAATACAACTGTTCTTCTGTTTTGTGTTTCCACAATCACAGCTTGTCGGCATCAGATAAATCCTCAATTCACCAAATACATTAGGAAGTGAAAACACTTCATCTGTTGCTGTTTCTCCTCTCTCCAGTCCACACCTGTTGATTCCTAAATTCTATAAATTGCACCTTCAAAAGAAATCAAATTCCATGCACAAATCTTGTATTTGGTTGTGTTGTACTGTCATGTGTTTGTTGTTTGCTTATTGGAGAAATGCAGCTGGATGGAAACAAACTGACACTGGTTAGCTCTTGAACTAATTAAAATCATTTATTTCCGCAATGCTTTTGTTTTCTTCCTTTCAAGGATGATTTACCAGAGATTCTCAGAAATAAGAAGCAGTTTGCAAAGCTCACGACAGACTGGAACAATGCAAAAATAAGGCGAGTGACGGTCTTGGGATGGCCTTTTCCACTTGTATTGTGAATGTGGTTAACCGTTACTGTGACTGAGATATTTAATGATGATGCTCGTTCAGTGACTCTCTTTTTCCTGCTGTTTCATGTCAACGTGTTGCTTTGTGGTCAGGAGCCAAGCAAGCAATGGTCCCCAGGCAAAGCAGGATGGACTCAGGGAGGAAGTAGAAGAAGCCTGGAGGAGGTTGGAGAACATCAAGGTACCAGCAGTTATCCAACCCCGGTGCTGTGTCGTAGAGGAGTGTGGTCGTGACCTCTGACCTCTTTGCTTTTCTTTCTCTGTAGGATCAGTATTCTGCAGATTTGTATCATTTTGCAACTAAGGAGGGAGACTATGCTAACTATTTCATCCATGTGAGTTTCAACATAACAACTGAAAACTAAATAATGATGTAATTTCACAGAAATTACGCACAGCTTAAGCTTCTCATATTTCCAACCATAGCTCCTCGAGCTGCAAGCAGAGTACCACAAAAATTCACACGAATTCCTGGACAAAAACATCAGCGAGCTTAAAGAGAATCAAAGTCAAAACGGTCAGTTTGTGCCAGTCTGTGCATCTGCTTGCTGCGCTTTTGTTGCAGTATTTCATGCGTTTTAACCATTCGCACATGCTGTTTTTTGACTCGGCAGGGCCTTCACTAAGCCTCTCCAGCCAGAAGGTCTATGGGGAGCCTCTGCTGGCTCATCTGTCCAAAAGCAACAGAGAGATCGCTGCACCCATCCAGGAGTGCATCAGCATGCTACTGAGAACCGGCATGAGAGAGGAGGTACGGCTGAGGGCGCTCTCAGTGACCAATATATGCCTGTGCTTTCCGTTTCGCAGGACCTTTACCTTCCAGTACACTTCCTCACAAAGCTGCTATTCACCATCTGCGCATACAGATGCAGTGTTACTCTTAGAATTTTTTTTAGGCCCGGCAGCGAGAGCTGATAAAGACATTGCACGAGTACCGAATTTTTCTCTGTCTTCCCCACCTGTGCTTTGGTTTGGTTCCAGAGATTTTGAGCAAAGTTTTTCAGTGTTTTGTTGTCACTGTGGGGCTTTAAGAAGGCGCAGAGAAGAAGCCGGACGATGAGTAGCGCTAGGCAATATGGACATAATCTTATATCACGACATGGATCATTTCATATCATGTTAATGATATATATTATGATATAGAACGTTTTCTGTAAATTTCAGGAACTAATGTCCGTACAACATAACCACATACTTCATGACAACTTATTATTTTGATTGTCCTGTGGATTAAAGAATGTCTAAACCCCAAAACCACAGGTTTCAGCTGAAAAACAGTGTATTTTTTAGGGTTGTGTGTTTAGTAATGTTGTTGATCAATTCAGATCCAGATGTTGATATTTTTATGCAAAGAATCTGAATTCTACACATTGTGTTCTACATATGCACAGTGACGAATCTCTGCAGGATAAAATCTGTAAAGAGTATGTAGAGCAAAGTATGACCACACAACAGAAGTTCCCCCTTAGACAAAAGTTTATCGTCATCTCGTTTTGTTGATACTTATAAGTAGAGTGGCAGAACAAGAGTGAGCGAGCCTCAACAGCTGTGTGAGGAAGAAGTAGCAGTTAACTTCTAGTTGGCTGTCAAACATTGTTTTAAAATGTTTAGTAAAAGGCTAAGTTTTCAGTAAAGTGACAGCTCCAGCTTCACCAGACTGAAGTTGAGGCTGTTGTGTGCTGTATCTCTCCTGCTGCTGAAAGTGAAGGGGTTATTCCTGAAGCACAAAACGCTCACACTGACATTCAGTCTGCACTCATCGCCACATTCTGACAGACAGACGGGAGAATATCATCATTCTGAATATCTGTTCATCCACTGCTAACATTCTAGTCTTGTCTCGTTAGAGACAGCTTAGCGTACATTTCATTTTAGTTTAAGTTATCAAAGTTATCAATCAATCTATTTTTAGCTCATCAACATCTCAGCAGAGCTGTCAAAGGTTGACAGCCATGGTTGCTGTTATGAGATATGGCTGGAAAAATGTTGCTTTGAACTAAATGTTCATCTCAGCATGCTGACATGCTGATTTTTTTTAGTTTTTACCGGCTTAATTTAGTTTGTAAATGTGAAAACACCTCTGATTAAATTGTCATGAGTCCGTTTGGTGTATAATCTTCAGGGAAACGCATAGTTTGCATGTTTGCTTCAGGACTTTAACAAGTATACTATATATGTATGGTTTTGTGGTCCTCTCCCCTCGTGCCCCTCAGGGTCTGTTTCGTCTGGCAGCAGCGGCCTCGGTGGTGAAGAAGCTGAAGACGTGTTTGGATCAAGAAAAAGTTGACCACAGCGAGTTCAGCATGGACCCTCATGCTGTGGCTGGTAAAGACGTGTGCATTTCCTTTTGCCTTTATATTTCCTCTTGGTGGAGTTTGAGTTCCTGTGCGCTGCGCGGATAAACGTTTAAAACCCAGTTCCTCTTCTGTTTGTTCCAGAAACAATCTGTATTGCAACTTGCAGTAGTGTGAAGCATGTTGTTTCCTGTGTTATAGAGATTTCATAAAGCAGTAGTTGAAAAGCTTTCATGAGTCAAATATAGCAGCAGTGGGAGAATAGCCTCGCAATAAACTCATAGAAAAAAATATTAGTGTTTCCAACAACATGAAAATGTGAAGTAATGATACAAGCAGAGGACCGAAGATGATTATTAAAAAATATTTCAGTTAGAGGAACATATGGAAAAATTATTTGACTTCTAAATTTTTTTCTCAAAATTTTGACTCTAAATTCAGAATTCTTAATTTAAACTCAAGAATTTTTTTACAGCTAAATTTTGACTTTTCTCTCAGAATCCTTACTTTAAACTCAAAATTCACAACCTTTTTTTTTGCAAAACAAAAACCTAATTCTCAAAATTCTGAGAAAAAAAAAGTGAAAATTCTGAGATTAAAGTTAAAATTTTGTGGAAAAAAGTCTGAATTCATAGAAAAAAAATCAAAAATCAATAAATTAATGAACCGCAACCTTACCGTGATGGAGGGGTTTGGGTGCCCTAATGATCCTAGGAGCTATGTTGTCGGGGGCTGTTTGCCCCTGGCAGGGTCACTCAAGGCAAGTTGGTCCTAGGCGAGGGGCCAGACAAAGCGCGGTTCAAAAGACTTCTATGATGGTGACAAACAAGGACTTGTGTACCCTGCCCGGAGGGTTACCGGGACGCATTGGCCCTGGAGCCAGGCCTGGGGAAGGAGTCCGTAGGCAAGCACCTGGTGGCCCGGCCTTTGTCTATGGGGTGGGCTTATTAACTGCTCCCGGGTTCTAAGCCAATGTGTTGGAGTTTACCCCGGTGGACGAAAGGGTTGCTTCCCTGCGCCTTTGGGTTGGGGAACGGGTCCTGACTGTGGTTTGCACCTATGCGCCAAATAGCAGTTCAGAGTACCCACCGTTTCGGAGTCCTTGGAAAAGATGCTGGAGAGTGCCGCTACTGGGGACTCCATCGTCTTACTAGGAGACTTCAACGCTCATGTGGGCAATGACAGCGGGACCTGGAGGGTGTGATTGGTAGGAACGGCCTGCCCGATCTGAACCCGAGTGGTGTTCAGTTATTGGATTTCTGTACTGGTCGGATTTTGTCCATAACTAACACCCTGTTCAGCATTAAGAGTGTCCATAAGTGGACTGGGCACCAGGACACCCTAGGTCGACAGTCAATGATTGACTTTGTAGTCGTATTATCTGATCTGCGACCGTATGTGCTGGACACTCGGGTAAAGAGAGGAGCAGAGCTGTCAACTGATCACCACCTGGTGTTGAATTGGATCAGGTGGTGGGGGAGGAAATTCAGAGGAAGAGGCAGAGCCGGAAGACTCTGGGCTGGGCTCTCTAATCACTGGGGTCGAGGTCGCAGGGGTTGTCAAACAACTCCGCAGCGGTAACGCCCCGGGGGTGGATGAGATTCGTCCCGAAGTCCTCAAGGCTCTGGATGTTGAAGGGCTGTCCTGGTTGACACGCCTCTTCAACATTGCGTGGACATCGGGGACTGTGCCTTATGACCTGAGGCTTATGACTTTGTCCTTCAAAGTGTCCTGTGGGGGGTGCTCCGGGAGTATGGGGTGGATGGCCTTTTGTTACGGGCCATTCAATCTCTGTATTGTCGGAGCCAGAGCTTGGTTCACATTGCTGGCAGTAATTCAGATCCTTTCGCAGTCAGGGTTGGTCTCCGCCAAGGCTACCCTTTGTTACTGGTTCTGTTCATAATTTTTATCAACAGAATTTCTAGGCGCAGCCAAGTGGCGGAGGGAGTCAAGTTCGGTGGCCTCCGGATTCTGTCTCTGCTATTTGCAGATGACGTGGTCCTGTTGGCCTCTTCGAACAGTGA
>KV751339.1:9558496-9574390 GCA_001698575.1 Mola mola
GCAGGAGATTGACAGACGGATTGGAGCAGCGTCGGCAGTGATGCGGACGCTGAAGCGGTCTGTTGTGGTGAAGAGAGAGCTGAGCCAGAAGGCAAAGCTTTCAATTTACAGGTCAATCTACGTCCCAACTCTCACCTATGGTCATGAGCTCTGGGTAGTGACCGAAAGAATGAGATCGCGAATACATGCGGCCGAAATGAGTTTCCTTCGCAGGGTGGCTGGGCTCAGCCATAGAGATAGGGTGAGGAGCTCGGACATCCGGGAGAAGCTCAGAGTAGAGCTGCTGCTCCTCCGCGTTGAGAGGAGCCAGTTGAGGTTGTTCGGGCATCTGGTCAGGATGCCTCCTGGATGTCTCCCGGGGGAGGTGTTTTGGGCATGCCCATCCGGGAGGAGACCCCGGGGCAGACCAAGGACACGCTGGAGAGATTATATCTCTCGGCTGGCTTGGGAGCATCTTGGTGTCCCCCCGGAGGAGTTGGTGGAAATGGCCGAGGAGAGGAAAGTCTGGATCTCCCTGCTCAAACTGTTGCCCCTGTGTCCCGGATCTGGATAAGCGACAGAAAACGAAACAAAACTAATTAATTAATTGCATGTGGCTCCAATCCATATAATTATTATCTCATTTTCTTTCTGAATGTATTCCGATAGGGGCTCTGAAGTCATACCTGCGAGAACTTCCTGAACCTCTGATGACATTTGAACTCTACAGTGACTGGTTTAAAGCAGCAGGGTGTGTGTGTATATATGATATCCACACTTTTAATTGATCATTTTAATGACGTTTAAGGCATGAGTATCCTGTGTGACCTCCTCTTTCACAGGGAGAAAGACCTGACGGAGAAGCTGGAGCACTTCCGAGTACTCCTGAAGAAACTGCCACTTGAAAACTACAACAACCTCAGGTGACTGTGAACTCATTATGCACATCTTTTTTTTTTTTTTGAACAGAATCACATGATCAGAAGTTTGCGGGGTTGTTATTTAAGGAGCAAACAAGGACTTAGTCATTTTCAACTTCAGTCCGTCTGTCAGTCCATCTGCTTGCAGACCGAAATGCCTCAACACACATCCATGGTCCTGAGTGAGAAAGAGACTGTGATATGCTGACTTGTTAAACCTACAGCCTTACAGTTTTTTTCTGTTGTCTCTCTGTCAGGTATCTGGTCACGTTCCTGTATCTGTTGTCCGAGCAGCAGGCTGTGAATAAGATGACGCCCAGCAACATTGCCATCGTCCTGGGGCCCAACCTCCTCTGGCCACGAGCTGAAGGGTGTGTAGAGATCTGCTCACACTTCTACCATGCTTCATCCGCGCATGTGCCCTGTGCGGCCTGCTCTTCCCCTCCCGCCGTGTCCTAATGTGAAGGGCAGGAACAAGCATGTGCGAAAGGTTTTATCAACCAGGTCTACTGGTCACATGAAGCTGAGCCACA
This sequence comes from Mola mola, assembly GCA_001698575.1. NCBI lineage: Eukaryota > Metazoa > Chordata > Actinopteri > Tetraodontiformes > Molidae > Mola > Mola mola. The sequence goes on from KV751339.1 coordinate 9,559,929, forward strand.
GCATGTGGAAGATGCAGGAAGAAATAGCCTGTGTTTCATTTTATTTCAGGCTATCTTTCTCTGGCCATCAATGCTAACGCCTGTCGTTTTTCCGCCCCTGCCTGCCTCTTTAGGGAAATAGCGACGTTTGACATGGCATCAGCCTCTTCGGTCCAAGTTGTGATGGTCATTGAGCCTCTTATTCAGTACAGCTCCAGCCTTTTTCCTCAAGGTATGCAAGCGCCAAACGCTGCTGTATTTATGAGACACCAGTAGTCAGTCTTTAACAGTTTTTTTTTCTGATTACTTACAACTTCCACTTAATTTATGCTGTTTTAGGATTTTATGAAACTTTATGATCATAAAGTTTTAAAGTTTATAAAGATTTTCAAATTCACCATTGATGTGTAAAAACACAGATGATGACACAACTGTTTACTCTCTCTGCACTGTGTTCGTATTAATTTTAAATAATAATTATTTTCTGGTACCTTCTTTGAGCCCATATTTATTTAGGACTATATACTACATGTGCACAAATAATTGAAATTATTGAGGTATTATTATAACTAGATCAGATCTCTTCCAAGACCAGTTCCCGGCATCATGTGCTGATGCAGGCATAAATTCTCTGAAAATATTTGCAATTACACCATTTGCGATTACAGCAATAACAGCAAGAGGCTGATTTTTATATTTACTGATTATTTCTTCTGTTTTTGTCTAAATTCCTAAACATGAAAATTGAGCATTGCATTAGTTCCGGCAGTAAATTATGCTTAGCCTTTCCAAGTAGAAAGAGAGGAAGAGCAGGGAACTCAGAGAAGGGAGCTATACCTCCAAATATAACTATTGAAATTGAAGTTTTCTTTAACTACACTGGTTTTGACAGAAACGCAGTTAATATAAATGATGCCTTGTGTGTCAATTTAGTGAAATGTCTCTTTAGTACAGTAAAAAGAAAAGAAAAGAAAGGTAAATGGCCCATCCGTATGCCACCGCAGGATGCTGATGCTGCACCCACGCCAACTGCTAACTTGAACTCTAAAACTGAAACTCAGTGCACCCACTGCACAGGAACGCCTGCAAGTACAACTGCTCAAAGTCTGTCTGTATCCTACTGGCGTTTTTGTCTTTCGAAATTCATTTAGTTTACACATGGGTTTGTTTTGAACCAGAATGCTCATTTTACTTCATTTTTCCAATGTCAAACCTCAACATATGGTTAATGAGCACAATGACAAAAACAACGTGTGTATTAAACTAGAACTATTCTTTAAATTGGATCCTTTCTTTCTGTTGTAGTTCTCATAAATATTTTTTTTCCTTTGTTGTTTTGGTCAGCCGTATCCTTTGAGATTCCAGACCTTCCCGAGGTCCCTGATGGGAACCTGCCTGCACCCGTTGCCCAGTCGCTGTTCACAGAAAAAGAGAAACTGAGCAGAACCACCTCCTCCTCCTCGTCTGTAGCCTCCTCTGGCTCCTCCTATCACCTCCCTTTGTCAAAGACAAGCAGGTATGGCACTGACAGTGCTGAGTCATTGACACAGATAAAGATCGGTGACACATCCCCATTTCTCCCCATTGTACAGAAATTAACTTAAAAGATCCGAGGTACGAGTGCTGCCGTCTTGTGACTGGGAAGCAGAGCCGCAGTGTGAGGTCTCCGCCCATACAATCGCTTGCCCAGTCACAACCAGAGTTCAGCAATCGTGACATTTCACTCCATTTTTATAGAAACAAACAATTAAACCCAAGCTGATCAGAAAAATAAACACTTGAATAAACATCAGTGTAATAAGAACACAATATAACTACAAAAACATTTTTGGGAGGAAGTTATATGAGGCAAATTCTGAGTTCTTTGTTTGGCCCAAGTCCTACCTGATAGTATGGAGGAGGAGGTGTGTATGACCTGGACTGCCGCCCATCACTAGATGCTTCACTTTAGGGGAGCTCTCATGCCTTCCATCTTTACCTACATATTGATGACAGCACAGCTGCAAGTAGTTAAAGAGTGAAAATTCCAAGCACAAGTTGACTGTTTGACTTATTTAGGCCTCAATAAACAGGATCCGTTGTGTGTTTCTTTCCATCAGCACAGCGTCTCAGGACAGTGGTGGCTTTTTCTTGGTGAAAACTGGCTCTGTGAGTTGCAGCAGCACCTCCACGTGGGCCAGCCCCGCAACCGAGATAGCAGCATCAGTATCTGGCAGCTCGTCTTCCACTAATGAAGTGACAGGAGCAGCACCAAACCCAGGTCAGACCAAGAGTCCAACCCAGAAGCAGTGCTCCGATCAAATCCAGCTGGAGCCAATCTTGGAGGCGCCGCCAGGCTCTCCGGTTGCCGTGGTGACGATTGGCTCACCATGTAAACGTAAGTCGGAGTGCACCTGCTCTGTAAAACACTCTTCATGTTAGCATTGCACATTTGTTTAATCCTGGGTTGATTTTCAGAGACATATTTAAAAGTGAAAGGCTTCCTGTTTAAAGTTTAGTGTCGGCCTGATGACAATACTACGACATAATCAGGTTTTCTCAGAGGCCTCTTTCACCGAGACGCCAAGCCTTTGTACAGTCTGACTAGTATCTAGGACAAATAAACCAATCTTCATGTATGAAATGTCGAGAGTCCCCTAAGGGGCCAAAAACATATTGTATTTTCTTACAGTAGAGCGCCTTCATTCATTCTTGTTTTTGTGCCGAGGGTATATGCATGTCTCATGTATATTCCGCTTCCTGTTTTGCAATTGTGACTGTTATATAATATCTTGTACAGACTCTTTACTTCTACCATTTTTTCCTCTTAAGTCAACATGGCCACTTGGTAAGTCAAGCTGAGAAATGAGCTAACCTCTCTTGTAGCGATCATGAAGTACACAGGAAACAGGAAGTCTGACACCACTGACCAAAATATCTTTCTCTTGGATCAAGCATCATGTCCCTCGCATTGTTGTAGCTGCATCACTGGCGGCTTGACACCTAAATACTCTCTCTTATTTTCCGTTACGTCATTTACTATCAAGTTTTTTATTTAATCTTAACTACCAAAATGGCTGCAAGAGCATAAACTTCTGACAACATTGAACGAATGTTAGCGTTTAAAATAGTGTTTGAATTCAGTGCTCTTTGGCTGCAGTTCTTAAAAAAATATGCTCCCTATCTTCAACTGGAAATCAGGATATTAGTTGTCTAAACATTAATAACTGTCTGACACTGAAAATACAAAATCAAGACTAATAAAACTATATTTAGTGATCCATTGTGATTGTAGATACATTCATCACTTCAGCACTTAGTGTTGATACACTAATGACATTGGACTGTATTTAGAAAATTAACCACAATGAATTTTCTTGTAACAGATAAAAAATGCCTTATTAACAAATGTCACTATTATTAAAAAGATTGCATATTTTTCATTGTAATCTGGTACATTTTGTTATTGTTAATGTAATTTTTTTCATAGTTTTATTTCAAATTGTCTACGAGGCAATATTTGCACATTTTCTTCTCAAGATTTTTCTGTTTAAATTTAAATTGTCAAACATAAAGAAGCTTAACAGATTCTGCTGTGGCTGAGTGGTAATTGCCTGGTTATCATGCTAACTTGAGTCAGTAACTCTTGTAATAGTTGGTCTGGTCTGCTGGTCATACCCATTGAGTTTATTTAAAGATGGACGACATGAGAGTTCACCAGAGTGAAGCCAAAGTATCCTGAACATCCCCCCTAGTGGTGGGCTGCAGTATAGCTCATTAACGCCTCCTCCTACAAAACAACAAGGAAGACTTGAGCCAAAATGAAAACTCAAAGTACTCCTCAGAAATGGGGAGCTCTGCTGACAATTGGGCATGAGGGTGCATGGGCGGGAACTCTGGCTCCAAATGACATTAGCAACATAAGACCATTGATTATTTATTTATAGAACAAGATGGAATATGGTTGATGATGTTTCTTTTCTGTACAGAAACTGTAACAGAAATGTTCATCTTTATTTGTTTCATTGATCTTTTTCTGAAATTTTCATTTAAACATTGTCATTTGTAAGAGCAAGATAAGACTCTTTTTGCAAATGTTTCTGTCTCACAAGCCTTGCCAAACACACATCATAGACAGTTTTTATGGAGATTGTATCGTCCTCCTTGTTTACGCTAGTGCGTTTTTTTCTTCATCTGGTCACTGTCAAGTGTCTTTCATTTAATTCCTTTGTTTTCTTTCTCCTCATCCTGCAGCAAAAAGAGGTTTCAACCTGACTCAACGTAACCTAGCCACCAATCAGCTAACCGTTCAGTTCTCTAAACCCAAATCTCCAGCTCTTCCCAAAATCCAGGCACCCCCACCACCATCCACCAGTGCCCCAGCAGCTGTGGACACGAGGCCCCGGCCGACGCCCACACCCCGGGCTAAGCCGGCCACCCTCAAAAAACCTCCTCTGAAAAAGCCCGGACTCAAAGCGCCAAACTGCCCTCCACCACTTCCTCCACCATCACAGGGAAAAGCAGCTGTCCCTTCTTTGGCACAGTGAGAACAATCTGTCCGCCATTAATGGTGTTAAATCTCTATGTTTCAGCTCTCAAAGAGGAACTTTGTCTTTTTGTTTACCTCCATTGGTTTAACTTTTCACCTGGCTGGAGCGATGTACACATGTAACCCAGGATGCCATTACATCACTGTTGCGTGTGGTACAACAAACACACAAACTTAGGTCCAAATAATTAATATGTCAACTGTAGTAAGGCAAAAAATACCAGGATGTGTGACCATAGCGGCCACAAGCAAACATGCTTTCCTGACTCTGCGCAGATGAATGTATCGACTGAGCTGCAGAGAGGACACAAACAGATGGGAGTGCTCTTCATCTCCTAATGTAACTTTTTACATCAGCTACAAACCAGGTTTAATGTACGAGCAAGAGTGTTTTATTTTAAGGTACGATATTAGGACAGAGCACCCTCGTTTGTATACATATTGTGGGCAACAGTATCCAACATATACCTGTGAGTGATGCGTTCATGCAAGCTTTTTTTGTTTGTTTTTTTACCTGGTTGGTCACAAGCAGCTGATACATATTTCTGTATTTGTTATAAAGACAATGTTTGCATGCAAGTATGCAAGTTGTAGCTTACTTAAGGTTTTGGTCCATAAAATATTTATTCTTCAGTTACTGATGTTCTAAATGTGGAAAAGTCTTTCTGGTCAGTACTGCTGAAAAACAAAACAATTGTTAACACAACTCTAATGGTGATTTAATGGTGATTTTAGTCTAGACTTTCCTCCAAGTTATACGATTCATATCTATGACAGAGTATTAGGGCCACATTGAGGAAAAAAAAAAAAAAATTTGGAGACTTAAGAATAAAGTTGTATATTTACAGGAATAAACTCTAAATATGATGAGGATGAAGTCATAAATTTACAAGAACAAAGTCATAATATTCTGAGAAAAACAGAAACCCCATAATGTTCAAACATTATCTGATTAAAGTTGTAATTTAACAAGGATAATGTCATAACTTTACGAGAAAAAAAATGAAATATTAGGAGAAAAAAGTTGTAATTTCAGTTGGTTAATTTAGGAGCCAGACATCATAAGAGCAATCCCCTGCGCCATAATAAGGTTTGTGCAAGATTTTGTGAAGTTGTACTTCAGTATACGTTTCACAAATTAGTAGGACTTGAAGGAAATCAACTCTTTTTTGGAAGATTAAAGGCCAGGGCCATTGGTTGTGAGGGATGGAGGCTGTCCAACGGCCCGCCTGTATTCTTTATTTCCATATAATATCTCGTAAATTTATGAATTTATCCTCAAAATGTAAAAGAAACTTTTTTTTCAATGAGGCGCTATAACTCTGTTGTACATATCAGACAGTTATACCAAAAAATTATTTTATAAACCTTGAGGATTCAGATGTGAAATCAATGTCTTGTTTAACAGAGGATGGCAGCTACAACACATTGCAATAAACATTTTACAGCCACCTTTAGCGACTTTACGCGGAATATTCCTATAAATCAACCTTAAATGTCAAACCTGTAAAGACTACAAATAAATGAATAATCAACCTAATTAAAAACATCTTTATTTTCAATTTATATCATCGCAGGATATCACTGGTACTGATTGCAGCATATGGATTTGATAGCACTCTCAGGCACTCATGCTGTAGGTACATGTATTTACAGGAGGTCAGTTAATATCGTCATGTTTAAAAACATAAATGTCGATTTGTCTATAAAAACAAATACAGGAGTCAGATTTCATAATTATAAAAGGTGCACTATATAGAAGGACTGCAGCTTAAAATGAGCAATTACATGTTTTTAGGCTTTAGTTGCAATGAGAAATACCAGTAAAAACTTGTCACACTCCCTCAGTCTGTGTAGTTTAATCACTGAGATGTTTGGATTCCTCTCATTTGAGGCCCAGGATCTCAAATCTCTACTTTTCCTTTTTGTTTAGTGTATTCCTGAGTGAACGGGTAGTGAAGGCCGTCAAAAACATAAACACATAAACACAATATTGTATTCTCATTAGTGATCAGGACTCATGAAAAATCTTTTCCACCTCCTGCATGAGGAAGTATGTGACGCATAAAGTGAATGACAGGCTTTGTAAATTGAGTAATGTTGGTGTTTTCTTTAAGCACTTTCTCTGGCATGTCCTCACTTTCCAGACCTTCTTCTTTAAAAAAAAAAAAAAAAAAAGCATTTTCCACTCCTGGCCGAGCTGGGAAGCCTGCAGCTCTACATCTTTCACTTGCTTTCACATACACTCAGCAACACTTTGAAACTGTACATCCTGGAAGCACGACTGTATAGAAGTAGAAGATATTCATGGACACCAGATTCACACAGTCATTGCTTTAGTGTTAAAAGGTCTCTGATTTGCTTGCCTCAGACTTTGATTTCGTCTTCGTCGTCCATGTAACTATAGGGCATGTTCTTCTTTGGCTGACTGATCATCCTCATCTCTGAATCTGCAGTTTCCTTCCTGCTCTGTCCCTTTAAGAGGCTGCCACCGTAGTGGCGGGCGAGCACATCCGTTGCACTCTGGAACCGCTCGCTCTCCATCCCCATCCCCAACCTCGCTCTTTCAGATGACCCAACCACCACCACATCAGGTGCTTTCACAGAAAGCCGAATCCGTTCCTCCTCTTCCCATTCGGCCTCAGGCGGGCTCTTCCTGCCTCCGCAGTCCTCCCTCAGCAGCGAATCTACGTATGAGATAGTGGCCGAGTCCATCTCTGATCCCTCGCTGGTAAGCCCGCACGCCGAACCCACCTCCTCTCCCTCCCAAGCCATGCGTCCGTGCTCCTCCGGGTGGCTGTCGATCAGGCTGAACACTTCGCTCATGAGGGAGGGGCCCAGGTCAAAGGTGAAGGTGTCCAGGGAGGTAAGGGAGGGGAGGGAGTCAGAGTAGGCTGTAGCAGTGGTGGGTTTGAGGTCAGAAGTCATACAGGTGGACAAGATGGCGTCAGAGGGGTCGGTCAGAGAGCCGCGGTGGATGTTGGGGGCGCAGGAATTGGGGAAGGAGACGGAGGGCTGCTGGCGCTCAGCGCGGGAGAGACGAGGCAGAGTGACGAAACCTGACTCAATACCTGAAAACACAGACATCAAAACATGGAATTCAGAGGGAGGAATTCTGTCTCGTGTTTTTTAACTCAATTGTCTTATGAACTCTTATTTTGAAATAATTGCTTTCTTAGGTTAGCTCAGCACACAAAAACAAGCACATCTAAATCTCCCTAATCAACACATTGCACCTCAGTTTATGTACCAAATAAACATGTAAAAGCAAAAAATTCTGGTTTTGGTGGTATATGAATTGGACTACATCTTGGCCTGACCTTTTGTTCATGTTGACAACAAGACAAAGTGCAGCAGCCCCCTTGCAAAACCACAACCTTAGGTTTCTAGATCTGTTTTTGGACATGTCAAAGAAACAAGACAGAGTTTTCAGTGTGCTAGTTGGCAGATTATTGTGTTACCTTTGGACAGACACACGCTAGCTGAGCCTGATCCGTGTCTGTATAGCACGCTTTGCTTTAACAGCTGCTGGCATGAACTTAATTTTTATCGAGAAGCATGAAGGTGGGGCTGATGTTCTCATTCAACTTTCAGAAGAAAAGCACATTTTCTAAAACGTGTGAAAAAAAAAAAAATGTTACAGTGCTTTCAAGAAACAAAATCTATTGCTCAAATATCACTCTATGTCTCGCAGCTATTGTGGAGTCACATTCTTTAAGATGGATTATCACACAGTTCCAACAGGGGGCAGTGAAAACCCACCTGGGAACTTCCTGTCTGATGACGCCAACAAATTTGTCGGTGTGTGCTGAGTTGTTCTGCTCTATAAGCGGTGAATCATCTGGTCCCGACCCTGCCAGATCGCTTAACAAGCCAAACACCGCTGTCTTCGTGACCCCAACGGCTAAAATTACCAGAGCACCTCTCAATGGCTGCCACAAAGGGCCAAGAGTCTGGAGGGGCTTTTTCATACCAACCAAAGAAAACAGGCATCAGATTTCACAGATTAACACACCATAACCAGACAGTAAGAAAGACATAATTGATTAAACCAGCCTCTTTGGCAGCACACACAGACTCATATGTCCACCTCAGATGTTTAAAACCCATTTTAAGGATTAAAACTGAGTCATACAAGCTCATCATTTTAAAGAGTCTAAAATTTATGATTAAAACCAAACTATCACCTGACTGAGTGGTAACAATGTTCTCATCCAGGAATTTCCCAAACTATTAACCTGACTCTCGACTGTCATGTGTTCCTTTGTGTTGCAGTGACCAAATGCTTTATGCAAACACACACATGTACACAGAAGTGTGTGAACTGTGCCTGGTGTTAGTGTGGAGCATTCCAACATCGTCTCAGACAGCTTGTTACCATCGCTGTCTGGATCTCCATGTTATCAGTGTGAGCCCTGTTGGTAATGCACTTAGGTGATTCATTCATTCAAGGATATCTGGGGAAAATCTGTCTTCACTGTTTAACTACAGCTCGACACATGGTTACAAACTCTCCGCGGGTTCCTGTTCGATCATTTACCAATGCGCTTCCCGTTTTTAAACAACAGAAGCATTTCATTTTAAAGGAAACATCAACCTTTAATCTTAGAGAATTATTTTAGGATTTAGTGGGGTACTTTCCTATTCTGATCATTTGATCGCCTTTATACATCCTGTAATTCCATAACACTGGACTCAGGTTTGGGGGGGTTGCCCTTCCGGTGCCCTTGACCCTCAAAAATTTGCTCATAAAGTGTCCTCTTGGATGCCTCTGTGGTAGATAAAACATGATGATGTGCTCTCCTTGGATGCCCTTCCAGTGGATAAAACATAGTAAAGTGCCTGCATCAACAGTTTTTGACCACTGGCTAGTCGTTAACTTGTTAGCTTTGCCTATCACATTGGGTTTATATGAACCTTATTTAAGATAGCGACCCAATTCACACACACCAATCCATTGTTTATGTAGGAATATTGATCATAGCAGCTTTGAGATAGAAATATCAACCTACCATAAGAGCTTTTCTTTTCGTCTGGTGTTCTTAGAGAACTGGGGAAGAGCACTTTGGTGGTGGGGCTCCCATTGGTCATGTCTATGTCCAGCCTGGGAAGGGAGATGGCGTTCTTGATGATGGGTGAAATGGCCGGCGGTGGCGGCGACAGTTCCTTGGACGCATCCCTGGGCCGGTTGTCGGAGCTCCTCCTGATCTGACGGAGCGTCCTGGTGAAGAACGCTCCGATCTTGTTGTCGGGGGTGGAGAGAGAATCCGCATCCCCGTTGTTCCCGTTGGCCGTGCCACCGTGGTTGCTGAGGAAGGACGTGTCCCCGAACACATCGCCACCACGGCCCACGTGCATAGTGTGTCGAAAGTCTCCAAGAGGAGGGCTGATCATTTCCAAAGTGAGGTCGCCTTTAAAACGGCGCTTGCTCTGGGAGTGCGAGACCAGACCTTTAAGGCCTGAGAGCTTCTCCTGAAGATTCATGGTCAGAGGAGATCACTGAATAAATCCACCCAAATCAATGCCTAAATTGCCTTAAATTTCTCACCCCTTTATGCCAAATCACCGAAAAGCTCAGCAGCCCAAAAGGCTGTGTAATCCGTGAAATCAGGTAATTTGGACAAAAAAAACAAAACAAAAAAAAAACTTGAAATCCAGGCAAGCGGCGCCAAATATTTCAGTCAAATAGGCCTATTATGTCTGTTTATTATGAGCAGGCCCAACTCTGTCCCAGTGTTTGAAGCCCGTTGCTATGCATGGCTGGCTGAGTTAAACGAACATAAATTGAGAGGAACACTGTGCAGTTGTGTTCCTGGATGCAGCCGTGCCGGTTGGAGTGTGGTCAGGTTTCCTGGTTTCCCCAGCTCGCATTGGGCTTTGGCTTTGTCGACATCAGCTCAGAAATAGGTCCCTGGAATCCAGCTGTAAACGGCTCTGCGGTTCCACCATGGAGCCATCTATTGAGAGTAAAAACAGTCAAAGAAGAAAAAACATCTATCTTTAGGATGTAGATTTATTTAATTCGGATGGAAGTTGAGAGAAACGGATAACATTGGCAGTATATTCTGTGGAAGGTGAGGTTCAGTGAAAGATGGGGCTTTCCTATTCTAAATGCCATATGTAGATGTAAAACAGTTTCACTGTATTTTGGACGGATCCATCTTTCCACAGGTTATAAGGATTCCGCTTTCCAAAAGCCTGCTGGTCTGGAACCCTCTAAATTTAGACCACAAGTAGCTCCTCTCTGCAAGGAACCAACGTCTGCTTTTCTTATGCATAAAAGAGTTGGATTTTATGGGGGTTCCTTCTTCTATGTTGCCTGTTGTGAAGGTAATTTTGCATTTCACCGACAAGAATTATGAAGAAAACAGGCCTCCCACAACAGGCCTTCCATTTGTTTGTGAGCTGGCAGAGTACAGCTGGCAAGAAAGGAACTAAAAGGGAAATTTTCCTGATAAGAAAAATATGACCCCTTTTTACTTTTTATACTCAATCAGTTGGCCAGACAAAGAAAAGCTTTATTTCCTTTGCCTTCATTATATTGTTAAAACAGGTCAGAGCTAATTTTATTAAATTTTCTTTAACCGACTCAATCAAAATTTTTTTTTAGGTTTCCTAGTTTTCATTTTACAGCAAGTCATTTATCTATAGAATATGTTCCTCTTAAGACTTGGGCCAAGCGAAAAAAAAAGAAAAAAAAATCCACAAAGATGGTTTCATGTTTTTCTAATCATGTTGATGTATGTTTACATGTTCAAATGAACTCTGCTTATGATTAAGAGGGTGGGAAATCCATACCACGGCTCTGTTTACCAATTACTACTGCGCAGACTGGCTCCGAATGACTTCACCAGCACAAGATGGCAATGCTTGTATATCAGATATTTTGGCTTCATTTTTGTACATTGGATGGAAGTGGAAAAGTGTTGTCTATCTTTACTGATGTTAATATTTTTAGGGTCAGGGACCAATTAGGGGACGGTGTGGCTAACTAGGGTGACTAAAACCTATGAACATGAGCCTTTTTCGTCAGCTATCTAGCAGGAGCTTGGTGTTGAATAGCCAGCTTCATTCTGCTGTAACATTACTGCAGACATTTTGACTATGCCAACAACACTAACGTAAATTTTAATTTTTACCTTTTCTCTTTTTAGAAATCATAAATGTATTCTTTTGCACTCTATTTTAATTTCATTATTCATGTATATTTTGGACTGGACTGTCTTGTGTCCACCTCCATACATATGTAATGAAAACAGACAAAGACTATCGTTTTCTCACGTGTTGTTCTTTGCCTGCAGAGTAACGGATATCCAGTTCTGAAATATTCTGATAGCATGGGGCAACCCAACCAAGAACCTCTGCTTCTCTTTAAAATCTTTCCGCTGCAACAGTCTGCATGCCTCCCACACAAGCATGGCCCCCGCCAGGCTTCATTAATGATCTGCTATGGTTCAAGCGATGGGGATTGCGTCAGGTCCAAGGAAGTCCTTCTAATTTGCTGCTGACCGCAGTCCCAGGCCCTCCGCTCAGCTTCCCCTGGCTGCAACTTTAATAGGAGCATCTGGGAGCAGAAAGCTTTGAAAGATGCAAAATACCAGCGCTGAGCAGAGCCATATCAAGGCTTGCAAAGGGACAACAGGGACCACTATACTAAGGTGTGATGTTGAAACTAATATGCGCCGAGCCTGCAGGGACCTTCTGCACGTTCCCACGAACTGCAAGAAATAGCGAAAGGTCACAGACACAACAACACTGTGAGCGTCCCGGGGGAGGTTCGTCATACTATTTCGTGGTTTTAAACGAAAAAACTGACTATAATAACGTTCAGTATAACAACAATACACATGGGAGTGTTAATTACTTTAACTGTGTACGAAATGCTCTGGTGTTTTGTCTTAGCCTTTTATCCCTGTAAGACCTCTGACCACAGCTCAGAGGGGGTCGCTCCCTCCGAAACCTCTTACGTATCTGGACCCTCAAGGCAAAGCTCTTTTTATCCGCACATATGTTTCTATGACCCCAAACTCGCCTTCTATCATCCTGCTTTGCAGTTGCTCCTGTGTTTGATGCGTTACACAAATACAGCAGCCAGCGTCCTCAGGTAATGGCCCAAACCCCCAAGAAGACTGAATATATTGAGTCATTGAGGGTAAAAGGTTTAACACTCTAAGGCCAGCAGCAGCCTGGATGTCGATAAAGTATAAGGGACCTCTCAACAGGAGGGTCTTGGACATACCTTGGATTATCCTCTAATCCTTCATCTCCTCTGTTATGCCCAGTAGGGTGCCTCTTTTTGAGCGACCTGGTCAGATGGCTCAACTGGCTCCAATTCCTGTCAGAAAGAAGAAATAAATTACAGCATGAGTGACAAGAGATGAATGGAGATGTAAAAATGGATACTGAGAGAAATGCGACAAGAATGGAAATGGTCAGATGAGGAAAGGAAATGATGCAAACGCAATGTGAAGGGAGGATGGCAGTACACTGAAAATGGACATACCTTTTAAAAAATGCAGACAGAGGAAGAAGTACCATGACTGAGGTATAAAAAAACATCTGAGATCTCAAAGCAGAGAAATATGCTGTATATTGATATTATCATCACTAATAAGCTTTATTGATGATTCCTTACCCTGACGCCGCTAGCCCCTTTAGCATTAGCATCTCAAACTATTGGATAGATTGCCATAAAACTTTGAACAGGCTGTGGTTTTGTGACAAAAATACAAAGTCAATAACATTCCAATCAGCCATAAATATTTTGGAGCATTTAGCAAATATTAGCATGATACCATGCTAAACTCAGACGGTGAGCATGGTAAACAGTGCATGTGCCAAACCTCAGCATGGTTATTGTAATACGAGCATATACTGTATATTGTCTGAGATTTGTCGTTAAATCATGATATGGTGGGAGGGGTTGTCCATGATGGCCAGCAGTTTGGTCGGCAACCTCTGCCCCACCACCTCCTCCAACTGAGAGCCGACAACAGAACCTGCTTTCCTGATCAGTTTCTTCAGTGTGTTGGCGTCTGTCGCCTTAATGCCTGTGCCCCAGCACACCACAGCAAAGAAGATGGCGCTCGCCACAACAGACTGATACAACATCAGGAGCATCCCGTTGCAGTCACTGAAGGACCTGAGTCTCCCGAGGAAGTAAAGGAGGCTGATATTGATATGATATTGGCCTACAACAGATATATTGGTATCAGCATATGTGTTATCATTACTTACCAACATCAAAAATTGCAGAAAAAGATGCTTGGGGTGATTTATAATTGTTAAATTTCCAGTGAGTGTTACTGTTTCAGTGTATTGCTTTCAATAAGGACAATGTTAATAAGGTTACCAATGTTGCAAATGTTGATAAGCTCATTTGAGGGATGATGCAAAATTGTATATATATTGATATAGGAACTTTTTTACTGTGTAATATCAGTATTGGTATTTTTAAGGCTATTTTAAAGCCACATGGCCCAGCACTAGTGATCACATCTTTTGTAGTTGTCTTGTGTCTGAACATTTATCACCATAAATAACTACATGAAAACCAGTGGACTTCAATACCCATAAATCTGGCTGCATGTAGGTCAGCCTGCCTACATCAGCGTTGATGGGAAAGCTCATCAACGCTCCAAAGTTTCAGTTCATCTTTTGTTCTGCAGCTTTAATTTGCTTTCACCAGTCGGGGGGATTTTGGGCATTCATACATCACAGGCAGGCTCAATAAAAAATTTCCATGTCACTATGTACAGTATTTGCTTGAGGTGGATTTGCTGGATATAAACCAGAGTAACCACAGTCTAATGGGAGCAGTGTGTGTGTTTGAACGCATTCCTGAGTGGAGCATCAGTCGGCGGAGTCTTTCTCTCGATTTCAAGACATCCAGAAACATCCTTCTCCTCAACCCCAGTGCTGATTGAAACCACGTTTCAGTCTGAGCAATCTTTAA
>KV751339.1:9574405-9593546 GCA_001698575.1 Mola mola
CTTCTTGTATTTCTTCCCTCTAATTGTCTCTCATTCTTTCTTTCTTTCTTCTCATGCTTTACACACATTCTGAATCTTTTTCCTCATTGTTTATTCCTCGGCTTATTGTCTTTCTCTCGTTTCTTTTCTTTTCCCTTCTCATTGCTCCCTTCTTTTCTTTTCATTTCTTTTCCTGACTTGTCTTCAGGAAGGCCGAAACAGCTGTTGGGCCCACACAGGCGCACACTCACCCATCAGTCTCTGTTTTTGATGGCTTTAGCTCAAAAAATGTTTACACGGCCACAGTTTGTCTTGAGTACAAATCAACGACGGACTTTCATCGCGGGTCCTCCCCTCCCCGCGCTCTCTTCTCATGTCCTTCGCTCACTAACCAGGTGAACAAACATACGAGATAAGGCCACATTTTTTCTGCTCAGCCTTTTAACTTTCAATTACGTCCCTATTTTCACCGTCCTTGCTCAGGCTGAATCCAAGCAAAACACGGCTACACTTCCTCCTTAGCCAAGAAAACATTTTCATGCTTCAATAAATATCCATACTCTGCGAGGCTCCCTGCTTCCTGCATCTGCTGGAACTGGCAGTCCATAATTTCCCTCTTTTTTGTCTCTATTTGTTAGTCTCATATACCTATATATATATATAGTGGTAAAAACTGGTAACAAATCTTTCCTGTACTTATGCTTGCACATTCCCTCCAGATTCCAAACAAAGAAGTTTAATGATTAGCATGCTGTAACCAGACTGCATGGTAGACCCTATAAATTGACCGCCACAGAAACATTTAAAATCATTTTAGAAGGGTCATCATTAAATAATTTGTCCACCAGAAGAACAGCAACATTTTATTCTGCTGTGTCTTTAGTAATTTGACCTTTTGAGACATATTTTTACTTGCTGTTTAGCTGCTAGTTGCTTAGATATGTTTCTAACGCATAGATGGCTAAAGCCAGCAGCCGGTCAGAAATAAATAATATTATTGTTTTTTGTATACCACTATGTACGTTATTGCAAGTCTCTAGTAGCACAGAGTAGATATCTAATATGACTAATGTTTACGAAAGCCAAAAATATTCATGAAGTTGATTTATTCCAATTGTAATTAGTTTTTCTTTTGTAAACTCTGGAAAGCTACAGAAAACAGCAGAAACAGTTCCCTTTCAACAATTGACAGATCGTATCTGGTGATCTCTGTGTGTGATGAGAAGCAGAAATTTATATTTTAAAGGATTTATTTTTTTTACAATATTTTTAAAGCTATTGAGTGAAAAGCACTCAGATGTTTCACTGTAGGTATCCACTCCATGTTACCAGACACTTTCAATAACATTTTGAGCACAGTAAGAGGTAAAAAAAAGTGATTTATTTCCCACATCCTGACTTGTCCTGTATACTTGCATTGTATAGCCCTGTTGAGCTAAACTGTCCTGGGGGCCAAACTCCATACTGGAGTAAATTTCAGAGAAACAAGATGTATTTTGTTAAAGCCTATAACTTTGGGAAACAGGGCTTAGGTTGAGTTCTTTAAGTTTAAATACTGAGAGCACATTATGGTACTTAAGCTGCAATCCCTCAACAGCAGAAGACAGAGTTTGTCATCTCATCACCGACACCACAAATCATCGTACGTTTGATATTGTATCGTTCAGGAGGAACAGGGAGACACATTGACTGGCTGAGCTGAGCTGAGGGAACTTCACAATCGTCCACATCAATCGTCTGAAACATTCACATGCAGTCAAAGTCTGGGCAGCAGCCAGTCGACAAACAGACCTCAGCCTATCCCTGCGTTTCAAACTTGAAAAAAAAGTCCCCTGTGTTCACCCACACACTTCACCGAAACCGGCTTCCCAAAATATCTTAAGAGACTTTAAAAACCACGCTAACTGCTACTTTAAGTTTGAGGTACAAAGAACTTTCCCTGCATCTGGCTCCTCTCAGCAGCTGACCTCAGTCACTAGGCTCTTAAAAACCTGTTGCCTTCCTTTATTATTGTTGTTGTTATTGTTGTTGTTGGGTGAGTGACATGTAACCATCTGGTGACAACACACTGTGTTTGGGCAGTTCCCTGCATCCGATATGTCATCATGTGTGGGAACAAAAAAAAAGAGAGAAAACCCCGTGGTGTGAAAGTAAATAAAGCAGCCGGACTCAGAGTTCGCACCTCCGCTGCTGACCCTTTTCCCGGTTCGTTGCGTCAAAGACACCCAAAGGTCGCAAAGGGTCCCCCCTCGAAGGAATGTAGAACTCAGGTACAGAAAAAGAAAAGACGGGATAGTCTGTGCTGAACAGGAAACATATTACAGTCATGTGTTAATCACCGGCTGCTGGCTGAGCTGAGCGCGTAAGCGGGGGAAACGTGTAATAGACAAAAAAGTCCAAGAGATCACATTCAAGGCTTCAGTCTGTCTCCGCATGCTGAATTTTGTGTAAGCGCCTTCTTATCGATCGCCTGTTTCTTTACTGTCAGTGAGCGCTTCGATCAGTCAATGTGTGTGCGGTGTTTCACATGGCGGCCTCACTTGGGGCCCGCCAGCAGGTTGCAGGGGTCGGGAGGCCGCTGCCCCCAGCTTGTAATGAGCCCAACAGTGTGCCGCCTGTTTGTCTCCATAATTATAACACCTCAAGGGCATCAGATTGCCACTGTGCAGTGAGCCAGACTGCATCTCGCTAATCTTGTATGAAAAAGTGCTGTAATTACAAGTCAAAGTGATTTATCTCAAAGCAGCGGCGGTTTATTCTGAACCAGGTTGCGGCGGGGAAAATAGTAATGATACAATGCTGTTGAATATAAATACGATCCAGAGGATTGAGTTTCATATTAGACAAAGACTCACAATCAACTCAAAGATACCTTGACCCACCACAGCATGACCATAATCAGCCTGTCTGAAGACTAATGGTATGGCCTTATATAAACCTTTCTTTCTCTGGACATCAGGAGTTTTTATTGTTGCTGAACAATTAATTCTTCAATCCTCTAAGTAAAACAAAAAACAGCTAATAGTTAATCCTATGATAAACTGTTACAACAATAGATGAGTTATTCCCAATCAGTAAAAAATATGATGAAATATTTACCAAAAAGGTAAAATCCCTTACAGGAGTGTTAGAGGAATATTAAACACTAACTAACAAAGTTTCAGTATTTACCAAAAAGTTCTTACAGAGTCACTGTACACGCTGTACTCTCAGATCTCGATATGAATATTGTACTATAGATATTTAAAAAAAATCCTAAATATGAACTCTCCGTGAACGCATCACTGAACTAGATACTCATCGTGACAGACGCTCCAAGGGAGATTTAACGTGACAATGAAGCACAAACTCACCAAAGGAAACTGCGAAGCGAAGAAAATGAGAAAAGCGTGACTCCTCTGTCCACAGAAACGTGTTTTAGGGTCGGTGTGGTCCGAGCGCCCCGGTGCTGCGGCTGGACAGTCCCGCTGGCGTGCTGGATGTGCGGAGCGGCGCAGCGCGGAGGATGAGGAAAGGGGCGGGGCGCAGGGATCGAATACAAAGGAGACCCCCGAAAGGACCAAGCCGGGATTGGAGGCCCCCGACACACGGACTCACCTCGGTTTGAGAGCTCCCTACAAGATATCAGCGGAGTGGTCGAACGCGATTGAAACGATATGAGCAGACGGGAGCAACCCAGGGGGCGCTGTAACCTGACCCGTCATGTCCAATGAGGCTCCCTCATGCTGGGAACGACTAATATAACCTGTTTTGTCAGTGGTCATAAGAAAAGACGTCAGGTCTGTCAAGTGCCAATCATCAGATTAATCAGATGACTCTGCTGAAAGAGAGAGGGAAACAAACGCTTCTGCAATTGTTTCATGATGATTCCGTTTACTTCAATGACCTCAGCACATGTGAACTTAAACCTGACTCTGACCATGACTTTGACCTCCTCTGAGCACGTATGTCCTAACCAAAGTGAAATTTTTGGTAATATGAGCACTTATATTTAAAAGAACAATTTGACAGAGGCCCCTATTGGGAACAAAGCATCGATTTGAATAAAACAATAAAGACAGAAGAATAAGACGGAGGGATCGAAGACAATGCAGATAAAGCAGCCATCGGGTCAATCGAAACACTGACCACCATAATAGCATCAAACATTAGAAAACAATGGTAAAAAAAATAAATAGGCCACTGTCTCAAGAGTTCACGTAAAGTGTCAATAGATAGTGTATAGATGGATAGATAGATAGTGACTTGATAGGACTGCCTCTCTGTGTCTTTTAGTTCTGAACTCAGTCACTTGAATAATCAAGAGGGTTGAACTGACAGGCAGGTGTTTTAACCATGTTAACCAAATAGACAAAACAAGTGATGTTTTAAAAAAAACAAAAAAAAAACAGTACATGAAGTTTAAAACGAGGTAAATTTAGATAGGATTACTGTGGGCTGTCTGTCAGTTTTTCATGCACTTGGTGCGAGCTGTTTGAGAGACACCAGACAGAAGTGTATCACAATAGCCTAACATTCTGGAGATAAAGACATTCAAATATATTTAATTCTCTGTGTCTTGAGAGTATTGCCAACCTCACACTGGCAATACTTTTTTAAACGGTCAAAGACCACTTTAGTCATGTTTCTAATTTAATATTCAATATTTAATCTATTGAATCTTGTTTCATGGTGTTTGGTGCAAACAATTTCCGATGACCAGGCAGTTAGTCTTCTTCTTTTTGCTCCAATGAAGAGGATCTCAGTTTTGACAGCGATAGAGACTTTGTCAGCAGTTATAACGACATGACATTGCAGGTAAAAACAGGCGATATTAATGAAATTCATTCATGTCCATTTAGAGCATGTGTGTGTTTGTGTTTGCATGTTTCCATGCGACTGTTTGAAGACAGAACTGATTCAACAAAGAAACCACATCAAGTTTTAAATGAGACTAGCGAGTCACTGAAGAATGGGAACAGAGAGCAAATCTTCTACACTGCATTTTCATCAAAGGGACACTGGTTTTCCTCTATTCCACATCAGATGTGTAAGGTAGTTAAGTTATACAGAATCTCAGTGCATGTACACACGCATACTCCAATAAAGTAACTTCACACTGCCATCTACTATAGTATTAACTAGCATTCTTGACCTGATTCGGCCATTGATTAAACAGTTAAAACCTCATTTCTGTGTCATGAGACAGAGTGGTCCCTGCTCTGTCATCCTCCGACTTTTAAACTAGTCTACTATACGCTGCACGGTGGCTCTTCTTCCTCCACTTCTTCTTCCAAGCAAAAAGAGATGGAGCTATTTGTACAAGGTAACCTACAAGTTGATGCATCACAATGGTAAACTTAGTTTATAGTCCCAAGTTGTCACGATTGGTTCCTTAGGTTTTCTACGTAAGAGTCCTGTGCTGTCAGAATCCGTTTTTTAGGGAATGTCATTCGTGGACTGCAGAACAAAAGCAGGAATCATTAGCAATAAATCTGCTTATTTCACGTGTGGCACATAAAAACATAAAAACAACCAGTGATCTTTGGGGGTAGAAACTATAAATAATTCTTTTAATTAGGATTGAGCCTGTCTAGATTTAGAGCTTTACATAAGAATACATTAAAATGTCAGGAGGTCCAGGTTTAAAAGTTCAAGTTTGTTACAGCTGACTGCTGCAAAATTTAAGCTAGCGATCTCAGCGAGCAACTGCCGCCAGACGTATAGCCCCATAAAGTGGACATGCCAGCGGTCCCACGCTGACCTTTTCAACAGGAAACAGAGCCTTATCAACAGGAACAGAAGCGTCCTCACCCCATCCTCAAAGGCTTCTGACAGGACTGTCTGTCATTAAAGCTTGGAGGTGGTCTGCAAGTGTGCCAGCATACACTGCACAAACGTACCACCACTTACTGCTACAGTGCGTCCTTGATTTGGGTGTACTGCCCACCACACTGTGGGCAGTACACCCACACACTTATAAGTTATCACATAGGAAGGCGGAAGTGAATGCAATCACACTGCAATAGGAAGACCACATCCTTTACTTTCTGAGACAACACCCTTCCTCACCCAACAAGACATAAGTTGAGTAGAAGAAACATTTTGCATAGGTGGTAAAATTTCCACATTTTTTTTACAAGATGTAAAAAAAAAGAATCCAGTATGGCTCCTCCTTATTGGCTCCCATCCCCACTCATTAGTACAATCTATCAAATCAGAACATTTGGCTGCATTTGAACCTAAATATGTTCCCACATTAGGTTGCCTCACACTCTCATTATGGCCCTTATGTTCATTCCTCCATTTGACTTATGATTGATTTGAACTTTGATTGGACAAAAAACAAGCGTGGTTACTTGTTACTGATGGCAGATTTGTTGAAACAACAGGTTTGCTGGTGAGCTCTCCAGATTTTCCTTTCTCTGAGGACTGTGCAGTCCCTGGTTAATCTACTGATCATCATTAGAGCATCAGATGACTCATGGTTTGTTTAGTGACAAAGCAGACGGATGTCCTTAAAGCACAGACACCGTTTAATACCCAGATCAGATCTGTCAGGACTGGAGGGCATCAAAGGATTAGTGTGTGTGTGTGTGTGTATGCATTCCATGCCCGTGTGTGTCAAGCAGACTGCCTGTATTTGGTCTGCCTTGTCTCCAGCTGCCATCTATGCCCACACTCCCCCGGGCATGAAGTGGTTGCTCCAACAGAGCTTTATTTAACATTGCCAGCCCCCAGGCTTCACTGTGCTTTCAGGAGGTACTCAAGATGGCATTCACTCTGCGTGTTTGTTGACAAAATGCCCGGGCCTTTTGGCATGAATGGCAAGAAAAAGTCAGCGTCCAGTTTCCACTGCGAATCAACAAGCTCCTTCTTTGAGGAAATCATATTTACTACTGGTTTATGAAACATTTACCATGACCGCCTCTCACAGAAACAAGAAAGAAACATCAATGTGTTTGTCTTGTTGTGAGTATACAGATTGTATTGTTCTCTATTTTTCTTATTGTCAACTAATCCTGCATCCTGTTTAGCCAAAGCCAGAAAATACTCATTTAAGCATTCAGTGAGCGTTAATCTTCAGGCGAAAATAGTTCACTTTGCCCATTTTCAGTAATGTCAGCTAAAACCCACTTATGAAACGTTACCTTCCACTTCATTATGTTTTGCGGCAAATATTATACATTTACTCCACTAACTTTTTTGAAAATAACTAGGTATTTTGCAGATCGCTCGCTACATCAGAACCAATGTATCGCAGTTTTAAATTAATCCGTTTTTATTGGCAAATTACTTTAACTTAATATGCTTTTGATACTGCAGGAAAATAACATTTAATATCAGATACCTGAAGACTTTAACTCAAGTGGTATTTTTATGGCTGGCTATCACTTTTACCAAAGTGACTTTTTGTAGCTCATGTATCAGTTTGGGGTAACCTTTTCACAACACTGCTAAAAACAACAATTTCCAGCTGTGTGAGAAAATAGTTTCGCCTGTTATGAGTTGATGTCCTAAATATGTGTGAGCACCAGAGACAGTCAGGGAGTAAGAGAGATTGCCTAAGACAGAAAAAATGAACAGCCATGCATTTCAAAGATCCTTTAAACCATATTTTTGTGTTAGAAATAAAGAAAGTTATTAGTCTGCATAATGTGAAGGTATGTGAAAGTGCCCAGCCCATAGGTGCGTTTTAGCCTCTCTTAGCCCAATGTTTTGGTTCTGCAGTTCACATCATCACCACTTTTGAGATGACATTTTGCTCATCCACTGCATGTATAAATAAGCTACTTGCTAACATGTTACAAATAACAACATTGCATTTTGTCAATGTTTTTGTAGCTGTCAATATGTTACAGCTTCCTCGAAAGTTTTGCATGACTGCGTTTTTGGCCTCGGTTCAGTGAGGAACTCAAGCTTGCACTCTGAATCATTAGACTGAGTAAGGGGTGCTTAGTTCTATATTTGAAGTTTATGTAGTAAAAATGTAGTAAAATATGCACTGTCCTGTTGTTCCAGCATCTTGCTTTCATTATTTCAAGGCCCTTCTGTTGAAATATGTCTGTTGTTAGTAATTGTTTTATCTTGTTTGTTGATATGTTATCTGCACTGATGTCAGCACATCAGCCTTAAAGCCTTTTTTCGGATATTACCGCTAAACGGTGCGTTCCATATAGTTTTATACATGACAGCACCATAATGTGACGTTTAATGTCTGTTGCTCAATCTCCCGCGGACTCTTTAGTATTATCCAGTCCTCTTTAAACTACTTTGTTACTTGTGCGTGTTTGGAGCTCTGTTTGACATGTCTCAACTTTACACACAGGGAAAATAATTCTTACAAATCTCAGAAAAATCTCTGTTTGGACTCTGTTACTGTGAGTTTAAGGAGCAAAATATTAGGTCTGTTTATCTGCCAAAGCTGTCATTTGTTTTTATTTTTTATCGTCCAGTTCCCAGGAATCTCATCTCTCTTCTGCACACCCCCTCCCCCTTTTTTTTTTTTTTGCACAATCTCAAATCCTCCTGTTCTCTCTGTTCCTGATTTTGCCCTCCTTTTTCTTCCAGGCTTTCCTTGCATCCCTCTTCTCCAGCCCAAGATAAACAACCTCTCTTCTGAGGCATGTCAGCTATTTGTTAAAAAAAGCTCACAAATTTTTGAATGCCGATCAGATCAGAGGTCTCTGAAGGGAGGAAAGCTTACAAATTGTGTGCTTTTTTTCCACAATCTCTTCCTCTGTTTTTCATTTTTCTTGGTCGACGCTGCTCGTCTTTTTGACTTCCAACTCTCTCACGACTTCATCTCTCACTTGAAACGTAGTAAAATATGAGCTTCTACGCACCACTGCCTCTATGCCCTAACCTTATGTTCCTCTATTCATACCATGCTGACCATACGGAGTCCTCAAATTCCCTCTTGTTTTTAAATGCTGATCTTTTTCTGTCAGAAACCGACGAGAACTAAACACCAGTTCTCATGCCTCTCATCAGCCTCTGTCGAGTCCCTGGGAGAGTTACACTCAAACACACAACACACTTCAGCGACTCTGTGGCAAAACGCTCCTAATTAGGCATTTGCTTATAGCTGACTTGTTTGGAAAAGGTTCCTTTTTTTTGGTGTGATGACCTGAAGTGGACATTTCTATGATGATGAGTACACATGTAAATATACGTTTGTGCAGTGGCAAGATAAAGACAGGAGCGTTTAGATTATTCCTCTCATTTTTAGTTAAAACACACAGTTGCAGAAATGTTGTTTCAATTTTAAACCACAAATGATCTTTTCCCTTCCTTTGATGTGAGTGTTTAGCATGGAGTGTACACGTGGTGCCTTCAAAGTGTTCAAATCCTGTTCAAATCCAATTGAACATTAATGTTAGGGGCCAGAACCATGGACAGGACAGAGGCCCCACCATTCAGCCTCCTGGACCCAAAGGATCCAGGCACCACAGGACACCCTCAGAGGTCCCCTATGTATGTCCTGATAGGTCAGAGCTGTACCAACACAACATCAGGCAGGTGGTTTTAATGTTGCGACTGTGTTTAGACTAGACCATTATCCTTATATGGAAATACTGATCACGGTTTTGCTTTACCAAGTGTCCTTTTGACATGAGAGAAACAGAGAGAGAGGTGGGTTGTTGGAGCACAGAGCTCCAAATCTTAACCTTCTGGCCTCCAGTAATAGTACTGTCTGGTGGTGCAAAAGAGAGGGGAAAAAAAAAAATGTACCCCTATAAATGGCTCATTATAACCATTGTCACCATATGACATGCATTTAACGCATTGCTCTGATTTACTCTGTCTCTGAGAGTGTCTATGTTGCTTTTCTGGACTTAGCCAATTACTCTGCGGCTTGCAAATCCTCCCCAGCGATGTCTGGAAGAGGGAAAATTCCACCACGATCTACTGGAGCGTGCAAACAATGTGTTGTGTGATGCAGCTGCCAGTGTGAGTCACAGCATTTTACTCAAGAACAAGGAAAATTGTTTCCCCGTCAAACCTTGAGCAATCATAGCAGAATCGTTTATCATGGATATTTATGAAATATGTGGGCAGCAGTAATGGCCCAGTCATGGCAGCAAGTGGAGCTGCACCAAATTAGGCTATAAATGTCTCCCCATATTGGAAAGGTCATATGTAGACTGATCTGGAGCATTGCATCTTTTTAACACCTTCCAAAAACCAAAATACAAGAGTAGAAGTGTAAAGAATGGATTAAACCATATTTTTATTTGCTGCAGCATGACTTGCTAATTAGTTTAAAAAAGTACAGTGGTAATTTAATCATACATTGAAACTTGAGGATGCTGGTTCAATCTCTGAACAACCTTAACTGACTCTTTATGAGGCATAAGACTTCCTTTAAACATCTCAATTCTGAGGTTCTTCCTGCCTGAACTCTGGATTTCGAGCTTGGGGCCACTATAGTTCTTCTGATTCCAAGTAAGAGTTCCATCTTCATGGGATGTTCCTGATGATATATCTCACAGACAGGGTCCAGAATTCACAAGCAGTGTGCAACAGGTTGGTTTCAAAATATAATACACTGCATATTACTAGTCACCTGATATGAAAGTAAATATCGCTGTCATATGCGTATGTAATGTGAATAATATTTAATTGCATTACCCATATTACTCATACGCTACTTGTGCACTACTTTTACAAAAAATACCCGCCGAAGTCTGACTATATGAGGGTTATCAAATCACAGAAGCAGTTTGTCACAAATCAAGCACTGATCAGTGATTGTGTAGCCAAATGAGGGCCAGGTGGTTACCTTGAAGACAATTACATTCAGCCAGAGGTTATAATATTGAAAATCCATTTAAAAAAAAAAATGTAGAGTTTGACTTAGAGAAGAGCCAATCCCAGATAATCAAAAGACACTGAATGGATGGATGAATAGTTCTTCATTTTAAGTTATTGTTATTTTTGAGGATTGGGGTCTGTCTGGTAGTCCAGTTTTCACAACTGTAGTTTCTTTATTTTTTACTAAGCTCGGAAAATGTTCTGGGTTCAACGAGCCAGGCTTCCTCTATCTTCTGGTTCTGATTTCTTAAGTTCACTTGCATCATTTGTAAACAAATATACTTATGATTTCAACTTGTTCTCAGGTGGTATTGTTGCATATGTTGGTGGTCACAAAACTGATCTGATTTATGGATGGATGGATGGATGGATGGATGGATGTAGAGCCATCTCAGCTAACGACAGGAGAATGTAATGAGGCCGGAGGATAAATTAAAATGCAAAGAAAACAATAAATAAGGGTAATAAGGGTAATAACACATTACATGATAGTCAATGATAGCCCACAGGGCTCTCCAGGGAAAACTGGTATTGCCACTGGCTTCCTTGCACGATTCCCCCAACAACATTTGCACAGGTACAGAATGGGTCAACCGTTCCATAACCAGTGTGCAACCTGCAAGTTAGACAAACAATCAAAAAATCCTCTTCAACATCCTGGTAGAGGCTCTCTGCGGAGGCCCAGCTATATGACAAACAAATAATTGAAGCACATACTCCATTTGATCATCTTTAGCTTATTAGCTATCTAAAGCAGGTAAAATATGCTAGTTGTATTTCCGTCTGCAAAATCCACAGTAGCAGGCTAAATAAGGAGGTTCCTTTTTCTACTACTGCCTAAAATGAATAAAGAAACAACGTTTGAAAAAATACTGAGTAATCAATATGCCACGGTTATCTCTATAAACTATATGCATATTTCTATGAGAAGTTTGAAGAGTAAATAAGAACAGCTAAGTAGGCCATTCAGGAGAAGAAGCAGGACGAATATTCCACAACACATGAATGTATGGACGTCTTCTCAGGAAATTACTTTCACACAGTGCAAATGCATGCCAGATATGTTGGAACCATTTCCAGTAGAACAAACCTGAGAAATTCAACCAATTAAGTAATTGTTAAATAACTCATTGCTGAGCCAGCCGCAGCCCACATTGTATTTTCTTTTGAGACTAAAGACATTTCCAGGTAATGAACAACAGCCCTCTGAAATTATAAGTAATGGTTTGGAAATAGCTCCCCTCCAACTGTGCAGCCACATTAGAGCATTATGCAGAGTATATAAATGAATGTTCTTACAGGAATGATGGTGTTTTTAGTCAATTCTGTAATGTTGCTGCTATTTGATCTTATAAACACACATGGATTACGCTTAAATAGGCTGATCTCACCGTGAAAAATGCTTGCTGAGACTTTAAAACGGCAGACACGACTTCTGCTAACTGACAAAGTAAGCAGAGTAAAATCCCCCAAAATACAGCTATGCTTTTAATTGTTATAGTGTTTTCATGTGTGAGTTTTGGACACTGAGGCACACCTGCCAAGAGACTTATCTATGAAGCACAAATTCTCACTTTTCAAACAAATCAAATTTAATTGATCTCATCTACTCAGTCTAAGTAATGTCCTCTTTTATATCACAGCAGTGCACATTAGACTACAGGTTGAGTACCAGGTAGCAAATCCTGTTTCTGCACCCCGAAGTGCTCTCTTGAGACCAGACTGGTTTAAATTAGGCGTCTCTAACCTTCAGTGGCCCGTCTGCTAATTTGACTCCTAGAATAACAGCAGCTACTGTGTTTTTCAGGAGTCTGGAACCAAAGGTCTGTCTAGGGAGTCTGCAGTGGACACAGGTGCTGTCTCTCTCTCCATCCCTCCCTCCCTCCCTCCCTGTCATCCTCTAGGATTTAGATTGAGTTATGTGTTCAGGAGGGGCTGTTTTACTATGTTGTGGGGAAAACGAATCCAAATGTCTTGTTTTCATCAGATGTGTTTCCCGAAACAGCCTGTCTGTGGACTTGGCAGCATGAATGAATGTATGATTTGTGCACATATGCTCACGTTGATGTAAGTATTACATATGTTTAGTATATATGTAAGAGTAAATGTACGCACACGCACATGTCTGTAGCCCTTTCAGCTTACAGCTTAGCGTATACCAGCAGTTTAGAATGATTTCACTGCCAGAAATTTTCACTTAATTTGACTTTACAGAATCAAAAGTATTCTTCTGTATCAATAACTATGCCAGAACACAGTCAGGGAGACAGTTCATGCATCTTCATCTTAAGAAAATGTGTATGTAAAAATGTAAAGTTGTAAAACAGACCATGGTAGATGGAGTGCATGGATCTTCAGCTTTAATCATGCAGGAATTGTTAACATAAAGAGACACATACACGAATTGCACACATTATATTAGGATGTCCCCTCCAGGAACCACCACCTTACCCTGGTAGAGGGGTTTGGTTGCCCTAATGATTCTGGGAGCTATGTTGTCGGGGGCTGTTTGCCCCTGGTCGGGTCACCCAAGGCAAATTGGTCCTAGGTGAGGGGCCAGACAAAGCGCGGTTCAAAAAGACTTCTATAATGGTGACTAACAAGGACTTGTGCATCCTGCCTGGAGGGATACCGGGACCCCGCCCTGAAGCCAGGCCTGGGAAAGGGATCCGTAGGCGAGTGCCTGGTGGCCGGGCCTTTTTCCATTGGGTCCGGTCAGGCTCAGCCCAAAAGGAAGACATGGGTCCGTCCTCATATGGGCCCACCACCCACAGGAGGAGCCGTAGGGGTCTGGTGCTATGTGCAGTCAAAGGCAGGGGCCTTAGCGGTCCAATCCCCGGTTGCTGAAGCTGGTTATTGGAACATGGAATGTTACCTCTGTGGTTGGGAAGGAACCTGAGCTTGTGCGAGACGTTAAGAGATACCGGCTAGATATAGTCAGCCTAACTTCAACGCACAGTTTGGGTTCTGGAACCAGTTTTCTTGAGTGGGGTTGGACTCTTTTCTTTCCCGGATTTGTCCCAGGTGAGAGGCTTATTAATAGCTCCCCAGTTCTCAGCCAATGTGTTGGAGTTTATCCCGGTGGACAAAAGGGTTGCTTCCCTGCTCCTTCGGGTTGGGGAACAGGTCCTGACTGTGGTTTGCGCCTATGGGCCAAATAGCAGTTCAGAGTACCCACACTTTTTGGAGTCCTTGGAACAGGTGCTGGAACGTGCCCCTACTGGGGACTCCATCGTCTGACTAGGAGACTTCAACTCTCATGTGGGCAATGACAGCGAGACCTGGAGGGGTGTGACTGGGAGGAAGGCCTGCCTGATCTGAACCAGAGTGGTGTTCAGTTATTGGATTTCTGTGCTAGCCACAGTTTGTCGATAACTAACACCATGTTCAGCCATAAGAGTGTCCATAAGTGCACTTGGCACCAGGACACCCTAGGCCAACAGTTATTGATTGACTTGGCTTGAGGGTATGGCTGGCTTGTGGGACTCCTGAGACAGAAGACAGCTACCAACCGGTCTGCGGCTCGGGCATTCGTGGAGGCAAAAACACGGGTGGGGGAGGAGTTTGGTGAGGCCATGGAACAAGACTTTCAGACGGCGCCGAAGAAATTCTGTCAAACTGTCCGGGGGCTAATGAGGAGGAAGCGGAATTCCATCCACACGGTCTTCAGTGTGGGAGGGGAGTTGCTGACTCACCTGAGTGTATATTTCTGCGGTAAAAGGAATACTTTGATGATCTCCTCAATCCCACAACACGCATTCCAAAGGGGAGGCAGAGCTGGAGGACTCTGGGGTGGGCCCTCTCATCACCGGGGTCGAGGTCGCTGAGGTTGTCAAACAACTCTGCAGCGGCAACGCCCCAGCGGTGGATGAGATTCGCCCTGAGGTCCTCAAGGCTCTGGATGTTGTAGGGTTGTCCTGGTTGACACGCCTCTGCAACATTGCATGGACATCAGAGACAATACCTTTGAAGAGGCAGACAGGTGTGGTGGTTCCCCTTTTCAAGAAGAGTTGCTTCCCCAAGTGGACGAGTTCAAGTACCTCGGTGTCTTGTTCACGAGTGAGGGGACAAGGGAGCGAGAGATTGACAGACGGATTGGGGCAGCATCAACAATGATGTGGACGCTAAATAGGTCTGTTGTGGTGAAGAGGGAGCTGAGCCTGTCCCAACTTTCACCTATGGTCATGAGCTCTGGGTAGTGACCGAAAGAATGAGATTGCGAATACTGGTGTGCGAAATGAGTTTCCTTCGCAGGTTGGCTGGGCTCAGCCTTAGAGATAGGCTGAGGAGCTCAGACATCTGGAAGGAGCTCAGAGTAGAGCCGCTGCTCCTCCACATTGAGAGGAGCCAGTTGAGGTGGTTTGGGCATCTGGTCAGAATGCCTCCTGGATGTTTCCCTGGGGGGGTGTTTTAGGTATACCCATTCAGGAGGAGACCCCGGGGCAGACCAAGGACAGGCTGGAGAGATTACACAGTATCTCTCGGCTGGCTTGGGAACGTCTTGGTGTCCCCCGGAAGGAGTTGGTGGAAGTGGTCGGGGAGAGGAACGTCTGGATCTCCCTGCTCAGGATGTTGCCCCCACGACCCGGACCCGGATAAGCCGCAGAAAACGAAAAAAAACAAAACAAAAATATTAGGCTGTATGATCAGACTCACTAAAAAGATATTTCATTGGAATATTTTGCATATCCTCCCCTTAGCAAGGGATGAGTAGTAATTTATTTTCCATGATAGGATAATTTGTGATATTCATGAGATCAGAAGTAGATTGTTCCTAATGTATTAAGAAAAATGGTCTGCAAATACTTGGCACAAGAAAAATTATGAACTCATAAAGAATAGCTGTCATGTAGAGCAACATGTGAGGTAAAATTTATTTAACGACAGGAGGACAGAATCTCTTTGCTGTTTAAGTTTCGTGAAAATGAAAATGAAGTTCACTATTTTTAATTTTCTGGTCTAGAACGGCAAAATACGTGTATTTCTTAGTAAAATGTTGTTTATTTATGTTTATTTCTTATGGATGCACGATTATGAAAACGTTTTCATATTAGAAGATTTTATCTGCAAAGCAGACTACTTGGAATAAGAGTGTTTTTATAATCTTCAGTGTCGTAGTGCAATAACAAGGTCATGACATTACAACCGCTAATGTAAATGTGGTGTCCTGTATACCCATGAGGGTTAGGCACTTTGTGTGCATGATGTAAATAAATTTGAATGGAAAAACATATTTTACATAGCCCATTACTGATTTATAAGGATGCAAAAGATGGTGTGGATCAGGGTTTATAACTAGAAAGAGCCAAAAGCAAGAGGAGAAGACCGGAGAAAGAGGGAAAAAAGATGACTAACCGTTACAGGTGACATTTGTAGTATTATATTGTAAATCTCTATTTTGTTCAACTGTTTATTTGGCTCTTAGTGGTACGGTCTAAATGAAAAGTTCGACATTTAGGTAAATATCATCCTATTTTTATGCTAAAAAAACGCAGTAGCTGTCTAACCTTGTAAGACATAAAAGATTTGAAGCAAAGGTAAAATGCGCCTAGAGTCTGTCGTGGTTTTTAGAGTCAAGTATATTATCTTTTGGTTTATGGTTTTGAGTTTGTAGTTATTTCTCCAGTTTGGCATTATTGGGCTCATTTCTCATTGATTTCCTGTTTTATTTTGAAGGACTTCTTCTCCTGCCCCTCTCTGCCGTTGAGTTTCCCTCCTCTGTGATTACCCCCATGTGTTTCTCCATTGACTGTATCATTTCCCTGTGACTTTTCACCTGCACCGCCCTCATGTGTTACACCTGTGTCTCATTGTCTCCTCTTTCTTAGAGTATATATAATCCGTGACCTCTGGTTTTGACCCTCGCCTGCATTATGACCTCTGAGTTTGACTTAATAAATGACTGAACTGAACTTGCTCTGCCGGTCGAGTTTGCATGTGAGTCCAACCCAGTCTGTACTATTTCTGGCACAACCCTGACAGCAACACAGCTAAAGCTTACGCAATAGCACATTACATCTTGATGGCTTAATACATACAGAAATGACTGCAAAGGTTTCAGGAACTAAATGCACTGCCAAAGAAATGACATGACAAATAAAGGGCCATGTAACCCCTGTAAAATCTTGTCTTACATTAGTTTGTGTACATATTAAACAAACATGGTAATTAATTTGCTTGCTGACATACAGTGACACTAGCTGTTCCCTCCATTTTTCTAATTATAAGAGCATTTGCTCGTAGTAGCTTCCAACAAGAGCCTTTTGGTGTTTTCTAGACTTTTTATATCTATGTTTATTCCATTAACATTAACATATATTCATTATATACCACAATGACTTCACAAACATGATTTCATGAGCCTATTCAACCTTGTTTGCACTGAACCAAAACAATAATGTCAGATTTAAAACTAATAAAATCACAGCTTATAGTCACACTAATCAATTCATTTAATAAAATCTGCCATATTACTTACTCTAGTTCACAAGACACCCAACATTCCCAGTATGATATATGTCATCTGGTTTACGATCATATTCATCTCAACTGTACTTCTGTCAAAGCCAAATCTCTTCATGTGGTGAGTTTCTGAAGTGAAGAAAATGACAGTGGCTGCTAAAATAGCATGTGGTCACATTTTGACTACATTTACCTAAATCTAAAAATGCAGAAAGTCCAGTTCTCCACCAAAGAAAACCAACACTGTGGGTGTAATCACACTCTAGTCAATATTCTATAAACAATAAAGTCATCTGTTGGAAAATCCCTGCCATTCTTGGTTTGGCTTTCTTAAATCCCAGCAATTCTGTACCCAACCCTCCACCCCCAATCCCATCATGCATGATGTAGACAGGTTTCTTTTTCGTTCGTTCGCCAAACTGGGATGTGACGCTGATTAGCTTCCTGGTGGGAACGCTACGGTGCACACCCACAGCCGAAGCCGGGGGTCCCTCTCGGAGGCTCCCAATGGTCGGGGGAGGGCTGTAGCCATCACTGTTTGTTTGCCCTGTGTTCTAATTTCCGTGAATTCTGACACGACAGGAAGCGTGCAGGGGAGACAGGACAATGGGCTATTGTAAGAACACACTTCATGTCCATGCGAAGCTAAAACAGGAAAAGACACTAAGACTTAGGAATATGCATACACACACTCTAACCTGCACAACAGCAAAGACCTCATGTCCCCTATAATAATCACGCACACAAAAAGTTGACTTCACAATCAAATTCTGTCCTGATCTTACCTTTAAGAAAAGCTGAGCCCTCGTCTTGAAGGTAATCTAAATAATCACTTTAAAGCCCAAATCCTAAATTTACCTCTTGCCAAAGTGAGAAGGAGTAAAAACAAAGTTTACAGTGTCCACGGTTATCAATTAGTGTCTCCACTGTGTGTGCTCTCTCATGCTACTGCCACACACACTCAGGATTGTGCAGGTATCCTTGTTAGGACAATGCACTGATTTTAATTCATTGTTTAAAGGCTAACAGTGCACCTAACCTATTCCTGTTTAACCTTAGCGTAACCTCAATTCACCCCACCGCCTTAAATCGAACCAGGACATCAGAAACGATGTTTGTGACGTGTATCTGTCTTTATTCTCTGAGTACTGCCCCTCGCCACAAGGTGAGGCTTTTTGCCGGAAGAAATTCCCAATACATGTCACCTTTCAGGTCAGCTGGGAGACCTGAAACCTGACGATGGATGATTTGTGGATTCACGCAGGCTTTCAAAAGATGCAGAGGAAGGAAGGCTATTTACAGACTGGTGGTATGTGGCAGAGCAACGCTGGTTTCCGTGCTCTGCGTTTGTGTGTGTTTATGGCAGTATGGATTCTCTCATCAAAGAGTCTGAAGGTGTGATAACAGAGACACCGCTACAAACTGTGTTCATTCAATTAATCAATTACATGGAGGTGTCCTAAGCCCCCAAAGGTGAAAGGTCATAACACAAGTCTGTGTGTAAACCAGAGAAAGAGAGGGTGTGTGTTTTTGTTCTGCAAGGAATGTCAATGTCTGACCTCTGCGCTCTTTGCGTATGGATGATTGACCTGGAAGACTAACCCACGTATGCTGGTTTCACTCATGTACGCACCCACACACACATACACACATACCAGACAACCTTCTCTTTTCAGAAGCGTGAACAAAAAAAAATAGCAGTACATGCTCTCTGGGTGCTTTAACAGATTTGCCCATAGATCTGAGACGGTCTGTGCTGGATGCTGCTGTCAGTGGGATTTCTCTAACCTCATTGTAATTAACTCTTCAGCAGGGTTGGTTCAGTGGCATCTAAATAGCGACGTGTGTGTTGCTGCAGCTGTAAGGACGTGAGTGTGAAAATGGCATGTTTTTATTTCAGCAG
>KV751339.1:9595191-9640660 GCA_001698575.1 Mola mola
TGTCTATATTTCACCAGCAACTTAGATTAGAAAGTGTTTTAGGGTGTCGGATGTCCTTCACTTAGTTTATTTAAGTGTCTTTTTTAATAGACCAGGATTACCTTGACATGTTTAGGCAGCAGTGAAAGCTACAAGTAAGGCGACCAGGAATAAAAGTCTCTGAACTCTTGTGGCTCTCTTTTTCTTCTTTTCTTGTCTCCTGGTGGCTGGATGCCCAGCCACCAGTGGGTAGCATTCCTCAGTGCGAGTGAGCGAGCGGGAAGAGAGGGATGGGAGGAGGGGAGAAGTGGGAAAAGGAGAAATGGAAGGAATGAGAAAAAGAAACCACAGTGCAGTCTCCTTATATAGATGGATGTTATAAATCTGTGACCTTGCTTTGGGGGCGAGGTGCACTTTCTTCTCCAACTGTTGGGTCGCTTTTCCAGCTCTTTTGCCCATTTCGTTGCGAACCAGCACCATTCTGTTTATAGGCACGTCCAAGGAAAAGGCCACAAGACACCCGCACAGAGTGGCCATAAAGGGTCCACTTTGATGTACACAGCATACAAATATATGCAGCCTGTCTGTTTTCTCCACAGTGTTTCCCTGCGGCACCCTGTCTTGAAGGTAAATCATGATGACTTAACTCGTGCTGCGGTGTAAAAATAAAAGATCTGCTGAGGAAGCAGAATGGACTCCACCCTGCCATTCAGCTCTGATTTCTTTTGAGCCCTTCAGTTCACGTGTGTAGGTGTTTGTGTGAGAGTTTTGAGGCTTGTAGTAGCATGTGTGTGAAAGTAGTGGACGGGAATGTGTGTGTGTGTATGTGTGTGTGTGTGGCATCTCCTCTGGAAGCTGCTGGCAGATGCAGCAGTCAGACTGTGGGTACAGAAGGAAGAATAAAGTTTGGCTCAGTCTGCAACAAGAGAGCCACGCATGCAGTCCTTTCTCTTTCAGTATCTCTTCTTCAGAAAGCAAACATCTTTCTGCTCACTTCAGTCATACATACTGGTTTAACTAACAATGAATCTTCGTCCGTCATGAGTCAATACAATCCAGTCACTCTGAATTCCTGCTATTGAAACGTCAAGAAAGTATAGTGTGACTCTTTCGGCTTTAATTGCAGTGACTCATAAGCCAGGTTTAGGTTTTTTTGGTTTCGGGATATGTGGGGAAATGATGTAGTCAACCAACTATTTTGGAAAGTAAAAGACTGAAACAGTGTTGATGAAGTATTCAGTGCATCCACATACTTGGTTTAGGAGGAAAAGAAAAATACAAATATGAAGTGATAGACATACTGCATTTAAGTACATTAAACTGCCGCTCCGTTTTAAAGAAAAAATATTGTACTTTAACTCCACTAAATTTATTTAATAATTTTTGAAGATATTTTGAAGATTACATGCAGCTTCAGAGCCAAATGAGTGCATTTTTAATTCAATTTATTTTTAATTGGCGGAGATTTAAAAATTCAAAAAACAAACAAACCTGATTCTAATATCAGATAATTGGTCAAGAAGCTATGCATTCACCTATAGTATACAGTATATACATGTTAATTATATTTTATTTATTTACGGTTTACTTGAGGAGACATACAGCTGACTGATGCATGTATTACACTATAATAGATGCTGATTTGCAACACTTTTATGAAAATAAGAAAGTGTAGTAACAAAGACATTTAGATCAGCTCAATGCAATAAGCACATATTTTAAAAAAAACAACTACATTTAAGAATCTAACATGCAGGTTTGTTGCTTGGTTTCTTGCTAATCAGGACGTATTTGCCCTTTTAAAGATGGTAAAACTGGCTACAAATTTTCGAAGATCAGGTTCCAGGACCGTGATAATTTCACATGAAAAGCCATTTGAGCTAAATTTTGCAAAATGGAACTTTACATTTACCACAAAAAGCTGCTCTGTTGGATCTACTTCGGCTCTGTAGTCACTTGAAAAGCTTTCAGAGGGGCTCAGGAGCAAATCTGTGTATAAATCTATTTTTACTTTAACTTACTTAGCATGTTTATTGCCACAAAATGACTTTAAATATTAAAAGTAAATTTAATACTGGGTACCTTAAGATTTTCACTCACTTCAAGTGGTGTTTATATGGGTGATTATTCACATTTACCAAACTTCAACATATCTTTACTCTTACACAAATATGAGTTTTAGCTACTTTTTACATCACTGCAAATATGATTTCTAATTGGTATGAGTATGGTCACACCCACCACTGGCGTAAAACCGTAATATAAATAGTTTCATTTGAAAGTCGTTGATGCCTAACCAATGAGCAAGTAAAGCAGATTCAAAAAATTGTGACCTATCCTTTGCAGGGTCTTGGTGACCTGGAGTGTATCCCAGCTGTCACTGGGTGAGATATGATGGCTATACTACCCTGCTCAGGCCTCTACATCATTACAGGTGACACATGGAGTCTACAAACACTTGTAATCACAATGAAGGCAATTTAGAGTCAGCATGTATTTGGACTGTGGGAGGAAGCTTGACCACCCAGAGGAACCCCTGCAGACACAAGAAAGACCCCCTCACCCATTCAAGCCCCTTTTTCTTGTAGGCAGAGGTGCGCAGGTCAAAGAAACTTACAGTTGATTACAATTTGTATTAAGATATATTTGGCGGTATTGCTGTTCTAGTAGCTCGCTGCTTAGGGCGGGGGACAGGCAAAGCGCCCCAAAAGAACCGAGCGGGGCAGGCATCAAAGTGAGGAAGTGAAACACAGCAAGTGGGTTTCGAAGCAGAGGAAGCTAAAATCGCTGGCAGGCCAAAGCAGCTTAGATAACACCCTTTTGTATGAAACGTAACAATAAAATACATAGAAGGCTGATTCATCAGTGATGTGGGATATCTTTCAGATCAGCTGATTTAGTGGAGTTTGTGAGCTGAGCAGTCTTTCTGTGGCTTGTCAGATCTAATGCAATTCTAGATTTAACGATTTAGAAATGATATTTCTCCGATATTGTTTCCGTAGACAAACTTTTGTCTTGAAAAAAAGGTTGTTTTTAGTCTTTGTGCTAAACTGTTAGATGTACCATCATCTGATATGAGAGTGGTATTAATGTCCTCAGCTAACCGCTGGTAAATACTGTAAGTGTATTTTTGAAAATGCCTAAACTTGGTCTTTGGTCATGTTAAAGAAGACCGCATTTGATATCATTTTCAAAAATCTTGGAACATGACACATGGCGATGCGGCGGTGATCAAGCTGAGCGGATGTCAATGTGGAGGGCCAGGAAAGGTTTCAGACAGGAAAGGTCATGCTTCTCAGCACCACAAATACTTTAATCAAAAGCATCTCATGCAGACAATCCTCCTCTCTTGTACTGTAAAAGTGACACAAGCTGTTTTGCTGCAGCATTTGTTTGTAGTGAATAAAAGAAATATAAGTCATGTGGTGGCTATGACATTTTGTCTGTGAACACATCGTTCTGCCTTTGTCTGGTTGCACTCGGCAGCTGCCAGTGCATGCCTCTGAGTAATACAATAAGAAAGCTAAAATGGCAAATTATGGAAAAGAAAACCATCAGCAAGGGCTTAGTCTGTGCATGAACGCTGCTTAAGATAAACCTAGTGCACTTACAAATTGCAGGATAAACAAGTACAAAATAATGAGCTCTTATATTTGGTGCAGCTGTGGAATTCACTTTGAAAGCATTTAAAGCAGTGTGAATATACTGATTCATTACTCACTTTAGAATTAAGGCACCATCTGTCCTGGCAAGTACGTGTGTCATCTGATTGGAGGTCTTTCTTCTTTTATTAACAGCAGCTTTAGGGCTTATTTATTCATGCAAAGTGAAGAGCATGTGAGCCACTGAGGACACACACAGAAACAACTGCTTAATTTTTACTATTGGAAATTCTTTTCTAGCTTCTCTTTGGCAGGAAAATAGGAATCTCATGTCCATTTCCCACCCGAGCTATCACTCTGGTGGAAATTTAGCCCATTGAGAGACACCGAAATAGTCAAACCAAAGATATCTGGAAGTATTTACAAATGTGTATCCTTAGATCAGTAGCTCTCAGCTGCAGTGGAAAATATTCACAGCATAATGTAATGACAGAGAACACATCAAGACCACAACCAGCGGGTACCAAACATTTTAAGATCAATTACAGAATGGAAAGGGATTTTCGAGATTTCCATCACCATTTCCCCCCAGATGCCTCTTCCAGCAAATGATTAATTTAGAGTTCAGGAATGTGTGCTCATTGTTTAGTCTTCGGCTTCCCTGGGTTGTCACCCTTGACCCAGCTAGATCACTAGAACACCTCTGAAAACCAACACAGATCTGCTTATCTAAACAACAGAACATACAATCAGCAGGACCAGCCTCCTCATTATTCAGAATGCATCCATCCTTTCCCCCATCAGAAGCCAAACACCACGAACAGGAGACGTCTTTTCGTCGGCATAGGCTCAAACAGACTGGACAGGCATTTCCTGTGGGTGGGACCTGAGAGCAGAGACATTCTTGGGCCAGGCACCTCCACTTCCTGTCTCTGCTAACAACATGCTGAAAGACGCAGTGTCTGGACCTGTTCTTATTTTACACTTTGCTTGACGCTCTTATCCAGCAGCAGAAGGGTTTAAATTCCAGGATTACTACCACTGCACGTAAACAATAGTGAGAGGTGCAAGGTCCAAATCTCAGAAAACAGGAGGGAAGGAAACCAGAACCTGTGACAAAGACGTGTTAGGAAAAAGATACAGCTATTATACAATACATAAATTAACATGAAAAAGTAGAAATCTCAGAAAATTATACAGAGTAAAAGCCAAATAACAGTGATTAATCTGGTTAGTCACATTGGACTGCTATTATTTTGAACACTACTGTAAGTGTATTTTTGAAAATGCCTAAACTTGGTCTTTGGTCATGTTAAAGAAGACCGCATTTGATATCATTTTCAAAAATCTTGGAACATGACACATGGCGATGCGGCGGTGATCAAGCTGAGCGGATGTCAATGTGGAGGGCCAGGAAAGGTTTCAGACAGGAAAGGTCATGCTTCTCAGCACCACAAATACTTTAATCAAAAGCATCTCATGCAGACAATCCTCCTCTCTTGTACTGTAAAAGTGACACAAGCTGTTTTGCTGCAGCATTTGTTTGTAGTGAATAAAAGAAATATAAGTCATGTGGTGGCTATGACATTTTGTCTGTGAACACATCGTTCTGCCTTTGTCTGGTTGCACTCGGCAGCTGCCAGTGCATGCCTCTGAGTAATACAATAAGAAAGCTAAAATGGCAAATTATGGAAAAGAAAACCATCAGCAAGGGCTTAGTCTGTGCATGAACGCTGCTTAAGATAAACCTAGTGCACTTACAAATTGCAGGATAAACAAGTACAAAATAATGAGCTCTTATATTTGGTGCAGCTGTGGAATTCACTTTGAAAGCATTTAAAGCAGTGTGAATATACTGATTCATTACTCACTTTAGAATTAAGGCACCATCTGTCCTGGCAAGTACGTGTGTCATCTGATTGGAGGTCTTTCTTCTTTTATTAACAGCAGCTTTAGGGCTTATTTATTCATGCAAAGTGAAGAGCATGTGAGCCACTGAGGACACACACAGAAACAACTGCTTAATTTTTACTATTGGAAATTCTTTTCTAGCTTCTCTTTGGCAGGAAAATAGGAATCTCATGTCCATTTCCCACCCGAGCTATCACTCTGGTGGAAATTTAGCCCATTGAGAGACACCGAAATAGTCAAACCAAAGATATCTGGAAGTATTTACAAATGTGTATCCTTAGATCAGTAGCTCTCAGCTGCAGTGGAAAATATTCACAGCATAATGTAATGACAGAGAACACATCAAGACCACAACCAGCGGGTACCAAACATTTTAAGATCAATTACAGAATGGAAAGGGATTTTCGAGATTTCCATCACCATTTCCCCCCAGATGCCTCTTCCAGCAAATGATTAATTTAGAGTTCAGGAATGTGTGCTCATTGTTTAGTCTTCGGCTTCCCTGGGTTGTCACCCTTGACCCAGCTAGATCACTAGAACACCTCTGAAAACCAACACAGATCTGCTTATCTAAACAACAGAACATACAATCAGCAGGACCAGCCTCCTCATTATTCAGAATGCATCCATCCTTTCCCCCATCAGAAGCCAAACACCACGAACAGGAGACGTCTTTTCGTCGGCATAGGCTCAAACAGACTGGACAGGCATTTCCTGTGGGTGGGACCTGAGAGCAGAGACATTCTTGGGCCAGGCACCTCCACTTCCTGTCTCTGCTAACAACATGCTGAAAGACGCAGTGTCTGGACCTGTTCTTATTTTACACTTTGCTTGACGCTCTTATCCAGCAGCAGAAGGGTTTAAATTCCAGGATTACTACCACTGCACGTAAACAATAGTGAGAGGTGCAAGGTCCAAATCTCAGAAAACAGGAGGGAAGGAAACCAGAACCTGTGACAAAGACGTGTTAGGAAAAAGATACAGCTATTATACAATACATAAATTAACATGAAAAAGTAGAAATCTCAGAAAATTATACAGAGTAAAAGCCAGTCGGGGAGTGTTTTGTTGTGTGTATGTATTCGTGTTTATGTGCACCATGGGGAGTTGGAAAAAGTGTGACAATCACTTCTTGGCCTCCCAGGGGTCAACAGCTGCACCAAAGTGTTGGTATTCAACGGCCAGACCATTTTTGAGAAGGAATGTTTATTAGGGATATAAATCCATGTGTGAATTACTCAGAGAAAAAGCGGTGATAGCATAATTACCTATCTGATGCATTGGCCCCGTTTGAGACTTCTTATTTACTCTGACCAGAGAGACGTTATAATTTGCAGAATGTAGGACTTCATGTCACATAAACATTTAATGTTTTCATACTTTTTGTAGTTTCAAGATGTCAGTCTTTTCAATTTGTTAATGTTATGTGGTTGAACAATAGTCACAAAAATCCTTTATTATATTGCCATTCCATTTAAAACAAATATTATTTTTGCAGTTAAAAAAGACTGCAACCTCACAAAATCTCATAATCTTAATAGTACTTAATCTCCTATTATAAACCTGTAATGGTGTTGTGAACCAGGGTTATTATTTGTGTCTTGCGAATTAACAGCATGTGAACAGAGGAGATGACAGGATATTAAAGTTACTATTAACTTGCGCCTTTAAAAAAGCGTGTTGGATTTTGGCGCATTCTTTCTGCTGTGTCTGACGCTTAAAGCAGCGAGGGAGCTGACATTAGGGTTGGGTTGTATTTGTGTGTTATTGCTGCCCTCTAATGGCACATTTTGAACAAGACAACAGGAACATGCTTAACCGCAAACATTTTGGTCCTTGGCAAACACTTAATTTCACTTTACAGACATGTGCTGAGGGATTCTGGGGTTCAGATTTACAGTGGTAATTCATTAGTAAGAGTGTGCTCTATTTTTTCCTCACAGAGGGAATAGAGAAGCTCAATCTGCTCGGCATGCTCAGATCCTGGCCTGTGGGGGAAACATATAACAGTCAAGATAAACCACAACACTTTTAAAACCTAGTGGCTCAAATTTACATCCATTCCAATCATGACCCAATCACAGAGTTATCTTACCGTCCAGGAGTCTCCAGTATCAGAGGGATGTGGTCCAGTCTGGGCGCATTGACAATGTCCCGGAAAGCAGAGATTCCGATGTGGCCGTTCCCAATGTTTCCATGGCGATCGAGATTGCAGCCTACTTTACCTGTGAAAAAACAGGACAGCGAGGAGAGCGAGCATTTCCACAGCTGTTTAAATCCATAAAAGTTCACCAACTCCACAAACATCCGGCTAATCTATATATGTGACATTAAGTGTGACAGTAATGCCTGTACCTTTGGAGTCATTGAGAGATATCGCTCTAAGGCAGTGGAGCCCTACCTCCTGATCAAACTCATCCAGCGTGGCTTTCACTCCTCCCTCTGCAGCCAGGTCATATCCTACAATGGTACAAAGGTGAGAGAACACACCTGCAGTTAGAAATGCAGGTTTCATATTTCAAGGCTTTATGTACTTCACCAAAAACCTGCGTTCACACCAAAGTGTAATTTTGAGGTGCTTCTCATCCATCTAGATTGTCTTGATGTGAGGTTTCGTGAGCTGTTCCTTTACATTTGGAACATTTTCAAGACAAATTTCAATAGAATATTTGGTTCATATCATGGACTATGAACTACAAACCAAAAGTCAGTAGCTTTCTTTTTTAGACTTAGGGACCAATGTCAGTAGAATACATACTGTGTGATAATTATAAAGCCGTAAAAATGAATCAATTAGTTAATCAAAAGGAAAATTATTCAACGACTGTTTTGACAAACTAATAAAAAAAAAAAATTCTTCTTTTGACCAAACTTCTTAAATATTTGTTAAATATTTGTCCAGCTTCTTTAAAGTTGGAATTTCCTCATTTTTCTTTGTCATTTCTGGCAGTAAATATAAAGGCTTTGGGTTTTTAACAATTGGTTAGAGTAATGAAACACTCTGAGGACATTACTTTGAGTTCTTTTGAGCAGTTTTCACTATTCTTTGACAGTTTACAAGTAAATGATTAATCAATTAATTGTTAAAAAAGTCGGCAGTTCAATAGATTATTCAATGATCTAAATAATTGTTATTTTCTTACATTAAATGACGGGGGAGAAGGTGGCACAACTGGCACAAAAAAACAGTTGACACATCGTCACTTCCTCCCACAAAAATTAAGCCAAGATATCTGGGAAAAGGTGTGCTTCTAGCATTACCTAAAGCACAGCCACAGTATCGAGTTCCTGTCCATATACCTGACGTAAGCAGAGCTCAGCTGTCAATCATGCGGCATGAAATAAGCACTTAAAAGTGAGCTGATTAGCAAAATTAAGTTGAACAAACATAAGCATGATAAAAACGACCTAAAATGGCAGAAATCATCATTGGGAAAAAAATATTTGAGGAGAACTTTGAGTTTTTAGCTTGTCCTACTTAAATTAAGAGGTTTATGGCATATCCTGCAGCCCACCATTAGAGGGCGATGTGTGGAGCTCTCACATCATTCATCTTTAAAGATTGGTACTGAGCAAAAATTGCCAGTAGGGGTTTTACTATCCAATTTCCATTGATTTTTTTTTCAATCTCAGCTTTAACTCTGCTGCGAAGGCGTGACAGGTATCCAGACACCATCCCACCCTGAACTTACCGCCCACTGTACTGCCCTGACCGCTCATGTTCTCCAACACTGACCACACGCAGGGGCAGAAAGAAACAGAAGCAACCGTCAGTCCGACACATCTAGCCACCCTGTCAGGGGGTACAACACCTGACACACATGCAAAGTAAGCTTGGCTGCGCTTCCCGATG
This sequence comes from Mola mola, assembly GCA_001698575.1. NCBI lineage: Eukaryota > Metazoa > Chordata > Actinopteri > Tetraodontiformes > Molidae > Mola > Mola mola. Next base: position 9,604,537 of record KV751339.1, read on the forward strand.
CACAGCCAGAGGGCTGTTTTGCCACTGGCTCTATGCTTTCACAGGCATTCCACTGCAGTGGATTCTTGTCATACCAGCAGCATTTGATGTATGTGAGCCGAAAGGACTGTAGTGACGTGCCATGAATCATAAGCAGCACAGCGCAGGTGTGTCAGCCTGTAGTCCGTTCTGCAAATTCATACATACACATTGACACAGACGTAAGCCTGAGGTCAGTGTGCTTTAGCATGAGATGATGATATTAATTGATTTTATGATTTGTGATAGTCAAATATTAATCCTTTTGAATGGAGCCAAACTATAATATCTCCCAGTGTTATTAACTACATGCAAAAGGGCTTAAACCACCATGTCATTTTAATGACATGACATTTCAATTTGTGCACTCGTGTTGTCACTGGTTAGTATTGAAATACTAAATAAAGCAATGTCTCGCAGCAGACTGCTTTTTCAGTGAAGCTCAGTGTTTTTGGGTTGAGAAGGCCATCAAGGGTAAGGTGAAGGTAATTGCTAAGGTTATCGTTTGGATAAAATGTGTTAAAGTTGGACAAACATTGCTAATCCAACCAAATATATCTTACTGACGGAGCTGCCTCTGTTGTTATGCTTTAGATCAACTGCAAATGGTTGAGTCTAACATATAGCAAAATTATGAAATATACTGAGCCTCATCCTCACAGAACCAAACCCATGTTTCTATCAACACCTCTGATGCATCAACAATTTTTGGAAAGTTTAAGTTTTCCTCAGTAAGATATTACTGTGGAGCTACTGCAGAATACTGGGTGTGTACCTGTGACTACAGCAGGTGTTTGCTGGTGAGCATGGTTAATGGCTTCTGCTATCTTTTGGATGCACTTCTCGGTGGTGATGTAGCCCAAGGAGGAGCCCGGGTGGAAGTGTAGAGGTTAAGGCCCAGAAGGCTGCAGCGGCTGAGTTCATCCACCAGCAGCGCCTGGCTCTACTCAAACACATCTTGGTGCAACATCGCACGCGAACCGAAGGGAGAGGTGTCAGAAAAGATGCAGTCAGATCAAATACCTAATGCCAGACAGGGACAGAGACATCCATCAGAATCTGACAAACCGTCTTTAGGAGATCCACAGTTCCTCAATTAGGACCCGTGACCTGGATCAAACCCCTGAACGGCACGTTCCTCACGAAACCTTGCTGCAGCTGTCTGGTCCGGTGCTGGCCTCTTCCAGGACCGCTGAGAACCCAGAAACAAGGCGAAACTACTGCCACCGATCTCTGTGCAGGCCTCCACAGCTTTCCATATCCCACCTGAGGGAACGAAGAGGAGACCGCACAAGAACTGTGAGAGTTTATGTCAGGATCAGCATCAAAGGTGGCTTTTGGACCTCACCTTGGATGCTAACATGAGCTCCAATGTACTTCTTATTCCCACGGTGCCTCCTCGTCTTCCCATCGCCTCTCTCCCCAGTGTTCTCTCCCTCCTTCTCTCCTTCCAAATCCTCCTCGGATTTCCTTTTCCTAGTTCCCGTCTTTCTCGGAGCCATGCTGTATAGGGGAAGTTAGAGGGAGCTCTTAAGTGATCTGTGTGAAGAGGATTCTCGCTAAGCTGTACGTTTGCGACTCATGTTAACGTGCAGAGTACGTACAGCGCTGACTGTTTGACTGTCATAAGTTTGTGAAGGTCAAAATGCGTTTTTATGCATCCCTCCCCGATGGGAGCCAGCCAGTCAGAGGGCTTCCAAGCAGCTGCCACAGACTTGCCATTGGAGACGCTTCATGCTGAGCAGCAAAATGGCCGCCCGTCAACCAACTGACTCCACAGCGCTTTGAAATTTAAATTCTTCTGCACATTAGGGTTTACACTATTACAACGTTAGTACTTATTTACAAATCAGTAGCTTGTTACGCTTGTGTTTTCACCACCTACCACTTACTTGACTGTCCGCTCAGGCGTCGCTGTTCTTGTAGCCTCGACGAATGCCTCAAAAAGCTAAAAAGAAAAAAAAATCGCACTGAAGCACTTTAGCTACGCTAGCTAGCACGTTAGCTCTTCTTCATATGTGATTCCCGAGGTGAGTACCGTTAGCTGGAGATATGCAGAACATTAATAGATTCTGTAACATTTGATAATGTTTATGCATTCAAATTAGGGCGTCATTATTAACAAAATGCCATGCTATCGCGCTCGCTAACCAGGCTAGCGCCGCTAGCCTTGCTACTTGCAACTGATACCTGCAGGTATTAATTCGTTGCTAGTTAGCTAACGCTTGATAGCATTATTCTTGGTTTTGTGTTAGCTGTTGTGGATATGTGACTTAAGACTTGGCGTATTTGCTGTATAAGACTACTGTTTACACGGACGTGACCTAACTTGTGTTTGTTGGCAGCTGGTTGATCTCGTTAACTTGTTAATGCGAGCGCTAATCTGTATCTGCGTATTTTACCAGTAACGATACGGAGAGAAACCACTCCTTAATGTTAATATTAGTCAACGACGAAATGTTTTATCAACAGTTGCTGTTTAACCAATATTCTTTTTGAACTGTTGAATATGAGCGGAAGTGTTTCGTCGGCTAAATCCATTTATGCACTGCTGAGTTTAACTAACTTTAATAGGCCGTGTCTTCGATTCCATTTCAGCATAAGAAAGCTCAGATCATAGCAAACTAGCTAACTGCTAAATGCGGATGAATCTGTTAAATCGTTGACAGGACAACAAATGCACGAAAACACCTGCTGGTGCATTTTAAATCAGTGAAGTACATATGGACAGAGCCTAATGCAAATCTGACACTTCTTAGTAATATAATTTGGTCTGGCTTTGTGATCCACCAGGCCTATGGTCAGAAACGCTTCAGAACGGATATGAGGTTCGTCGTCTGTAAATCTAGAAGTCTAAACTGCTGCAAGTGCAATGGCAACTAAGCAAAAACGAAACCAAATGAAAACAGTCACCTTTCGAATGTAGAGGTTCATGTTTGTTTGTTTGTTAATGATCGATTTCATGGGGGATGAGCAATGCATATAGTAGCTATTCTGTGCGGTTTGGAATACCATGATATAATGTTATTATATACTGGTCTTTTATATGTGCTTTCTAGTCACGTTAGAGTGACGATTTCTAAGCAATTGTTAAAAGTTTGACATAAACAAAGTACGTGGAAACCTTAATTATGTTGACCATTGTATGTACAGTTTTGTTGATTTTCTTCAGAATTACAGATTATTTCAATTTCAAGTGACAAAACATATTCCTTAAATGACATTACAGTGTATTGAGGTATCTGATCAAAAAATATGTACATTTTTTTTTTTTTTTGTCCATGTTGGTCTGTTCTGTGATCTCTGTAAGGTGGTCTGTTGACGGGGAATTATTTGGTGTTTTTGTTGGTGTTTATTACGTACAAGAATGCAATCAGGGACATTTCATCTATAGAACTAGTAAAGCACAAGCTATTGACTATAGGCAAACGTATTATTTCAAATTAGTGAATGTGTGACCACATTTTTTAATATCTTTCTTTTGTCACTAGAAAGAAGGAGTATCAGGACAGGAGCAGTAGTTCATGGAAGACAAGAAAAGGAAAAAAGACGACAAAAGGAAAAGGGAAGCCTCTCAGAAGGTGAGCATGTTCACAATGGCTTGTAAACCCGGCAGCACTGTATTCACTAGCATTTTGATTAGCTGTAAGAAAAGGTCAAATTATATTTTTTTTATTGTGACTACATTGAATGCCATTAAAAGTTCTCATTAGGAGTGTTATTTCTGCATATTTAGGATTGAGTGATGTTTAGCCCACGCAGTGATGATAGTAATTTAAATCTTCTACAACTCCATTGTGGTAACAATGGAAAGAAGACCAAATAATGACAAGTAATATAATTTAAATGTTATTTTTTTCTCTTGTCCGATACTTTATATTTCATATTACATCAGGCACACGTTCGATTGAGAGTTGATCATTGATTTAAGTGTATTTTTTTAATGATGTCCTAACTTTAATGCTTTTTACAGAATGATTAATTAACTTGTGGGGTTTTTTTTTGTTCATTTTAGGTTACAGAACAAAAAAACAAAGGTAAGCTGCCAAGTGATGTGTGAGTATTTCCTCTCAACAAAATAAGAATATCATGAAGAAAGTTCTAAAAAGGTTTTTATCCATTATTTAAGAAACAATTTAGTATATTCTACAGTCAGTACATGTAAACTAAAATTTTTCAAGCATTTTTCTATTTTAATAATTATGCCCAACAGCTCATAAAATAGCACTAAAAGATGGTTTGAGTGACTTAGTAAATTTAAATATTTAAATTCCCCATAAATATGGGGAAGACTGCTGACTTCACATTTTTTCAGAAGATAACCATTTACTAAAGCAGCAGAAAACGAAACGAAAACGAAACGAAACCATTTACTACATAAGGAGCAAAAGGTCATGCTGAAAAGTGTGGTAGGAAAAGGTGAGTAACAGTAACAGGCCCTTTAGAAGACTGACAAAAGTCGATTCAAGAACTTGGGAGAGATATAAGGCGACTCCTGAACCAGAAATAATGAGTAGTCCAAAGTCCTCTTTTCAGAAGAAAGTAAATTTTGAATTGAAAAGGTGTTTCAAGTTGGGGTGTGCAGACTCATTTACTGTTGGTCCAATGTGTTTTATTAAATCCAAAGTCAATGCAGCTGTCTACCAGGAGCATTTAGAGCACTTCATGCTTCCATCTACCGACAAGCACTATAGAGATGCCCACAGTACCAAATCTATTACCTAATGGTTCACTTACCACGATATTACTGTGTTTGATTGGCCAGCCAACGCACCTCAATAACATAATGCAGTAATTCATGGTAAAGAAGCCCTAACCAAGTATTGAGTGTATACATACACATTGTTTGTTCAAATCAATTATGATATTTTAATCAGTTATTTGTTGAATTTCATATTTTTGAGATCACCCTTCTTCTGGATCAGTAACCATCTGGATGCAATATAGTATAACATTTGGTTAATTGTCCTAATTATAGAACCCAAAATATTTTCAGAAGAGAATTCTTGTAACATCATCCCTTTTCGTTAACATTTAATTAAATGACATTTGTTTAACCACCTTTTTTCTTTTGCCTTGTCTTCCTGCAGTGCCAGACTTGACCAAGCCGGCATCTGCCCAGTCTTCTGCTACTCAAAGCAGCTCTGCCTCCCCCAGCCCTGGACCCACCCCCTCTGCCTCCCCATCCCCAGCTACCTTGGGCCCTGGCAGTGCTGCCACCCCGTCACAGGGAGGCAACAATGCCAAGCGCCTGGCGGTGGCCAACGGACAACCCACCTCCACCACCATTTCTTCCTCCTCCGCTGGCAGCACCAGTGCTGCTGGAAACATCACTTCAAGTAGCGGAGCCCAGGCACCTCAGCAGCAACCACGCTACATGCCGAGAGAAGTGCCACCGCGATTCCGCTGCCAGCAGGACCATAAAGTGCTACTGAAGAGGGGTCAGCCGCCACTGTCCTCCATGCTGCTGGGAGGAGGGAGTACAGGGGATGCCCCCAATGCAAACATGGCTGCTGTCTCTGGTAAGAGTTAACTATTTTGTTAGTCACACTTGGAATACACCCATTTTATGTCAAGATCATTTAGATAACTTTTTAATATACTTTTCGCTTAATGCCTAAAGTCTCTCTCATGGGGTTTTGTTTTCAGACTCTGGTGCAGCTGCCTCCTCATTGGCCCTCACCTCATCATCAGTTGCTGCTTCTACTACTACTTCTAATTATGCAAATTCCATGTGGGGGGCAAGCTCAGGCAGCCAGACCTCCTCTCAGGGCAGGGAGAAGGTGATTGTTGATGGAAATGACCTGGAGGAGTGGCCTAGCATCGCTGGCAGTGATGGTGGTGGAGCTTCTTTTACTGCAGCTGGAGGGGGCAGCAGCAACAACGGAAAGCCTGTGAACAGCATCAGTGCCTCTGGCAACCAATCCTCACCCACTTCCTCGTTCTCTTTGCCCAATGAATGTATCCAGTCGTCCAATTGTGTGGCGTGGGGGATGGCTGCTTCCCAGGGTCATCTTGGAGGAGGGAATACAGTAGCTGCCAGTGGGCCTTTGCTACAACAAACCTCCTCAATTTCCAAAGCTTCCGCTGTGCCAGGGAGCCATGATGCCAGTGGTCCCATCGACGGCTGCAGTGGGATTCCAGGTGCCAATTTTAATCCAAATGCCAACCCTTCGGCCTGGCCTGCCCTGGTGCAGCAGGATGGGCCTACTTCTGCAGGAGAAGGTGGTCCGTCTTCCTTCCATCACAAGGGCCCTGGAGGGTCTTTGTCTGCCAACAACTCTGCTTCCTTGGGCCTCGGGCTGGGAGGTGGGGCAGTCGGGGTGCTCGGGGGTCACCCACCTTTATCTGTGAATCAATCAAGCACCCATCAGCGCCAACTTCACCAAATGCAATCTAGAGACAGAGAGATTGGAGGGGGGAAGTGGGACAGTGAATCAGCGGGACCAAATATTGCAGGGGGGGAAGGGATTGGGGGAGGAATGGACCGTGGTGTGGGGGGAGGCGAGATGAGTGGGGGAGACCACAGCCTTGCCTCCTCATGGAGAGGCCAGCCTTCTTACCCTGCAGCTAACTCCAAAACGGGTGCCTCAAGGACTGATGGATGGGAGGGGGGAAGTGGTGGCACAGGGGGATTCAGAGCTGCTGAAGGAGATAATGGGACCTCGAGTTGGGGGTATCCGAGCTCCACTAGTGGGGTTAATGCTTGGGGCAGTGCTGGAACTGGGGGAAATAGTAGTCAAACCTCCGGGGTATCTCAGGGAGGGTGGGGGTCATCAGGAGTAGGAGGGGAGAGAGGGGTTTCTGGTGGGGATTGGGGTGGGAACTCCACTGGTGTTTGTGGCACTAATCCAGGAGGTGAGGGAATGAGTGGAGCCTGCAGTAGTAGCAGCAGCAGTAGTGGGGGTAGCACAGCTGGTAATGCCCCTGCCACCTCCTCCTGTTCCTCAACAGCCACCTCTATGACCAGAGCTTGGGACAATCAGAAGGGAGAAGGTGAAACTGGGGAATGGGGTGCTGACAAAGAAGAACAGGGAGCACAGGGAGGATCTTCATCTAGTGGTGGAAACTCCCGAAGCGGGAGTGGGCCTAACAGCTGTCACAATCGTTCTCGTCGCTCAGCACCTAATGCTGAAGCTGCCTTACAGAACTTGCTCAGCCGGTCTGATCTGGACCCTCGGGTCCTGTCCAACACAGGCTGGGGGCAAACACAGATCCGACAAAACACAGCCTGGGACTTTGAAGAACATGGAGGACAAAATAAAGGTGGATCATCTTCAGCTACTTCAAAACACCCATCTTCTCTTGTTGGGTCTTCGCAGTATTCTGGTGGACCTAGGACCCAAATTGCTGATTCTATGGGTCCTGGGGCCAACCCTTCCCTGGTTCCACCTGCTGGGTCTTCTGGAGAGGGCTGGGAGAGCAGCAGCAACAGTAGCAGTAGTGGGGCCTCTTTGTCTGGGAGAGCACCGCCATCTTCAGGCCCAAACATTAGAAATCTTGGCGTCTCACAATCTGGGCCAGTGAACACAACAGGACCTGGTATGGGGTCAGCAGTAATACCAGGACATAGCCAGCAGGGGAAGGCTACAGGCTGGGGTGGAGGAGGAATAGGGACTGGAGATGGCCCAGAAACCAAGGGTTGGAGAAATGAGGAATGGGGGGACAGTGGTAGAGGAGGAAACGGGGGAAGATGGGGTGATCTTGGGCAACAAGGTGACCAAGTTGGTGGAGGCTGGGGAGGAAATCAGGGGGAGAAAGGGACAGAGGGGTGGAAAGAAATGGGAGGGAATGTTGGAGGAAGTGGATGGGGATCAGTACAGAAAGTTGGGGCAGGTAGAGATTGGGGGGAGCAACAGTCCAAATCAAATAATGGAGGAGGAGGATGGGAGGATGAGAGGAAAAATGGAGGAAACTCAGGTGGGGATTCAGGTGTGGGTGGTTGGGGGAACTGGGATGATGGTGCTCCACGGAGAACATGGGGAGCAGGTGGCACAGGAGGTGGAGGGAGTGGAGGAGGGGGGGTGAGTGTTGTTAGTGGTATGGGGTCCAAACCTCATCAAAATTGGAGTGGAGGTGGAGGAAACAAAATGCACCAGATGCCAAACAGCTTGCCAGGCTCTATCACAGGCCTGCAAGCGCAAATGCAACAGCAACAATCACAGCCCCGAAATCAGCATCCACAGCGACAGCAAGCGTTGGACCAAGGGGCTATGCAAGGGGGGAGCGGGGGGAGGAAACCCATCTCTCAAACCCAGAATCAGAACCAAAGCTCAGGCTGGACCTCTGGGCCCATCCCTGGTGGCTCTGGAGGAGGTGGAGGTGGATCTGAACCAAGTGGCTGGGAGGAACCCTCACCACAGTCTATAAGCAGGAAGAATGAGATAGATGATGGAACATCAGCATGGGGAGACCCAACCCACTACAACTACAAGCCAGTCAATCTGTGGGATAAGAACAGTGTACCTGCTGGCCAGCAGCCCCATGGCCAGGGGCAGCCCCAGCAGCAGCAAGAGCAGGGTCCTCCTCCAATACAGCAGCAGCCTAACAGGCAAACAGCAGGGCTTGGAGGTAGCAGAGACTTCAACACTGGCCATGGAACTGGAAAAGCTTCAGGTATGGGTAAGTCACCACAAACTGAATTTCACGATAACATTGATTTTGAAATTGTACAAGGAAAAAAGCCTGAAATAATGTATATGTTTAAAATTGGTGCATTTTTAAATCCTTGTTTAATTTAATCGAAGTCTTAAACTTGCTTTTGATAGAGTTTACATTGAACATTAGAGAATGAGGAAAGTGGATGGGAAGGAATCCAATTAGTCAATGGAACAGACAAAATTGAAAAACAGAAGTGCCCATGGAAGGAAAATTATCTCTTTGCATTTACACGTGGAGCCTTACAGAAAAGGCTGTCTGCAACAGTATTTCATGCAAAGATGATTTGTTAATAGGAGTTCATTTTTGAATCAACTTTTGACAAAGGAATGATTAAAAAAAAAACTTCTAGAATTGTTGCCTTTACAGGAATGGTTGATGCACTGAAATGAGAAGTTGTATTTCATTTCGGATGCTCGCTTGCTATCTCTGCTGTTCCATCACAAGATATTTGGTATACTGGGTACTGTAGCTTAAGTTTGTGCTCCAGCTGATGCACGCTTCACTCCACCTTGGCTGTTGTCTGGGAACATTTGAAGTGAGGCAGCGCATTTTGTGATCATTCTGTGAGATTGTGCAAGTAGGCCACCTCCAAATTTGCCTATGTTTTTAAAATTATTATTATTTCATGTTTAAAAACAAGAAGGGAGCGAGTCAGCCTGTGTGTGTGCATGTGCTGTGCGGATCATGCCATCCACACTCGTCAGTGTGTCTTGCTCAAAATCCTGGTGCCATGCATCCGAAAACATTGTCTTTGACAAAAATGGCTGACATATTGTAAAAACACTACATGAATTGTATCTTCTGCTCTCAATGTCGTCCATAAAATTATATAAAAACCAAGATTGCAGATGCAACTGGCACCACACAGTTTAAACATGACACACTAGTTACACACAGCAGTAACTTGAAGCATAAAATATGCCAGACAAATATAATGATGAAATTACATTGCCACTTCAATGGCAGTAAGTTACCATTCAGTCAGCAGATGAAGCCGAAATGATGGTGAAGTCCAACAGTGTATAGGCACAGAGGAACTACCATTTACCAAATTCAAGGGTCACTTTTAATTTTTGCAGTACTTTACCTATGACAATGCGACTTTAAAATAAAACAGTCCATTGTAGTTTATGTAAGTTGTCTATTACCACTGCATTTTTCAGTTGGGCAGTTAAAATGGGGAAATTTTGAGTAATTGCATTGCATAGCGTTCAAGTTGTACGCCTAAATGATATTTTCAGTAAGGGTCACCAGAGAAGTAGAAGTTAGTTTGGAGCCCTGTGAAGCACTGACAAGAATATCGCAGTGTATCAAAAATATATTATGAACAACAATAACAACTATGGAAAGTCATCTGAGTACTAGTCTGTTGTGAAAGTGTGAAAAACACCTACGTGTTTCATGTGTGTCTGTAGGTCCATCAGGTTGGGGCGGTACTTCTCCAACTAGTCCTACAGTAGACAATGGCACGGCAGCTTGGGGAAAGCCTAGCGACACTCCTACTGGCTGGGGGGACCCTGATGATGCTGGAGAGAAGACAGCAGGCTGGGGAAACCCCTCTCCCAACCCCATCAAATCTGGTTAGATGATCTAATAAAAGCTAAAGTATATAGGGTTTAAATTAAATTACAGCTGTTATCTGTGGGAAATCCATTGGTCTGATTTTGCTAAATTGCATTTTGGTCATTATCACTCCACTAATATAAAAAAAGAATCAATTTCACATCTGTTCTCTCCTGCAGGTTCAAAATCTATGCAAGATGGCTGGGGGGACAAAGAGGGCTCTGTGGCTGCTTCACGCCACTCAAGCTGGGAGGATGAGGAGGAGGGAGGCGGAATGTGGAACAGCGCCGGCTCCCAGGGAAGCAGCTCGTCTTGGGGACAAGGAAGCAATGGGGGCTGGGGACAGAGCCATGTTGGGAAGAAGCCCAGCAACAAGGTGTGTTACTAATGTTCCAATCTGTCTCAGTGTTTCCCGCATGATTGACAGGGTGTTACTATCGGTATGTTTTATAAGCCTAGCTATAAAGGCCAAAAAACAGAACATGCTTAATATACAGTGGGGGAAATAATTATTTGATCCCCTGCTAAATTTGTAAGTTTGCCAACTTACAAAGAAATTAGCGGACTCAAATTTTTATGGTTGTTTACTGATTATGGCAATAGAAAGAATATCAGTCGAAAATGCATAAAAACACAAAAAATAAAAGTTATAGAATGTTGTGCATTTTATTGAGTAAAATAAGTATTCGATCCCCAAGCAAAACATAAGTTAGTACTTGGTAGAAAAACCTTTGTTGCAACCACAGCGATGAGACGTTTCTTGTAGTTGGTCACCAGGTTTGCATACATCTCAGGAGGGATTTTGGCTCATTCCTATTTACAGAAAGTCTCTAAATCCTTCAAGTTTCTTTGCTGCCACTTGGAAACTCGAAGCTTCAGCTCCCTCCACAGGTTTGGAGGGAGCTGGAGACTTACTAGGCCCTCATTTGTTGCCCTGGCAGTATGTTTTGGGTCATTGTCATGCTGGAAGACCCACCCACGACCCATTTTCAGTGTTCTTGCTGAGAAAAGGAGGTTTTCATTTAAGATTTTAAGGTACATGGCTCCGTTCAATGGCCCTTCAATGCAATGAAATTGACTTGTACCCTTTGCACAAAAACAACCCTAAAATTTAATGTTTCCACCTCCATGCTTGACTGTGGGAATTGTGTTCTTTTGGTCATACTTGCATTTTTTCATGCTCCCACACGGCGGGTTGAGTTGATGCCAAATAGCTCAACTTTGGTTTCATCTGACCGCAGCACTTTCTCCCAACCCTTTCTGAGTCATTTAGATGTTCACTGGCAAACTTAAGGCGGGCTTGTACGTGTGCCTTCTTGAGCAGTGGGACCTTGTGGACACTGCAAGATTTCAGTCCATTAAGGCGTAGTTTGTTACCAATTGTTTTCTTAGTGACTGAAGTCCCAGTTGCCTTCAGACCATTAACAAGCTTTGAGACTGCTAATTTCTTTGTAAGTCGGCAAACTTACAAATTAAGCAGGGTATCAAATAATTGTTTCCCCCACTGTTACATATACAGTATATGGCAAGGTCCTTATTGCTACCTGTCATACCTCAGATATGAGTGCAATAACGATTAAGAGAGCCATACCAGCTCGGACGTCGCCGAGGTCAACCAGGTCCGCATCAGGTGTTGAGGAACCAGGGCAACCTGATGACAAGTGGGCTACTGGAACAAGACATTCATGGAGCAGGAATTACAATGGATGACTATGGATGCTTCAGTTTACCAGCAACAACCGGGTCAGAGGGGGTACATGCAATGGGTGTGGGACCTATTAATGCTTCGAAACCCTACATCCAAGCTAACGACATGATCCACAGCTACTAGCTAAAGAAGCTAACTGCACTTCATGCACGCCTGGCAGCTCAGATGAACCAGCAGCTAAAAGATGGGACTCCCCCAGAGTGGTTGACCCAAGGTCGGACTGTCCCGTACAGAAGGACTCCAGAAGGGAACAATTCCCTCCAACTAGCGGCCAATAACCTGTCTCTCCAGGACATGGAAGCTCCTGTCAGGCATCATTGCAGCTAAGATGAGTAGGCATGTGGCTCAATACATGAGCAGGGCCCAAAAAGGGGGTTGGTAGTGACACCAGAGGAGCCAAACACCAGCTACTGGTGGACAGGGCAGCCTCTAGAGACTGTAAGACCAAGAAGACCAACCTGTGCATTGCTTGGATTGACTACAAGAAAGCCTTCGACTCAATGCCACATACATGGTTTCTGGGGTGCTTGAAGCTATGCAAGATCAACAGGAAACTAAGAGCCTTCATCAAGAGATCGATGGGGCTGTGGAAGACTACTCTGGAAGCCAATTCAAGGCCAATTGCCCAAGTTAGCATCAAGTGTGGCATATTCCAAAGAGATGCCCTATCATCCTTGTTCTGCATTGGCCTGAACACCCTCAGCCAGATCATCAAAATGAGTGGCCTTGGATACCGGTTCAGAAATGGAACACCGATCAGCCACCTCCTCTACATGGATGGGATCAAGCTGTATGCGAAGAGTGAGCGAGACATCGACTGATCTGATCCACATCACCAGGATCTACAGCGATGACATCGCCATATCATTCGGTTTAGACAAGTGTAGCTTAATGATATCCAAGAGAGACAAGTTGATCCCAACTGAAAGGGTTGAAATACCAGAAGGCCGATGTTCAGGACAGTTACAAATACCTTGGGATCCCACAGGCAAATGGGAATCCTGAAGAGGCCGCAAGGAAGTCAGCCACAGTCAAATACCTGCGTAGAGTAAGGCAGGTCCTGAGAAGTCAGCTGAATGGTCAGAACAAGATCCGAGCCATCAACATCTCTGCCCTGCCCGTCATTAGATACACTGCTGGTGTAATAACCTGGCCAAAGGAGGAGATAGAAGCCACAGATATCAAGACAAGGAAGCTCCTCGCCGTGCATGGAGGGCTTCACCCCAAGTCCAGCAGCCTGAGGTTGTACACTAAGCAGAAAGAGGGAGGCAGAGGATCAATGAGCATCAGAGCCACTATCCAAGATGAAACAACAAAAATCCTGGAATACATCAGGAAGATGGCCCCAAATGATGAACTGCTAGGTGAATGCCTCAGGCAGCAGAAACTTAGTGAGGAGAAGGAAGAAGAAGAGAGACCATCATGGAGGGACATAGTATACAGAAACATCTGCGTCGAGTGTGGGCTGGAGATTCCAGGATCATAGTGGACACTTCCAAAGGCGATTGAGAACGACCGGGCAAAGATCCTGTGGGACTTCCACATCCAGACCGATAAGATGGTGGTGGCTAATCAACCTGATGTCATGATGGTTTACAAGCAGTAAAAGAAGGCTGTAGTGGTAGATGTCGCAATTCCAAACGATAGCCACATCAGGAAGAAGGAACACGAGAAGCTCGAGAAATACCAAAGGCTGAAAGAGGTGCTAGAAAGGATGTGCGGAGTAAAGGCATCAGTGGTACCAGCGGTGATAAGAGCACTCGAAGCTGTAACCCCCAAACTGGGAGAGCGGCTCCAACAGATCCCAGGAACTGAGATCTCTGTCCAGAAGAGCACAATCCTAGGAGCAGCTAAGATACTGCGTAGGACCCTCAGGCTCCAAGGCCTCTGGTAGCTCTGATATTAACCACTGGACATCTCTGAATTGTACAAAGCTGATCAAGATCAAAAAAAAGTTAAGACACTCATTGGGCTCAACAATTTTGTCCCACTGAGAAAAAGTACTGGACAAAGTACATTTTGTACTGGAATTTTATGGTGAAGTTACTTAATTAGTTTAGACTCTCATTTCCTTGTTAAAATGATAGGATAGAAATAATTTCCTCACTTAGTCTGCATCTGTCTTTCAGGGTCCATTGAAGGCCAGCGGAGGAGACTCGTGGATGAGCCCTATCAACAGACAGTTCTCTAACATGGGTCTGCTGGTAAGGCAGAAAAAGGCTTTAGATTTGTGTTTTCCACTGTTACTGTGGTAGGGCAATGTAAAAAAAATGTGCCAGATATGTTGTTTTGATGATGGTGGCCTGTTCTGTACAGAATGATGATACCAGTAGCCCAAACATTGACCTGGAGAAGAAGATGGACGCGGAGAAAAGAGGCATGGGGCTGCACGATTACAATGGAGATATGAGGAAGGGAGGAAGGGGAGGAGGGGGGATGAGTTATCGTCCACCTGTTTCTAAAGAGGCACCAGGGCCTGGTGAGACTGGGTCCTACTATGACAAGGTGATGCCTCTCTGCCAGCTCAGCAGTCCTTGTCTCTTATGTCTTTCACATGTCTAGATGACATTTTGTCCTTTCTCACTTCTCTTTATTTCCTCTTGTGGATCTGCTTTGTCGTCTTGGTCCACCCCATTTTTTCCTGTCTTCAACCTGTCCCACCCCCTCTTCATCACCACTTAAATTGGTCTCCATCGGCTGTCACTGTGACAGACCTTTCCTTTGACCAATCAGGATTGGTGCCTTGGGGAGGAGGGTCCTTGCTCTCTGTATTCACCACCCACTGTCTACAAGCCCCATTCCCTCTTCAACCACACTATTCCCTTTAGACAAGTAAGATAACTGCTCCTCTTGTTTCTGTTCTGTCTTCCTTTACATTAGGTTCTTGTGGTTTTCTTTTTAGATAATCATAATATTAAACCCCCAATTTTACTTTGTCCTGTCTATTCTGCTTAATCTGTATGTTTTCCCCTGTGTCTCTGCTTTTAAGAGCCCTCTAATTTTCCATGTTCAATCACAGGGTGGTCACAATATGTTTGGCAGTGGTGGGGGAATGGCTCAGTCAAGACATCAGCCAAGTGTCCAACCCTTAAACCAGTCCCCAGGGATACGAGCGCAAGTGCCTCATCAGTTCCTGTCACCTCAGGTTGTAATGCTTTTACTTTTTCAGTGTTTATTGTGATATATTAAAAAAAAAGACTTTTAAGAACACATTGCAGAAACAGATGGGGTGATTTATATTAAATTTCCAGCGAAGGTCACTATTGTCTACTGTCATTTAAGTCAGTAAAAGTTTATTGTTTATCTCGTTATCTGTAAAATATTTTTTTTCCATTGCACATCTTTGTTACAAATATTTGATAACATAATTTGAGGGCTCATTCTGAAAAATGTGTGTATATCAGCCAATATCAATTATCGAAATCTTTTTTATTCGCTGATATCGCTATTGGCTCCAAAGATTTCATATCAGTTGGGCTCTATTAAAAAGAATCAACATGTGTGAAGCAGCGAGTGGCAGAAATATGAGTTGCTAATTTATGTATGATGTATATTTAACAAATGTGCTCGTGAACTGTCTAAATAGTCTGTGTGATTTTGCAGACCATGGCCTCCGTTAGTAAGGGCGATCCCTAGAGTGTGTAGTCACAGGACTTTATTGATCACTTTCCCCTGCTTAGTTCTTAAGGATACAAGATGGAACATGTCTTTTCTAGGAATGTGGAGTCACTTGTTAACGGCAGTTGATAAGAACATGCAAGAGAATCAATGCTATTCTGGAAGGAAAATAAGCTAATATGGTTGCCAGGGGCTACACCACCATGGCTGGTAACAGGTCCGGCTTCCTGCTGTTGTGTGTGTCTCCAGGTGCCAGGCTCCATGCTGAAGCAGATGCCCCCTCCAAGCGGAAGTGTGGGGGGTGTTGGCGGTTTGGGAGGAATGGCAGGATTGGGTGGAGGTGTGTTTCCTCCACAGCTCTCCCCCCAGCATATTGCAATGCTCAGCAGCATCTATCCACCGCACATACAGTTTCAGCTGGTAAGAAACACTACATTTTAGAAAAAACACAGCGGGGTTCCATCACTAGTCTACTGGACTGCTGCAGTTTATAAATGGGAAATTGTAAATAAAATAAAAACACATATTTATCAAGTTCTAGTGGGAACAGATAATTATGATTTGGTTATGATGAGGTACAGCTCACCACTTTGTAGAGCTTGATTGTATAAACAATATCACCATATGATATAGCCTTGGTCAAATTTTTGTAAATACACAGTTTGCAAATATTTGTTTTTTTGTATTCATTTCCGCTTTCCACAGCGACCCCAGTATTTTGGATTCTTAATGGTACATAGCTGGTTTGTTCGGTATAAAATTCAAAGTATTTTTTTTTTCCTAAGTTGTCATCTCATTCCTCCTTTTGTTTTCTTTCTGTCTGTCTTCATTCAGGCTTGTCAGCTCCTCCTCCAGCAGCAGCAGCAACAGCAGCCACAACAGCAGCAGCAGCAGCAGCTGCTGCAAAACCAGAGAAAGTTCACACCAAACGTGCGGCAGCAGGCTGACCCTCAACAGGTACACATCTACACAATTTATCACTCACTCCTTGGTCGTGTCTTTACTTCCTCCTTCCAGCCATTGACTCTTATTTTTTGTTGTCTCCTCAGCTGGCTCGGATCATGGCTTTGCTCCAGCAGCAGAGGCAACAGCAGGCTGGGGGGTTAGGTGGCAGCTCCAAACTCTCCCCCTCCCACCATGGTGGAATTGGTGGAGGTGTTCCCAAACACCCTGGGGCTGATCCCCTGCTCCATCCAGGCTTGACGGGATCTGTAGCTGACATGCATCAGAAAAGTCTTGGACCATATTCCGGTTAGCGATCATTCCTAGAACTGTTTTATTGTAAATCAAAGATGCACATGCTAATGTAGTGGGCTTGCATTACAATTTCCAGACATCACACTTTATGTCACAAATTAACACTGTAAATTATTTTTGCTTTGATTATCTTTTGATGAATTTAGAGTAGGTTACCGTGTTATTTATTTATTTATGTTGCTCAAGAAGTTTCTTTTAACTTGATAAAGTTAAAATCGAATGATAATCTTCACATACCCTTTCTGTAAGCAGGGTTTGGATCTGGGGTTAGCCTTCCAAGTCTGGACCTTGGGGGGCCTGGGGGCATGAAAGAACTAGGAAGTCAGCAATCCCGTTTCAAATGGATGATGGAGGGACATTCTTCCGTTGATACCTCCTCACCTGAGAATGCATTCCACAAAAATGGTGAGATTTACAAGTCTGTTTGGTAATACAGAGGATGAGAGGCTGTTGTAACTGATAGTGGGATTAAAATGTTATGTCGACTAAAAAGGTGATTAGTGAACCAATTGGTTGCTCAATGATGTTAACATTCCTTGTCATCACCCTTCTAAAACCATCCAGGTCCTGTCACGCCCATGAAGATGCCGGGGGGCTCGCCATACTCTCAGTACGACATGATGGTTGGCGATGGACTAGGTGACAACTGGCATCGTACTCCTGGCAAGATAGGTGCCAAGCCTCCCACTACACCCAGCTGGCCCCCTGGTTAGTGACAACTTCGTTACTGTGATTACCTGAGCTAGAGCACCAAAATAAGATAAAAATAGAAAAATTTAAGTGTTTTATTATTAGGATAAAACCAATTTCAGGACATATTTTTTTTTCTTTCGCTTAAAATGTTGTAGATATTACCTGTGATATTTCTATTGTTAATTTTTTTTTTTCCCCAATGTCTGCTGTCTGCTGCTGAGAAATATGTCATAAAACTGGCATAAACAAAGCACATGCTTTCTCTTCAGAGTTCCAGCCTGGTGTACCATGGAAGGGAATTGACCGTGTTGACCCTGAATCTGACCCATACATGACCCCGGGGAGCATGATGGGAAATGCAGTGTCCCCAAATCTCAATGATACTGAGCACCAGTTATTACAAGATAATACAGGTAATCATTTTTCAGCTTTGCTGCCTCATTTTCCCCTTTCACAAGGGAAGATATTTTAAAGCTTCTTCAGCAATTTTTTAAATGTTTTTTGTTGTTTTTTTAAGAAGTGTCCTTATTTTTTAACATAAATTAAACATGAAATGTTAAATATTAGCAAGGTGCAACCTCAGCTCTTGTACAGTCAGTGTCAGGTGCTGTGGAAAAAAAGTTTTATCCAATAATCTAGTCTCCATACAGCTATATGGATTATGTTTGTAGGAATAGTCAGGCATTCTTTAAAAAAATGTTTACCTAGTTAATGCCTTTTTTTGCAGATTCCACCCCTCCCCTCAACACCTTGCTGCCTTCACCTGGTGCCTGGCCCTACAGTGCCTCAGACAGTCCCCTAAACAATGCACACAACTCAGGTAATAAGATTACTCACCAACTTATTTATGGGCTTCTGTGTTGCTTTGACTTTCTTTCTCAATTGCGCTGATTGATTACTGAATAGTTAGAAATTAATTGGGAACTGTTTTGGTCACTCTCTATTAATACATGTTGGATTAATTGAGAAAATAATAATAAAATCATAATTTAATTGGCCTATAATGAAAATAATCCTTAATTGCACGCCTTTTTTTCATTGTGTCATATTATAGTCAGTTTAGTTACATTTAGAATTTTACATTTATGAAGTAAGTAACAAATTAAACGTGTCATTTAGTTATTGTTTAACTGTAATAATCTGAAGTGATTTACTTGAGACAATAATTTCACCACAGTGACTTGGCTAGTTTGAAGTTAAACTTCATGCACCCTCTTCAAAATGGTTTTAAGCAAGCTGTAGAATTGTTATGCAGGAGAAGTTTGTTTCTTTCAAAATGTCACACGTCAAACCAAAGAGCCATAGCTGATCCAGAGGAACCTTCAAGATTAAGATTCCTGCTTTGCGTATTATGTTTCTATAATTGTACATTGTGAGAAGAGCAGTCCTGACTGGAAATCTTGAGTACAACTTGGTATGGTGTTACAGTATACATCCCCTCCAGACCCTCACTGGCTTTTCTATCACCCCCCAGCAAAGTATACAGACTTAAAGACCAGCTGGCCCCCAGAACCCATTGGACACAAATGGAAAGCCAGCCGCAGCAGCAGCCAGGCCCAGCTGTCACGCCCACCGCCAGGACTAGCCAGTCAAAAGCAACCATCACCTTCACCCTGGTCTGGAGGAGGCCCTCGATTGGCCAGCCGGGGATGGGGAAGTGGTTCAAGCACCACTGGTAAAACCCCAGTACATTATTAATGTTGTATTGGTTTCCTTTTTCCTCATTCAGACACAATATTTGTTTAACTATTTAGCTGTTTTAAATGTGCACAAATGAACATTTGATTTAGAAGAACAGCCAAGGCTTGGTGGTGGAAGCAGGGATTGTTATTCAACATTTATTAGTTTTGAGAAACTTAAATTTGAAACAGTTTTGTTTAAAGGGAATGTGGAATCAACTCAAGATTTTTTTCCTGTTTGCAGGCTCAACCTGGAGCGATGGCAGCTCTCGGGAAAGCTGCTGGTTATTGCTCAGCAACCTAACACCACAGGTAATACACAGAAACAACTACTGCAGGGAGTAAATCCTTTACTCATGGTTGTTATGGTGTTTTTGTAAAGATCCAAAACAAGGTGTTCCACTGCTGCCACTCTGTTTTGTTTCATTCGTGTGCTGAGCATGACCGAACACTAAAGAATTAACTCCATCTAGAAACACTGCTCTGAATTTCACCACTGTCCTCTTTGAATCATCCTGCAGATTGATGGCTCCACCCTGAGGACCATCTGCATGCAGCATGGCCCTCTGCTGACCTTTCACCTTGGCCTGACCCAAGGCACCGCTCTGATTCGCTACGGCTCCAAACAAGAGGCAGCCAAGGCCCAGAGTGCACTCCACATGTAAGACCTTTTATGATATCTAAATGGTGAATACTGAGCTGAAACCATGAGCTTCTCATTTAGCATAAAGACTGGAAACACATACCACAGTCTGTCTGTCAGCACTTCGAAGTCTCATAGACATGTCATCTGTTAAATTTGCTGTGTACAGACAACAGTTACCTGTTTTAAACGGTTTTTGTTCCATCATACTTGCTGGCTTAAGCTGGTTGCCAGGTAACGAAGAGACACTCCAGGAAGTTACTGGTCCTGAACAAGAAATGCTCTGGCACATAACACTAGTAAAACCATAAAGTGTGTTTGTTTTTGGTGTGTCTTAATGTTTGAACAGATCAAACTAAATATACTTGTTAACTGAAATTTTTAAACCAAAAAGATTTAAAAACCCAAACATTATTTTGCCACAGAGTGACGCATTTTTATTTGACCAGGTGTGTTCTGGGTAACACCACCATCTTGGCGGAGTTTGTGAGCGAGGAGGATGTGGCACGCTACATTGCACATTCCCAGGCAGGAGCAGCAGGAAGCAGTGGAACCACCGCAGGCTCTGCAGGTTCTGGGCCCACGGCATCCTCCGTGGTGGGGGCTGGCGGCAATGGAGGTAGTTGCGAGAGAGGTGGAACAGGAGGCAGCAACGTGGGAGGAGGAGTAGACGGAGGTTCCACAGCTGGAGGAGCAGGAAATGGAGGAGCTGGGCATTCTAGCTCCGGGTGGCAGAGTCTGGAGGGTAACTCATCGGACCAGTCTGTCACCCAGGGGCCCGGGCTGGGCATCTTTGCCCAGTGGAGCAGCAATGGGACCGGGGTGGGTGGGGCAGGAGGTTTGGAGGCCGGAAGGCAGGGCTTGTGGGGTGGGATGGGTGGCATGAGTGGGCAGGGGTACCCCAGCAGTAGCCTCTGGGGTTCCCAGGCTCTCGAGGATCGTCACCAGATGGGCAGCCCGGCCTCACTGCTGCCAGGGGACCTGTTGGGTGGGGGTGCTGACTCCATCTGAGAGTCTGACTGACACACATACACATTTTACACCCAAGTTTAATACATATGTCACACTCTAATTATTTACAGAGAGAGGACATGAGTTAAAGCTACACTGGTCAGCCAGCATGCAGACAGTCAACATTCAGATGACACACAGGCTACATGCAGTACATGCACTCATCGTTGTCACACATACAAAGAAAGCCGCTTAACTTAAAATGAAGACAACAGGAAAACTTGAATGGGGAAAAAGTGAAATCCATTAGACTTTTAGGACTCAACTGGATAGTTCTTTGTCTTTTTACACCAAATCCCACCATCTGCATCCAGAGACCCGATGACTCAGGCATGCACTGTAGATAGGCTCAGCCAGAGTGTCGACAAGTTTAGCTATTGCTGTTTTTAGTGTGCCACATTTTTTTTCATTTGTATTTCTATTTAATGGTCAAATCTCAACATTCAGACTTGCAGACTGAGCCCTCGTAGACCTGGCTGGTGTACTTCTGAGTTCTCGTGTTTGGAAGCCTGAGAATGGGGAATGATCTGGTGTTCGTAGGAAAATTTGGACAGCACCACACTACTGAGTCAAATGGACGATCAGTGACTTTCGAGGTCTGGAAGAGGAGAGTGTTTTTAGTTGGTACCAACACCTCTACCTTGGTGGAAATATGCCATCACATAGGACCCAGGGTAATAAATAAATAAAAAAAAAGAAAAAAAAAAATCAAAACAGAAACAACATTAGCCAAACTTGCACTATATGCCTCTGGGTTTGTTGTTGACACAACCTCCACAAATCCCTCCATTTTTTTTGAAACAGAGCTACAACACAACTACACAGAACTTACAGGACTAAATCTTACAACAGCAGTGGCCTTGGCTAACACCCAGTGGCCACCCATCTGCCATGTCAGCAGCTTCACACCTTTGCATCAGTTCCACACTGCTCTTATATTTGACAAGCAAAATTGTAACTCCTTGTTGATGTACGTTGTTTGTTTATCTTTTTCTTTCTGTTTTAAAAGAAAAGAGAAATGTGTAAAACTTTGTGGAAATCCAGAGATGTCCTTTTTTTTCCCTTCAAACACTGACCTCGCTATTGTATTTTTTCTTACTCAAGAAATCAAGTTGGTTATTATATATTATCATGATGTTAATGACTGATCACTTATTTACTCGCTGTACAAGGTGCCCTCCTGCCTGCCTGTGTGTGCATGAAAGGAGCGATGACAGGAAGACCGAATGGAGGAGGATGTGATGAAGATAATAATGATATCAGGAGTGTCTGTGTTATTGCTGCAGTGTGGAATGTATGTTTCTTGTCCATGAGAGATTCATGAGTAATGTGCGTGCGTGCTTGTCTTCGTGTATGTGTGTGCTTGCTTTTGAACATTTACCTGCTCCAGTCGGGAGTACGGAGATGTTAATCTGACAGCTTGCTTTTGACAGAGGATTTGTGCGTGTATGGATGTGTTCACGTTTGCGTGCTTGACTGGAAATTGTGATAGCTAACAAGTTCAAACACATTGGCACTATTGCATATGTCTCTTAAGTTGTGTTTTTAGCAGCGTTTTGTTCCTGTTTGTATTTTTTTTTCTGCCAAATGCAATAAAAAGTTTTGTTTTTAAGACGAAGCAGCCAACTAAAGGCATTTCTATTAAGATGCCAAATCCAACCATACCAAGCTGAGCTGGAACAGTGTTTTACAGACACGTTAAAGACATTACCTGTTATATTTTACCGTTAGATTTTTTGTTTGTTATGTATCAATTTAAATTAAGTCAGTCTTTATTATCACTCCTGTTCAGGATGTTTTGGTTATTTCAGATGTTACAAAAATGAGAGGAACTTAATTTAAAGTGGAAAAGAACAAGATAATAAAGGTTGAATTGAAGTCTGCTGTGGTTTGTTTGTTGCTTTGTACCACTGAGTCAGTAACCTTAACCTAGATAGTAATAGTTCTCAAAGTGGGGTCTAAAGGTCACAAAGGTGACTATCAATCACGGGTGTCATACAATTACCGTAAAGCAGAATTCTCATCAGATGGGGATATATTATGAAATAGAGGTTTGTCTAATTTGTGTTAGTTTCGAGATCCTTGCCGTGAAGAGGTATTGAGAACCATTAACTTCACTGTAGCACATTTTCCTCCGCTGTTTAAGGATGAAAGCCAACTAACAGTCTTAAATAAATGTGAATTTCTGTACCATTTACTAATGGAGTCAACTGAATAGTCTAGTATTGTTACATACACAGTCTGGAGAAGTAAATTGGTTGACTTTTTTTTTCCATCTGAAAGAAATTCAGATCATATCCAATGCATTGTAAGATAAAAGCCAATGTAAATTGGAAGCCGTGGCTATATTTTACAGCCATTTTCAGTGTCTTTTTTTTTTGTTAGGACATTTTTCTGATTAAATTATAACAAGTTTCCTGGATGTTCTGATGTGCTGTTGTGGGAAAAGGTAATTAAGATAAACTAACTGACCTGCTTTTAAAATTGTTCTTTTAAAAAAATTGTGGTGGAAAAAGTATAACAACCAGATAGAAATGACTCTTGATACTTTTAGGGTTTCTCTGGGACTTCATTTTCAGAATTGTGCATATAAAAAGTAGCTGTGGCTAACAATTAGTCCACGCTGTCGCATAATGATGCCTGGTTGGCTTAAGCTGGCAAAAAATATGCGTGAGTACTTTTGACTTAACTTACTCTTCGTGTGTTAGTAACAGTAAGCTGGTAACATTTTTGTCAACGACATTTTAGCCCAACAGACCTACTAGATTTGAGTTACTTAAATGCAAGTACAGCTGATGGAGGTTCCATTGTTGTGTATGATAATGTTGCCCTCTGTTGTTACTTAGCTAGCTAGACAAACAGCCTCCATAGCATGTTGGCAAAGCCTGTTTTCTGGTTTATTTCCTATTAATATATTGTAAGTTGACGTGTAACTGCGGGCCCATGTTAGCCGAACCGCAATATACTTAGGGGTCTAAAAGGTGAAATCCATCGTTCAAAATGTCTTTAATGTCCTTTATATTACATGAAAGACAACCGCATCATCAAAGAAATCCACAGGTCACAGGAGCACCATAGCAGACAAAATCGGGGAAAATAATGGAAAATAAAAACCCCAGAAAAAGCAAATTTTTTTAAAAAAATGTAGACAAAACGAAAAATACAAGCAACACGTGTTGTTATGGAGCCGAATACTCTCATAGGTGAAAACATGTAGGAGAAGGGTGCGGCGCAAGTGGATACACAATGATAAAGAACAGAATAACAACAGCACTTTACAAGCCAATTGTATTTTACACAGCGAGCAGGACCCGCTGCAAACCTATAAATATAACAATCGACATTTAATTAGACAGTGCCTCGCGGCGGGCCTCATTCATGCCCGCGAGAAGCAGGAGCAGCGGCGGCGTCGACTTTAAGGCAATCCGGGCATCTCCTCAACTCTGTGGATGACATCATGGACATTGTCAATGGTGTGAAGTGAGAGGGGGCTGGGTGGGGGAGAAAGAGAAAGAGAGAAGGGAGAGAGAGGACCTCGCTGTGTGGTTTTGGCGTTTATCCTCCAAAAAAAAAAAAGGAAAAAAAATCGTGACCGTGAGAATCTACCAGAGTCGCAGGGGCTCAGGTCGCCTCGGATCGGCGGTGTGTCGGGGATTTCAGTCTCTCGGAGGGGATCTTTTTCGGGGTGTGGGACGTTCGGATCAGAGGGTATGAGCGGTCCGAAGCCGCCGCGTCGGTGCGTCGCTGTCCAGGGTCCTGAGTGAGCCGGAACCGGCGGGCGCCCGCGGAGCCTGACATCACCCGCCGAGGAGGAGGTGGGTCGCGGGTGTTTTGTCGTGTGTTTCGGCTGTCCGGTGGCTCGTGCCTGTGATGGTCTGTATGATGGGGGCGAACCCTGTCCAGAGGGAGGCACGTTGGGGGACTGCGCCTGTTCAGAGGTCCTACCTGTACATGGAGGGTGCGGTTATGGGAATCACCAGCACATCTGGTGGTCAGGGAGAGATGAGCGGTGTTCTTCTCCGCATGCAGCACCTTCCCCATTTTCCCTTCTTGTGGTATGTGGGACAATCACATGAAGTATTCTCTTTGAAGAAGGACTGTCTTTCCTGCTCTTGCGGTCCTTTGCTGCAATAGTGTGCCTCAGGTCTGGCAGCATAGCAGCAGTTTGGATGATGTGAGCTACAGACACCGGATGGTGAAGGCTGTGGTAATGTACAGCAGTGGCTTGTTTTCCCTTTGTGGTGCATGTGGATGGGGTGTGTGTGGGTCTAAAATGAACTTGCGTGCAGTGCAATGTCAAACCTCCGTCGACAGAAAGCCCTCATTCAGTCCGTATTTCATGGCTCTGCAGACAGATTGGGCTTGGGTGAGGAAAACATGACTCATTCAAATTTTGCCAGGGGACTCCAGTCAGAAATTTGGAGTTCATGCAAATCTCTCAACTCCCTTGAAGTGCTCTGGGAGGAGTGTGTGTGATGCAAATCCTTCCACCACCACCACCCCTTTGCAGCTCTGAATTAATCATGTTATAAGCTACAACTGCACGCTGCGCTCTCCTGGCTATTGCCACGTCCCTGTGCACTTTACAAACACTCCACTGGCCCACATTGTTGTCCTCGCGTCCTCTGAAGGTTTGATAGCTTCAGCTCAACTAAACATGCCTGCAGGGAGCACACCGCTCAGCTTCCACAATGAATTTAGTCACACAAAGTCGTAGCTGAGAGCGAGCAACATTTTCCCTTCTGTTTCCAGTGACTCAACCGGCTGCATTACGTCATTGTTGTGGCTCAGCAACTTGCACTTTTCACTCTTCCTCATCGCTCATATCCATCTGTCCACAAAGTTTCCCCGGTGCCCACTATGAATTCAACGTCTGAAACCCTGCACCACTGTCCTTTCATTCTATTGCTCACCTGTGATTGATGACTACTGTGCCCCCCAATCTGTGTGTGTTTACCCCCTTTGCAGTGAGTTGAAAAACTCTGGAGCCATGGAGTTGAGGGTGGGGAACAAGTACCGCCTCGGGAGGAAGATCGGGAGCGGATC
Organism: Mola mola; assembly: GCA_001698575.1. NCBI lineage: Eukaryota > Metazoa > Chordata > Actinopteri > Tetraodontiformes > Molidae > Mola > Mola mola. The sequence goes on from KV751339.1 coordinate 9,630,434, forward strand.
GTTTGGAGATATATACCTGGGTGAGAATCTGGACTGTTTAGGGTTTCAGAGAAACATACATACTCCTAAAGATTACAGGTCAAGAAGGCCTTTTACCTGTTGACTGATGCAGCGGTGGTGTTTTTCCAATCAGGTTCTAACATTGCTACAGGAGAGGAGGTAGCCATCAAACTGGAATGTGTGAAGACCAAACACCCACAGCTCCACATCGAGAGCAAATTCTACAAGATGATGCAGGGCGGAGGTAAGAACTGCTTCAGGGGACTTGCAAAGTTTTCCAGGGAGCACTAAAAGGTATTTCAATCAGTTCTGAGGTGTTCTAACATTGCTACAGGAGAGGAGGTAGCCATCAAACTGGAATGTGTGAAGACCAAACACCCACAGCTCCACATCGAGAGCAAATTCTACAAGATGATGCAGGGCGGAGGTAAGAACTGCTTCAGGGGACTTGCAAAGTTTTCCAGGGAGCACTAAAAGGTATTTCAATCAGTTCTGAGGTGTAGTCAGAAGTTGTTGATAGGTGTTAAAGCCTTGCATATTAACGAATAATTTAAGATAAAATAAAGAGTTTATTCATCTTGCGAGGGTGTTTATGTGACAGATGCACAAAGGCAGGCTACAGTTATAAAACTGAAGGAGAGCTATTTGAATGTTTTTGATGAAAACAGAAATACACACTAAAGCCTGTATTCAGTGTATAAATCAAAATACAGTTAATAAATATACCAGTGCTGACCAAAGTACCACACTCCCAGACTTAAAATACTATAACATGAATAACAAACTAATGTGTTTTTGATTTTGGTGGGATAAAAATATTATTTAAATATCTAGGATCATAATTATTCTTATTTTTTTTACCAGGACGCATACTGCAACCATGGCAGACATGATGTCTGTGCTGTTTGTATTGACAGCGTGGGTCCAAATTAGTGGTGTAAGAAGTACATGCTCGCATACTTGTGCTCATATAAATACTCGCTATGGGTTTCCTGGGTTGTCGGGTACATCAGTATTCGATGACCCAAGAATAAGAGTCTGTACCGAGTAAAAGTCCAGAATTCTAAATGGGAAGTAAATGTACTAAAGTGTGATTTCCTGTTCAATATTCAGAATGCCTCCTTCTATGTTGTATCTGATTAAGCTTATGCATAAATTGTAGTAGGCTGATTTTAAGTCAAGTTCGGCTCACAATCTCACCGCAATCAGCAGATCTCACAGTCAGCCCACACCGGCTGATGGCTCAACTATTCGCCTTTATGCATCCAACCAGCAAAACTCCCACAGGCCGTGCAATCTATGCTACATTGTCCTACCTACTTCTTCATAACAAACCTCCTCCTTTTTACGCTGTGTCGGACTTAATCAAAGTCTTTTCTCTTTCCTGCTCTGCACTCTGCCTTAGCCTAGCCAGGCATGGAAAGGAAGGGAGCTCCCAGAACCGATCCATACTGCCAAAATAAGTTACTAGGCTGCATTACGTCATTGTTGTGGCTCAGCAACTTGCACTTTTCACTCTTCCTCATCGCTCATATCCATCTGTCCACAAAGTTTCCCCGGTGCCCACTATGAATTCAACGTCTGAAACCCTGCACCACTGTCCTTTCATTCTATTGCTCACCTGTGATTGATGACTACTGTGCCCCCCAATCTGTGTGTGTTTACCCCCTTTGCAGTGAGTTGAAAAACTCTGGAGCCATGGAGTTGAGGGTGGGGAACAAGTACCGCCTCGGGAGGAAGATCGGGAGCGGATCGTTTGGAGATATATACCTGGGTGAGAATCTGGACTGTTTAGGGTTTCAGAGAAACATACATACTCCTAAAGATTACAGGTCAAGAAGGCCTTTTACCTGTTGACTGATGCAGCGGTGGTGTTTTTCCAATCAGGTTCTAACATTGCTACAGGAGAGGAGGTAGCCATCAAACTGGAATGTGTGAAGACCAAACACCCACAGCTCCACATCGAGAGCAAATTCTACAAGATGATGCAGGGCGGAGGTAAGAACTGCTTCAGGGGACTTGCAAAGTTTTCCAGGGAGCACTAAAAGGTATTTCAATCAGTTCTGAGGTATATTAATGGCCATTCAGAAGTTCTGAGGTGTAGTCAGAAGTTGTTGATAGGTGTTAAAGCCTTTCATATTAACGAATAATTTAAGATAAAATAAAGAGTTTATTCATCTTGCGAGGGTGTTTATGTGACAGATGCACAAAGGCAGGCTACAGTTATAAAACTGAAGGAGAGCTATTTGAATGTTTTTGATGAAAACAGAAATACACACTAAAGCCTGTATTCAGTGTATAAATCAAAATACAGTTAATAAATATACCAGTGCTGACCAAAGTACCACACTCCCAGACTTAAAATACTATAACATGAATAACAAACTAATGTGTTTTTGATTTTGGTGGGATAAAAATATTATTTAAATATCTAGGATCATAATTATTCTTATTTTTTTTACCAGGACGCATACTGCAACCATGGCAGACATGATGTCTGTGCTGTTTGTATTGACAGCGTGGGTCCAAATTAGTGGTGTAAGAAGTACATGCTCGCATACTTGTGCTCATATAAATACTCGCTATGGGTTTCCTGGGTTGTCGGGTACATCAGTATTCGATGACCCAAGAATAAGAGTCTGTACCGAGTAAAAGTCCAGAATTCTAAATGGGAAGTAAATGTACTAAAGTGTGATTTCCTGTTCAATATTCAGAATGCCTCCTTCTATGTTGTATCTGATTAAGCTTATGCATAAATTGTAGTAGGCTGATTTTAAGTCAAGTTCGGCTCACAATCTCACCGCAATCAGCAGATCTCACAGTCAGCCCACACCGGCTGATGGCTCAACTATTCGCCTTTATGCATCCAACCAGCAAAACTCCCACAGGCCGTGCAATCTATGCTACATTGTCCTACCTACTTCTTCATAACAAACCTCCTCCTTTTTACGCTGTGTCGGACTTAATCAAAGTCTTTTCTCTTTCCTGCTCTGCACTCTGCCTTAGCCTAGCCAGGCATGGAAAGGAAGGGAGCTCCCAGAACCGATCCATACTGCCAAAATAAGTTACTACAAATGTTAATCTAAATTTAGTGGGCCTGACTGACACAGTGAAAATAGTGACAAGCAGTTCATGGTACTTAGAGAAAGATATTTCAATTTATGACTCAAAGTGTATCAGAAATAATTAGGGGACAGTTAAAAGTAAAGGGTAAACATTTGAAATAACAAATGTGATGGATAAATGGTTGAAATAGCTAAGATGAATGAATAGATTGTTTAAAATGTCCATTTTCAGCTGGTTTTGGTAAAAGCACAGATACAAACTGAAAGTGAGGTCACATAAAGTGAAAATACAAAGTGGTATTAGTCGATTTCTAACCTCCTTCTCTTCTCCGATTAGTGGGAATCCCGTCTATTAAATGGTGTGGAGCCGAAGGCGACTACAACGTCATGGTGATGGAGCTGCTGGGCCCCAGTCTGGAAGACCTGTTCAACTTTTGTTCCCGCAAGTTCAGTCTGAAAACTGTTCTGCTGCTGGCCGACCAGATGGTGAGAGAGACCGTTGGGCCCAGTCATGTGATCAAGGCTTCTTCTGACATCCAGTGGCAGTAATTGGCACACAATCCCACTGTATTAATTACTTTAAAGAGCTCCTTGAAGAACATTGTTATGGTTAATGAAGGGTTCAATGAGTCTTTATAAAAAAGTTCTTCAAGAAGAAGAGACAAACTGATAGATAAAAGAAAGTGCGATGTTATGCAATGCTAATAAACGTCTATAGCTGTTTAAATTGTACCTCTGCTTGCACATAATGCACTACAGTCGACCTCAGGCTCAGAAGTCACACAGATAAACGGATGTGACATTGTTTTTAGACCGGAACTGATGGGATCATTTAAAATCAGAGAAAAATTCTCATCCAAACCTCTGAAGATTGTTTCCTGGCTCCAGATAAAAAGCTCACTATCGACCACTCAGCTCCTGCATAAAAGTCAATTCTGAGCCAGGACACGGAAGCGAAGCAAGACAGACTAATCCTTGTCGCAGGGGGTCAGCCTGTGATGTCTTTCATGAGCCTGTTAGTCCCTCATATGTCATTCCTTGGTCTGAATCTGGCCCGTTTGTTCTTTTTGTCCCACTTCCTCTCGGCCACTTTGACCTCTTCTCCTAATTACTCTTCCTGTCGTCGCTGCAAATTCCCTCCTCTCCTCTTCAAAGGCCGAGTAACTGAGAATTTAACTTTCTCATAACATTGTATAAAATGACCTCTCCATGTATCTGCAGACAAGCTGACAGGATTACTGATCAACACCTGTGACTCAGCATTATTTCACATTAAAGCCCCATAGTTTGTTGCAATATAAAGACTCCCAACACTGCAGCTCTCCCATCACAACAAGTAAAAGTAAAGTTGGCCCGACCAAAGTTCTCACTAATCCGAAAACCTAAATATTTTTTAAATAATTTATTAGGACCTCTTTTATTTTAGACACTACTTGTTATTTTTCAATACATTTTGCCAGCACTGACATGTTTTGGATGCAATGTATAAATTACAACTGAACAAACAAGGTTATTTAAATAACCATACCACATAACTGCATTAGATTACTTTACTAATTCATAGGCATCCTTTTGTGTAAGACAAAATAATCCATTTTATTAAGTTCTGTATTTGTCAGAATTTGACAATCAGGTTATACTTTCTATTTACTTTCTAAAACAGTTCCTGGTGGCAAATATGAGGCAAAAGGAACACTACTCATTTAAGAGTCGGTGTTAAGGTTAGTGTCACTTGTCAACACTAGCTGAGAATCAGTACTTCACTGCAATTAACAACTAAAATGCCCATTCCAATTTCCTGAAGCCCAAAATTTAAATTGTAGATTAGATTACAGAATGGAAACTCCACTTAAGGAAATAAAAAAACAACTTTGAAAAGCATCGAATCTTTATATTTACAAAGCTGGAACCGGCAAATGTTTGAGACTTTTGTTTTTAAAAAAATGACTGCACCAATTAAACAGTTATCAATTGATTCTGTATAACTTTCTTTCAACCGACTAATCAATCAGTCAACAAATGGTCACAGCTGTGTTTCAGCCCCCATGGCTCTGAATAAAGGTTTCAGGGGTTTGAGATGAGGCCACTCAAATTTTTAGCACATAAGCTGCGTCTTGAACTTGAGGTCTAAAGGTGCAACATGTACTTTTCTCTGAGTCACTGAGTCTGATTGTCAACTACTGACGTGGCTGACCTCCAGCCCACAATGTCAGGATTTGCCAACCCAGGAATGAGAGTCAATAAGCAACTATCTGCTCCTGTAAGATTAATGATTGAGCCTTTTGTGATGCAGTGTAGAAATAATGCTTCCTGTGATTTTGGAGTTTAACCCACGTCATTTAGTTAATTGAGACCATTTGTTTTTGAAATCTGTCTCTCTTATAACTTTACTCCAAACATGATGACTTTCATGTCTCAAGAAAGGTTTATGTTTCTGTTCATACTGAAATTAAATAATAGGGTATTTCCTCCTCTAAAATCCCAAATCTCATTGTAATTTCTTCTGAAAGGCACTTTTTTTGTTAATGAGCTTTTGTTAATCTCTGCTAAATCCTGTTCCTTATCTCCCTGTTCCAGATCAGTCGAATTGAGTACATCCACTCCAAGAACTTCATCCACAGAGACGTGAAGCCCGACAACTTCCTGATGGGACTTGGCAAGAAGGGCAACCTGGTCTACATCATTGACTTTGGCCTGGCCAAGAAATACCGCGATGCCCGAACGCACCAGCACATCCCCTACCGTGAGAACAAGAACCTCACAGGCACTGCCCGCTACGCCTCCATCAACACCCATCTGGGTATCGGTAGGTACAGGATTGCCTAAATATCTGTGTGAGTGTGTTTGCTTCGCTAACCTGCACTGTGGTTTCATTCCATACCTCTTCTTCTGTCTCCCCGACCTCACGACCCCTCTCTCCAAACGCTGCTCCGCTCCACAGAGCAGTCGAGGCGAGATGACCTGGAGTCTCTGGGTTACGTCCTCATGTACTTCAACCTGGGCTCTCTGCCATGGCAGGGGCTCAAGGCTGCTACCAAGAGGCAGAAGTATGAACGCATCAGTGAGAAGAAAATGTCCACCCCCATTGAGGTGCTGTGCAAGGGATACCCATGTGAGCAAAGAGAAACCTACATTTTTAATGGATTTTTGGACATTTTTTACCCAAAAGGCTCACCATCTCACCTCTTTTTGCATAAAAACTACCTCTTTTTCTCTCTTGTGTTTCACAGCTGAATTCTCCACTTATCTGAACTTGTGCCGATCACTGCGGTTTGATGACAAGCCAGACTATTCGTATCTTAGGCAGCTCTTCAGGAATCTTTTCCACAGACAGGGCTTCTCCTATGACTATGTCTTCGACTGGAACATGCTGAAGTTTGTGAGTTCGTACCTAGTTAGAGCCAGCAGAAAACCACAGGTAACATGCTTTCCAAAACACATTTCTGTCCTTTTTCTTCACATCTCTGTTGTTCCTGTGTGTCGCAGGGAGCAAGCAGGACCACAGAGGATGGGGAGAGGGAGAGGAGGGAAGGAAAAGAAGGGGAGGAGCGAGCAGGAGGTGGCCAAAGAGGAGCTGGAGGCCGCGCTTTGCCACCCGGTCCCAACCCGTCAGCAGCCAACCGAACAAGGAACGAGGCAGATGCTGCTCCGTCGAACCAAGCCACGCGTGGGGTGCAGCAGTCAGGTTAGGATGCTGTTTTGGATGTATAAAAGAAACAGAATAAAGGTGTTCATTTCATACGCATGTCTTTGTGTGCGCAGGTAACCACTCTCCTCAGGCCGGGAGAGCAGAGCGGGCCGAGAGGGAGAGGAAGGTGGCCATGAGGCTCCACCGCGGGGCCCCTGCCAACGTCTCCTCCTCTGACCTCACGGCACGCCTCGACCAATCGCGCATCACTGCATCACAGGTAGGAAGAATGTGGCTTTACGGGTTCAGAGATTGGAGTTGATGTATGTTTTATGCACACTGCTTACTTGAAGTATTCTTGTTAATGAACAGGGCTGGGTGTAACGGCTGTCATTAAGTCATTTAAAACATTGAGTATCTCTCTAAATTAGTAGTTGCATTTTATAACTTGTGCTTCACTACACTTCAAGGGGAATGCATTACTGAGTAAAATCAAGAATTGCCTAAAATTAAGGGTGACATCATTGGTTAGGTTTTATATTATTGTACCTGGGTGTCGTCAAAAATTGTCTACATCTTCCTCAGTGAAACATAGATTTCTTGCACCACACGGCAAGTGTGCTAAATGACACATTTTAAATGCACCCCAATGTTACATGGATGACAGGTGATGCCACTTTAGCTATAGGCTAAAAGCTGAAATGCTTTGCATTACAATTGCAATTATGTCATTTCTGTATGTTGGTCTGTGACGCCATCGCATTGGCCACAGATATTTTCATTTGTTCTGTGTTTAATTGTATTAGTTTTGTACTCTTTTCAGGTCAACTGCAGTGAAACTAAACAGAGAAAGGCTGATTTGATTTATAGTTAATAATCAGTGGTATGGACACGCTGCAACATCCGTCTCAATGAATGGTGTTTGTTTGTTTTTTTGGACGTAAGGACTTGGTCGCTCGATGTTGTTCCACTAATGTTGCTGAATCATCATTGAATGAAACATTCAATTTATTATATAACAGCCCTCTAACATAAGTTCTATAATGTAAATGTAGTAATGTTTGTTCAGTGTACGTTTTCTTTTTTACTTGTATCTAAGTACATTTTTATTCCATTACCTTGCTTGTACTTGAATAAAATTTGTGTGAATTAACAATATTTATCTTACTTATATATATAGTATAATATCTTAGCACTTTTTTTTTGCCTCTGTTTATAACATGCATTCAGATTAAAGTGGAGGTTCATAGAACATAGTGCTAACAAACAAGTGCAGTTTAGATGCTTTAGATTTAATCCTGCATACAAATATGTATTTAGAAAAGGCGATGTCATGTTTGTTATTTTTATTTCAGAAAGTTGTCGCTCATGCTGTGAAATTTCATCTGCATATCTGCTGGATATTAGGGAAAAAACAATAAAACTTTATCTAAATCCTACTTTGAAACCTAAACATAAATTGTATTGTAGTGGGATATGGATAGAATACAAAGAAGTAATGAAAGAATATAAAGGGCATTATTTATAAATAGAAAAGAAAGAAACATTAAAATATAACTTAACATAGATAAAATCAGATTACGTTTTCTGATAAAAATAAGTTTAGACAAGAATTAAAAGATGACACCGACTCAAACAGCAGTGTCTGTCCTCTGGGAGGTTCTTCAGAGCCCCTGGGTCCTGATGGCAAAGATGGCAAAGGCTCTATTTCCTTTAGTTCTCAACCTAGACTATAGACGAGATGACCAGAACTGAATCAGAACCATGCAGATAGAGGTTCATAAGGATCTGAAAGGTCTAAAATATAATCAGCAGCCAAGTCAGAAAGCTCAAAGGTAATAAATAAGATCCAAAGATTCGATTCCAAAAGAATGTCAGTGTTTTTTGGCACACATCCCTGGTTCCCAAACCATCATCTTCAATGTTAAGTAGATAATTCTACAGTTTTATCGCCAGGTCTTCAGATGGTGACGCTTTGGGTCGGCCACTCTGCTGGCTGTTCGATCCAAATGCCAATGTGAAGCTTTGACATATGTCTCCCACCTACGACCTTCTTAAACGACTTTCATTACCATTACCCCGACATCCCTCTCAGCCTCAGCCACACTTTGTGTTTATTCCCAGAAAGCAAATTTTGGCACACTAAACTGTTTGAACTAAGAAGGTGATTATGGAAAGGTTTATATTTGGTTAGTATCAGCATGTTAGCACTGTCATTTTGAGCATGTTAGCGTTTAGCTTGAAGCACCACTTTGAGTGATTACAGCATCACAGAGCTGCTGGCACAAGAGCAGAATACTAAATCCCATTATTTTACACCATAAATACACATCGGCTAGCAGGTATTACATTCAATTTGTGGATTACATGGATCAGAAAGATTCTTATGACATGGACTGCTGACAGGCATGTTGATACAAGTTCATAATTCATGACCACAGCTTGGAAATGCTGAAGATGGGAATATATTTAAATATTATCTACTCAATATACAGCACCAAGATATTGATGCGAATGGTTTTGTTACTGAGCAGTCCAAGTCTGACATGATATAAATATAGACTAATCCACAAGGCTCTTTGCAACCCAGATCCTCATTCATAATTTGTAATTGGACTCTCTCCAGCGCTTCTTCATTTATTGGGGATCATGTCTGCATCCTGCAATAATGGCAGCATCTAGCCTAAATATCCAGACTAACTTTGTGTACATGCTCCAGATTCAGACAGCTATAATTTAAGTTCACACCGTGTATACTTTTAATTTGCTTAAATTACCATTTATACACATCAACAATGTTGCACTGATTGCACTGGTGAATAAAATGGCTTTGAGGTTAGTTTTCTGATTTGGCCACTGTCATGATATAATGTCAGTTTATCCTATTCATCCTCCAGTCTGTGTGTTTCCATGCAGAAGCATTTCAAGAATGACAGATAGCCAATAAGCCTGTAGGAAGCAAACTGGAACTAGGGAATCTTAAAAGTTTTGTTCTTGGAAGAGCTTAAATGGTAAATTGCACTCTTCAAGTTGGGTCGCCTCCCTTTAATCTGCTTCAAACTTCTCATCTTTCCCTCCACCCTCAGGTCAGTGTGCCGTTTGAACATCTGGCAAAGTGAGTTCCTCCTGGCTGGCTGGTAGGTCAGTGGCAGGTATGGACGTGTCACACGTGCACAAACACTGCATGCTTGAGCAGCGCCCCATGCCTTTTGTCCTTAAGACTCCCTGACCCCCACTAGCCCTCCTTAAATACACAGCTTGACGAATAATGTCTCAATATTCAGCAAATGGAAGTGAACTTCTGCTCCAACAGAGAGATGAAAGAAAGCACACTTTATATTTGACCAAATCGTTCTTTAATTCTAAAATTGGGATGTTTTTGATGATTTTCTTGTAGAAGTAATTAAAAGTTTGCATTTTTCCTGTAGAGTGAATGTCGCTTTCCACCTGTCTTGCTCTTACAGTCTAAACTAATGCAGCCACAAAACCTGGTTTATTGTGTACAGTAAGAAATGCAGTTCCGATTATAAAGCA
>KV751339.1:9641998-9667841 GCA_001698575.1 Mola mola
CCGTGCAAATAAGCACTGTGTCTGAAATCACTCCCTAAAATAGTATATGCTGTGTAGAGCTCAATATTTTGAGCTCACTTGCAAAATACATTTTGGACACTACTTAATCATTTTTCTGGTGCCGTTAATGACGTCATCACTGTCATGCACTTAAAGCATACACGGATCATGAATAATAAACACAGAAATAGATTTCGGGATAAATATATATTAAGTATTTATTACATATATATTTTAAGAATGCATATTTTAATCAGCGTGTCTTCTGAAATTCTGGGATACTTTGAGTGCACTAGATAGGGTTTGACATATACACATGAACAGAACTTCAAAATGGTGAACACCCTAGTGCACTATGTAGAGAGTATGGAGTGATTTCGGACACAGCCATGGACTTCATAATATTAGACACCTTTAAGAATGAGAAAGGAAGCTTTGCTGTAAAAATTGCATTCATCGCTGCAGGTCGACTCACAGTTAGACCAAGGTGGTGGTGATTCAGGTGGCTTTAGATGTTCATAGCGTTGCCTGCATACTTTAATTTCACCACTCAGCTTGACTTCAGACTTGAAATTGGCTGGCGCAATTGCTTGACGCTATTTTGTTTACACTGCTGCCCACCATTATCCCCCTGGGAACTTTTTCCGCTGCTCAAAGAACTGGCTGGAAAATCTTTTAAGAGTGCTATATTATTTTGATTAAAAAATCAATGTTTGGTCTCAGTGACTTGATAATCGTATCTCACGAAAAGGACAATATTTCACTGTATTGTCATTTTCTCCTGCTCGGGGTTAGTGTCTCACTAACATAAAGCATATCCAGTGACTTATCAAGGAGTTATCTTTATCCAGAATCACATACTGCCACTTTGATTGGTGTGCATACAAAGAGCAACTACATAACCCTGCACAGTATACCTTATACATGAATGTGTTAAGTTGGAATCAATACATTTTGGTGCAACGCAAAGGTGAGAGATGGCAGAAGGTATTTTAGAAGGTGTTTTAGTCTTTTCATGGGATTTGCTGTCATACAAATATAATACTGATTAGATACATCATTTTTATCATGTCATTGACTCAAAAAGTGACATTTCTCTCCCTTGTTTCTTGTGGTCCAGCAGCTGCAGGGTATCAAATACCCCCTTACTTTACAAATGGATGAATGAAAATATGACTGAGTAGATGAGGACGATAAAAGGAGTGAGGAGGCCATCCGTGTGTTTGTCAGTATTTTGTGTGATCACTGGTGACCGGGAGCAGCTGGAGGAACCACTGAGATGACAGGAACCAGAGGGACAAACTGACTCTTAGCCGGAACTGGTTGGTATTGCCTTGCAGGGCGCAGCCAGAAAGGTGAAAGGGGGGGTGAAACAACACGTGGCCCCTTTCTTTACTCATATTCACTTGCCCGTTGCCTCCGAGGCTCAACAAGAAAAAAACAAATCTGAGTGCACAAAATGGACTAACTTTCAGTTACACTGTGGTTTACACCTGTGATTAAATACAGAACTATTCAGCTAACGTTGGAGAGCTACATGCGCTGCTTATGGTGTTTTTGATTATACATATGTAAACACTACGGAGACAAAGTGCTTTCAGGCCTTTGATATATAAACTGTATATTAGCCCGAATAAAGAGGAACATGGATAAAGGAGGGGATCCGAGGAATGAATGTGAGACTGGAGCGAGGCTTCCTTTAGTCAGTAAATGTTGATGTCTCTCTGTGTGTTATTGTCTTAAAAGTTTGATTTGCCTTTAGCTTTGCTTTAGAGAGTCCGAGAAATGGAGGGACAAGAAGGGACTGTCGATGATGAAAATGGGCCACCAAATAACATGTCCTCTTCTTTAGCACATTCGATATTGTTTTAAATTACGTATGACAGGCAGGTGAACATGCTCATAGGTGAGGAGGAGGAGGAGAAGGAGGAAAGCTGCATAGAATAACAGGAGAGCCATGTGGACTGTATGATATGAAATAGTCTTAATCCAGTTTGCAGCTCCAGGTATGAAAAACTTGAGAAAGTTAGAAGAACTTGGTGTTGAACAAGTCTGGTGTTACACGTGTATTTCAGTTTTGTTCTTTTGCTTTTTTTTCTCCCTTTTTTTTTTTTTTTTTTGAATATTCGTGTAAAATGTGTAGATAACTTGACAGATTGTTTAAAGATGGAGCTGGAGAGAAGTGTACTGTTTACTTCCTGACAGCCCCGGGTAAAAAAAATGAAGCAGGAATTTTTGTTGATTTATTTATTTATTTATTTTACCTGTAACCTTTAGAGTCTGCCAGAAGTGTGAGTTTTGGTTTCAGTTGTGGCAGGCAATGACAGAGAGGTCGTTGTTAATATTTGGAGGAGTGTTTCGCCCTGGGCCTGTCAGGATGAAGAGGTTTCATTGGTGGGTGTGACCTGTCTGATGTCCTGTGCATTTCTTTACCATGCTTCATCTTTATTACTATGATATTTGTGTATATTTTCTGAGTCAATAAAAATATACACAGCTTACACAGGCTTCTAAAAGTATGTTTGACTTGATTATATATTTTAAATGCTGTTTCTCCACCTCTTACACATCTAATAATGAATCTATTGTAGCCCCTAGCCCATTGAAATTTTATTCTATACATTTTGGTACTGGAATTGCATTTTGCTATTTGCCTTTATTTGATTGTGAAAATAGAGATAGAGAGGACAAATGAAATATATATATATATGTGTGTGTGTGTGTTTGATTATTTTCCCTTTATTTGATTGTGAAAATAGAGATAGAGAGGACAAATGAAGTGTTGTAAAAAGCACCTAAAACTCACTTTTGATATCATATTTAAAAAAAACTTATATTGCCCATAACGTCACTCACACAAATACAGCTTGAGTTAAAGGGTTAGGGCTAGTTGTAGTTTCTAGTTTTTATACTGTTGTGTTGTTTGCCCTGATAAAGGAGTATTTCCATCTGCTTACCTATAGTACAGTATGATATAATATAGTATAGTATAGTACATTATATTGATTCTAAACATCGTCATTATGTCTTAAATTGGGAAATCAAATGGTAAAACATTGTAACAACAAACAGGTCCAAAGGAAAGCAAACTTTATTATGGTATACTGTACTGTATATTATACTTTTTATAAGATTAAGACATTTAAGCAGTAAAACAACGCTAATAGGCTACAGACTAAAATATGAATTTCAAATCCTGAGTTTGTGGAGAATGCATTGGAGAAAGAAAAGAGTGAAACTCTTAGTCACATGATCTAAGTTGGAGCAGATGGATGCAAGTTATTATGCCTTATTTTTAATAATACTTAATATTATTTTCAGTGTATTCTAGCTCCATACATTACAGCCTAAATGTCCCTGGTGGAGAAGAATGCTGTGTCTTTTATTTCATTGTTTAATAACTAGCTTGTTGTTTTTAAAATGTGTTTTTCGTAGTGGTCCAAAACTTCATGGAAGTGCTGAAGTTAATTTTATTCAACAAATCCCTATGTTGCCATCAATAGTTGGCCTATACACCATGATGAAAGAGGCAGCCTCCAGTGTCCCTATGAATAAGAAAAACTAAGCTCACATAGTTTGAAAAGAAACGCGACAACACAAATAAAACATGTTGATGTGGTAAGACGCTGTGGGTTACATTCCTCAAAGTTGTTACCCGAAAACTATTCATCTCTGTGTATGTGGTATCACTGCTCATTCTCTTCCACGGCTCCTAGACTCCCACTGCAGCTGTACCGAAAATAGACCTGCGCATGCTCAGTGTTGATAAATAAACCCCGCCTTTTTAACGGTAGTCTCCTTGTGATTGGCTGAACCTGGTCGTCCTCACTGAATGGGCGGAGCTGGTGTGGTTTGCAGTTAATCCGACAGGGATTGAGTTGGAAGTATGTGGAGTGGAGGAAGAAAAGAAAGCAATGACGGAGTGTCCTGTGTTAGCTCCAGAACCACGGACTATAGAAGAAGTTAATGTACAGACAGTAGGACTAAAGGGACTACCTAGGAACCGTCCAACATGAGCGACAACTTTTAAAGACGAGTGTTTTCGGGGGCAGACGTGGAGTTTGACGCAGAAGACCACCGAGGGCTCAACATGGATGTCCGAGAGGCAAGTGTGCGTCTCTGAGGAGGATTTAAGGCCAATTCTGGGTTATTTCTGGACGTGAGTTCGCTGAGAAGGATTTCTAAAGCGGCAACCTATTTACCAGGTGAGCCTAGACTCTTAAAAACAGGTGTCCACAACTCCTCTGTAGCCAACTAACAAAGTGTCTGTTTTTCAATTGCAGTTTTCAAATTCAAGACAATCCGTGAATGGTGCCGGGTGATAAGGTAAACCATACTATTTTTGCAGCATTTGTTTGTGTGTTATTTTAACAAATCACCTTTAAACCCGACAGTCCAATGAAACAACTGTTATGGAGGAAATTATTTAAAATAACGACAGAAGGGCCTAAATGTTGTGGTGTTTTTCTGCTGAATGATCCCCAGTGATGATGATGATGATGATGATGATTATGTTGTTGTTTCAGTATGGTAATTTAGTCTGGCTCTCACCATTAGGTCTACTTATTAAAAATTATAAACACCCCGTCTGACCCCATCACCCCTTTCCATCTGTTGCTTGATTTCGGACCCCTGTGCCTCTGTGATATATTGTTCCTGTATGTGTGTGTGTGTGTGTGTGTGTGTGTGTGTGTGTGTGTGTGTGTGTGAGAGAGAGAGAGAGAGAGTGAGAAAGAGAGAGGGAGTTTACAATTTTGCCTTATAAATGAAACACACCATCTGTGTGTTTCATTCCCTTTTCCTTTACACCATCTCAGCATCATTGCGCGCGCGTGTGTGTGTGTGGCTGCTGATGCCTTCACTTCTCCTTGTGGATGCGGATGTGCTGATCAAGGACAAACCTATACATATGACCTGTCTCACTCCCTTACACACACATATACACACACACACTCACAGGTGACACACACAAACACCGTGACGCTTCTCAGTCTCACATAAAAAAGCGTGACAACTCCCTGATTCATTTTATCAGATCGCCAAATTCAGTCATTTGAGTTTAACGTAATCAGTGTTGTAATGAAACGAAATGGAGCTGGTGGTGGTAGTGTGTGCGTGTGTGTGCTGTTTGTTTAATGACCTGTGTGACTTTAAGCTGCTGTGTGAGACATGATAGGTCATCACTTAATGTTTTTTGCACACATTTCCACCCATTTTCTATATTTCTTTCTTACAGTATCTTTTATTATATATTGTATTCTATTTATCTTTAAAAAATGGTGGATGTATTTGTTTCAGCCCTCAGTTTTGCTCTGTAGCATTGAGTTCACATCACCCTTGAGCTCAAACTAATAGGACAAATGTCTGTCAGTGCACAGGAACAAATGCAGCCTGAGATTGTTTGGTCTCACCCCGGAGACATTGACAAGCTTCTGCCTATGTAACATGTCTTCTGGCCGCTTCAAGTGCTGTCATCATCAGGAAGCTGGAAATTGATATGGTGCACATATGGCATCTTTTGCTCTTCTCCACCTAAATTTGATCAGACTGTAATGAGTGTATGGCTTTAAAATACATGTGTGTCACAATATTTCTCCTCAAAAGCACTTCATAAAAGCTAAGACTGGGTAGCAAAATCAAATATCACAATATTTTTGACCATATAATCGGATATCCATACTGCAGTAATATTGTATTATTGGTACCCTGACAAAATATAAAATATCAGTATTAAGAAAAACATGTGATGAGATTTTGGACAGTCATTAGTAATGTGGATTTAATGTATGAATTGGGCATACATGTTTTCTTTATTAGAACAGGTAGAACATTCAAAAGATGTATAGAATCTTACTGTAAAATAAGCAAGTACTTGATATACTGTTTATAATGTCCAGCTGTCAGCTGTAGTCTGTTTCTGTAGTCTCGCTAGTATGAGAAGCAAATATATGAATATCAGAGGTGGTAAAAACATGTTATTTGTAAGGATAAAGGCCCATTTCATGTTAGATCCTGACTTTTAAGGTTGGACCTGAAATGTAGCTTGATTGCATGTGAAACACAATAAGTGATAGAAAACATTTTCTTTCGCATTTTACATAGATGATTAAAGGGAATTAATTAACAATCATTTTGATAATCAAATAATTGTGTTTGTCTTGTTTTGAGTGAAAATGTCAAACGTGTTGGTTCCAGCTTCATAAATGTCAGGATTTTCTGCTTTTCTTTGTAATTTCTGACAATAGATGAAGAGTCTTTGAGTTTTTAACTATGGGTTGGAGTAAAGAAGCAATCTGAATAAGTCACTTTTGGCTCTGAAAAAATGTGATGAGTTTTTTTACACTATTTTTTTGACAATTTCTGGAGCAAATGATGAAAACAACTGGCAGATTTATTGATGATGAAAATAACTGTTAGTTGCAGCTCTAATTATCAGGTTTCGCTGCCAGTCCTAAAATTCAATGAGTGTTTTCTGCTTTATATCACAATTTTGCCAAATTCATAACAAAATGCCTTTCCCCCTAAATGTCATGTTGCCTTCTACAAACTTTATAAATCACAGTAAGCTATAACATGTTCTAACTAAAACCACTCCTGACTAGTGGATGTTTATACATGTTACCTTGGACAGTCAAATGGCATTCTGGGAGGTGTAAGAATATACAAAGTCAAACACAGTTACCTTTGTACAGATGAGACAGTCGACTCATTGTTAAGTGTTGACCTGCAGTGTGTGAGTTTATCTGCCTTGTTGTCTCAGATTATATATTACACTGATGGAACTGTGTGATCTATATTTCAGGTTGATGATCTCCAGTGCAAATGGACACTCATACTCAAAGAATTGCGTCACAGCGTTGTTATTGTTTGAGTTTCAGGGGTTTCCATGTGTAAACACAGAAGCACTCACACTAACTGCTGTGTCCCCTCCTCCGTATTGACGGTTTCCGTGTTTTCTGTCCTTCGCAGATGCTGAGGCTGTGGAGGCGAGATGTGCCACTCTCAGAGAGGCTGGGGCAAGATGTGCCTCTGGCCGTGGCACCCAGCCTGCCGCCCACAGTTGCTCCGACAGGCCCCAACATGTCATGGCTCTCCGAAGCCCCGCTGCTCAGCCCAGACCAGCCCATCTTCCTCATGACTCCCGCTGCGCAGGCTGTGTCTGGCTTCTTTGTATGGACAGCGCTCATCCTCACCTGCCACCAGGTAACTGCTCCTAAAATGCAAAAGGAGACAGAGGGGGGGTCACATGGCTGAGCAGAGTTCTTGCAACAATGTCAGCAGGCTGTGGCAGGCAGGTTCTTGTTTGTTGTTTAACGCACAGGGGATGAGATCCTACAAACACACACACATGTCTGCTCAGGCCCAGGAAGGGCAGTGTTGCTTGGCAACCTCCCTCAGCAGGTGTCTGTGATCCTGAGAATGAATGCAGGTAGACACACACTCACAAAGAAGAAACTAGATCAAGGCAGATGAAAAGGCTGAAGGAAATCTGTCTGAATAAAAGTGAATGGAATCAGTTATATTTGGGTTTGTTGCCCAGTCCTAGCATTTATGAAGAGCGTTTAAGCAGAAGTATCATGATATCTACCATGTATCCTTACATTGCTTAAAAAAGCAATGTAAGATATTTTAAGGCCAAGACATTGATGAAAACAGAGGTAACCAAATAATGACAAGGTTATATTTTAGTGTCTAAATCCTGTTTTAAAGCTTGTTAAACATTCTTAATGTGCAGATTCTCTGCAGTCCTATCTTCCTGTACAAGACGTCCGATATAGACTTGCTTAACTACTCAGCAAGAGAAGGGAAGCAGCATATCATAGTTATGCCCCAAAACTGAGAACATGTCACGTTTAATGAAGCAAACATTATGTACTTTATTTTATTCTGAGTAAATGCTGTTGTTGTAAATTTCCCACAGCGATTAATAAAGTCATCTCTATCTCTATCTCTTTCCATTTTCTCCAAATTCTGACATGTCCATGAAGTTTCATTTTCAATATTGAATCCATTAACATTTTATGTGTCTGTTCTGCATGTCCCAGATCTACATGCACCTACGTTTCTACAGCTCACCAAGGGAGCAGCGCCACATCGTGCGAATCCTCTTCATCGTTCCCATCTATGCCTTTGACTCGTGGCTCAGCCTCCTCTTCTTCACCAACGACCAGTACTATGTGTACTTTGACACCGTCAGGGACTGTTATGAGGGTAAGGGCACACGTTTGTCTTTCTCACTCTTTGACTTGCAGTGGTTCTGCAGTTTTGTTAATTCCACTGATTCAGCAGTTAGCGAGTGTCAGGGTCAAAAAGAACAATTGATCGACTGCTGTTATTTTACAGTGCACAGTTACAGGTTGCGGCATTTAGTAGATTTTGTTCCCATTTAATCTAAAACTAAGTCGAATTTAACAGTATTTGTTTTGATACCATGGATGAATAGAAGTTTCCTCATTGTGGACAACACACGGTGCTCAAAGCAATGTCTGACTGACTGATCAGCCACCCAAACTGTGAGTGTAATATTTGCCAAGTGCCCCTCACCCTTATTAGATTTCATCTTTTGTTGCATACTGAGCCTGTATGTATTTGTTTACTAAACGTTTACTCTGATGTAACTTTGGACCATGGGACTGCTGGAACCACAGTCTATTTTGTAATTTCTGTTCTTAAAAGTAACACCATGGCTATATCTGCAACTTTTCAGCTACTTTTCCAAAATTGGTTTTAGTTTGTATCAACTGAGGTCTTTTGTAATATATATATAAGATTATAGGCTTTGTTTGTTTTTGTTGGAGCAGAAAAAGGTCAGATGATTTTGAGCTACAGCTTCGCTGGACAAATGGATGACACACACATCTTAAATTATCTGATCTTGATCGGTGCGAGGCAGCTGTCCTCCTCGCTGTGACGATCGAGTCAGAAATAGTCAGCTCAGACGTCACTTCCTGTGTTTTTGACTTGATGATGTCATCTACAATGAAATGGGGATCTGAAACGCTCTGTATATGGCTCTGCTTACAGTAGGAAGCATCGTCATTATATCACTCCTTCAGACAGATGTCTCTTCTCCTCCTCCCCCGCATCTCTTGACGTGATAACCCTCCACATTTTTTTCCCACCTTTCTACCTCACTGTCAACCACATATTTTCCAGTAGCGTTCCTCATTCTCCTCTCGTCCTCCCGTTCACCACGGTGCTCCTGAGCCCTACCCACATCTTCCAGTGCGCATTGTTAGACCAACCTGTTGCGTGGCAACCTTTCTCACAAATCTTCCTCATCTACCAGAAAGGCTGCTTCAAATAATGAGCTTCTCTCAACCAAACTTGCTGCAAAAAGTTGTCTTTCTCATTAAATGTAGGCCCACCGTGGCAACTAATACTGCCACAGGGGTCCTTGAAGAGAAGTGAGAGAACTTAGCAGTGAACAGCAGAGACACTGAGCTATTCAGAGATCCACCAACTTTAATCACTCACCATTTATACCTCTTTTGTGATGATATAAAACAGGCAATTGGCATTATTGTGTTAAGTATTGACTGACAGGCATCAGACAGGAGACCACAAGTTCTTCATGTGGATTTGTGAGTGGGTGTATGTGTGTGGGTGAAGGAGAATATATTAACTCAGCTGTTAAGAATCATTGCCAATGGTGCAGCTGTTAATAGGTCAGTGTATTGACACAACACTCTTAACACACTCATCACATTGTAGCTGCCCAAAGATAATCCACCAGTCACAAGAAGCAGTCAGGTGAATATCAGTCACACAGGGAGGGGTGTGTGTGTACCGCTCGATTAGTCATCCTGAAAACAAGTTTTGAGGTCATCACCCGGGATGAAATTATGTTCCTTTAGGCTTTGGCTCATGTAAGTGAAAGGTCCTCAGAAAGATGCAAATATGTCTGTGTATTTACATTACATTTATGAGTCAGTCTGGTGATGTTTTTGATTCTCATCAAATTTGTGTGGTTTAAGTTAAGCTTTGATATATTCTAGATTCAATCCCTATGAATTGAAATATTCAAGCCTTTTTTTCCATTTAATTTTGATATTCTGGTTTATATGGTTACAGTGAAATATTCCAATATTTGCAGTGTTTTAGCTATAAGGTAGGTATAGGCCAAAATTATCATTGTTAAAATTATAAAATTCTTGAAAAATTTTAGTTTACATTTAAGAATCTTCACTTTCTTTAATAACGGATAAAAATTAAGATATTCGCATTTTTTGAGAAGCACTGGTACTGCAGATTTAAGACACATTCTTTTTTTTGGCCACTACACTAAGGAATTATAAATTATAAACCAAATAAGATTTCATGTCTTAACAAGTTGTTAGACTTTTCTGCCGCCTTATGTAAAGTATGGATACTGATCATTGATCACTTTAGAAACATTGTAGAAGCATCCTAATCTCATATTCTTAGCAGATCTTCTAATTGCACACAATTGTGAAAACAAATAAGAGAGAATACACGTCTCAAACTGACTGGAAGCAGTTTTACAAAGGTTTAAAACCCATTTCACAACAAGGAATTAATCTGCAAATGTAGAAATATGACGTTACATGGTATACCTGTATATAGTACATACGTATATATACTGTATATAACAAAGTCAAGCATGACTGCCGATCACTGTGTATTTTTGAGAATATGACTCTATGCAACAAAACTAAAAATAAATACATGTCTGTGAATCATGTTACAGACTTGTAGATCGTCATCTTTGAGTTACAACTGTTTAAGTCCAATAAAAACATGGATTTGTGTGAGCTCATATTAAATGTCTGACTGAATCAAGTGATGGTTTGTAAATCTGCTTCAGTCTCGAACTGTCAAAGCAAGTGTGACATGACGTGTGTGTTTATTTTGGGGGTTTGTGGGTGACTAATGCTCTCCGCACCTTTTTGTTTTCTTTTCTTTTTTTTTTTTAAATTTGTGGCACTGAAGTTCAACTGTTTTTTTGCTGTTATTTCTATGGGATAGTTGTTCAATGTGTAGTGTATTTGGTATAAAATATGTTGCTAAATGTGTTTTTCACATGGCTACATGGTTTATAAATGGATTTGTTTCAGCAGAAAAAGCTCTGATGTAAATAATTAAAATAATTATGGTTTAATTCCATTTAGTTGCCTTGGTTTTAGGGATTTGGTACTGTGCTTACTCTCACACTGTCATAACTCATTGGGGCAATTACAGAACACAGAGTCACAGTAGTTTGTTTAAATCATCTGTCCTTGATTGAAGTGACTTGTTAAGACCAATAAATGGGGAAAAATAAAATAAATCCAAGTGAAATCATATTGACCATTATAGAAAGTAAATGATGTCTGCATTGAGGTAACCAACTTTCTTCCTGTTTTTCCTCAGCATTTGTGATTTACAACTTCCTCAGTTTGTGCTATGAATACCTGGGAGGAGAGAGTGCCATCATGGCCGAGATCAGAGGAAAACCCATTGAGTAAGTCTCTTACTGCCCCAGATCTTTAAACAGTCATTTCCAGCCTACGTTGAAACAGGCTCGAGGCATTTATTGTGCCTATTATCTTGCAGGTTTTTCTACACTTACTTCCACACTGATAAGTTAACCGTGTAAACTTTTCTGTCCCCCCAGGTCTAGCTGTATGTACGGGACCTGCTGTCTGAAAGGAAAGACTTACTCCATAGGCTTGTTGCGGTTCTGTAAGCAGGCCACGCTGCAGTTCTGTGTGGTCAAACCGCTCATGGCCATTATCACTGTCATCCTGCAGGCCTATGGCAAATACAAGGACGGAGACTTCAAGTAAGTGCCACAAACAGGCTTATTACCATTCTGTTACCATTTGGCTTACCGTTCTGACTCAACTTGTAGATAGCCTCGTACAAGTAGCTCCTCCTCTTCTTTTGGGAATGTGTGTCAGGTTCAAACATGTACATTATGGCTCAATTAGTCCAATGTTAGAACTTGCCACTGTGCAGCGTATGGTAGACTGGTCAAAAGGTGACAAAGCAGGTATGCTCCGGCTGCAGGCAAGGGGAAGAATTGTGAGCGGAGACAGGTACATCCATAGATCCTCACAACCTAGATCAGGCAGATGTGTGGAGTTACATCCAAACCATTTGAAGTCCACTGAATGATTTTTTTCCCGTGAAAAACAGTAATATAAATATGTAATTTTACCAGATAGAAATAAGTTTTTATGGGTTTAATCAATGGCTGGAGTGGGTTTTAACATACTGCTTCTGATTGGCTTAGCTTGTACTGAGAAGGTCATCACTAAAATGCTACTAAATTTAGAAAAAAAACAGAAATTGTGGATTACTCCTTTTGTTTTCAGCTTAATTGAATGTCCCAGAATTTATCGCCTCCCTTAATCGTTTTGGTCATCTCTAATGGGCGATTTAGTCTTTTAGGATGACCTACAACGGTGGTAATCAGAACACAATCAACCTGTAAATCAACACTTCTAACATTGTTCTGTCTGACTCCTGCCCTCTCCTCAGTGTTGCCAGCGGTTACCTGTATGTGACCATCATCTACAACATCTCTGTCAGCTTGTCCCTCTATGCCCTCTTCCTGTTTTATTTCTCCACCCGGGAGCTGCTCAGCCCCTACAGCCCCATGCTCAAGTTCTTCATGGTCAAGTCAGTTATCTTTCTCTCCTTCTGGCAGGGTAGGCAAAGCCACCACACGTTTCTTTTGTCAATGCGCACAAACATTGTTTCGTCTTTGTTAAGTCCTGCCTTTTGTGCTCAGGCATGTTGCTGGCCATTCTGGAGAAGTGCGGGGCCATCCCGCAGATTAACTCAGTGGAGGTGTCTGTGGGCGAGGGCACGGTCGCTGCTGGTTACCAAAACTTCATCATCTGCGTGGAGATGTTCTTCGCAGCGTTGGCTCTGCGCCACGCCTTCACATACAAAGTGTACATGGACAAGAGTCTGGATTCACAAGGTGAGGAGGGGAGAAAGAGGGAAATTTGCAGTGAACATTTGGAATGACAGTATTAACACCCTTGATGTCTTATAAACTCTCATCTATTCTTTCCTGTTTGTGAATATCCATTCTTTTACTTTTTACACCACTCATGGTTCTGTTTGGGTCATTTTTCTTCTTCCTGTTTTTGCACATCCATCTTTATTGTCTCTTATCTTCTCTGCTGCCTTATAAAGGACCCATTGCTCCATATGGAGAGTTTGGTAGGTTACCGGCACTTCTTTCACGATGAGCGTGTTTCCAGTTTATTTAGCATGTTTTGTCATCCCAGTACATCAGGTTAGGGTTAGGTCCTGTTTTGAATGTGACTTCTGTTTTGCTTCCTAAATCATTCGAGTCCTTTTTCCCCCTTTTTCCTTTTACTTGTTTTTATCCTAAATCCCTGTGAAGAGAATTCTTTTTTTTTTTTTTTTTTTTACCCCCCCACTTTGTCTTGCTTTTTAACACCCTTTAAATCACTGATGCCCCATTCTCCTTTTCTTTCCCCACCCTGCTCTCTCTCTTTCTCCACTAAATCATTCTTTTGTCCCTCTACCCTCTTATTTCCTCTCTCCACTCCTTTATTACCCCTCTTTCATGATCTCAAACCTGCTTTTGTCATCCTCTTCCCACAGGCCGCTGTGCCCCCATGAAGAGCATCTCCAGCAGCCTGAAGGAGACCATGAATCCGGGTGACATGGTCCAGGATGCCATCCACAACTTCTCACCGGCCTACCAGCAGTACACCCAGCAGTCCACGCTGGAGCAGGGAGCACCAGTGCCCGTCTGCCGTCTGCACAGCGCCGTCAGCGGCCACAGCGACACAGAGAAGACGCTCCTGCTAAGCTCCGACGACGAATTCTAGAGTACGGAGCATCGCAGCTGAACAGGGTTCAGACTTTTCCCTTCAGAACGAGAAGGAGGACCTTCCTCAAGAAACCTTGCTACATTTTCTGGTTGTTGTAGTCAGCAGCAACAATTTAAACTGGTTTGTTGATTTAAAAACAACCAACAGGAAATGAGAACGGTTGTGATTGTTTATGGGAAGTTATTGAGTCACATTCACACGGTGACTCACACTTGACCTTTGGAGCTCAACTTTTCCAGCTTGCATTAAATCTTCATTTCACATCTCAGCTGTCCTTTTCACCCTTGCTCACATGTGTTTCTCAGAGGCAACAGACTCACCCTAATTCATGTCATCTTTTGTCTCTGGACTAAATTGCATGAAAGTCTTAAGAATCTGTCCGGAAATTAAAAAAATATCCTGAAAGCTTTTAACTTTAAACTAATATTTACGTATTTATTCGAAACAATGTGATAAATTTTTTGCTCTGC
This sequence comes from Mola mola, assembly GCA_001698575.1. NCBI lineage: Eukaryota > Metazoa > Chordata > Actinopteri > Tetraodontiformes > Molidae > Mola > Mola mola. The sequence goes on from KV751339.1 coordinate 9,656,292, forward strand.
GTGTATATTTATATAAGTACATAGGTCAGAATTTAGGTACAAAGTTATATGACATCTCTCACTGAAGCGTGGGGAAGGATTGAAAGGGAAGTCAAAAAACATCAGTTGATGTCAGCTGTATGGATCAGTATTGTAATTGATATTACTGGAAGAGGGGAGAGTATATAGATTATGCACTACATCTGCTCCAGTCATCCAGTGGACAGCACGCGTGAAGCTGGAGTTGGTCGGGATTAAACTGGTGTAATTTGGGCGTTGTTTCAATGGATGTGATTAAAGCTCAAGCGGCTTCACTTTGCCCATCTTAATGTAGGTTAACTAGATTGAGGTAAAACAGAGAGGAATATAGGTTAAAGCTAACTCAAGACGTCTGTTTTCAATAAAGAGGAGCTCTGAGGGAAGCTTCGTTGATTCCATGATACCAGCATGATTCCAAAAGTCAAACTCAATTTTGCATCTTCTCAGAATTAACTTTAATACAATCACCTAGCAGTAAACTTTTTGAATAGTTACATTTTTTTAATCCCACCATCTCCCAAACTAACAGTAATGTTCGTGATGGCTCCAGTTTAAGAATTGCTCAAATCTGTCCAACCATTTATTTGAATTTGCTACAACAATGCTTTGTCTTGTTTTAGTTTGTTTTATTTTTGTTTTTATAAGGACTTCTCTTCAGCTCAATTCCATGTTTTGAGCATTACACAGTTCCTCTTCTGAGGTATGGTTTATTTGGAAGCTTTAATAAAAATCGAAAGCACAGTAATATTTGAAAATATGTTGTGTGCACCACATTTTCCTCCTCTGCTTTAATGCTATTAGTCATCACTTCTTCACTTCACTTTTTCTTGTTTTGGGTTTAGCCTCACTGTTGCGTGAACTGGTTATTTTGGTCTCATAAGTAAAGTCATTGAGTCATCCGAATGAGTCACGTCTTGTCTGCCAACGTTTTTAACTGTAACTTACTGTCAGTGGTCTGCTGTGGCTGCATCCAAACACCAGGGGTCTGTGTTGCGAGGAAAGGAACTGGTCTTATCTGCAGTGATATCGCGCACTTTGACCTCTGACCATTAGTCCAACACTTTTTTTTTTTAATCTTTAAAATCACCGTTTTGTTTTGTTTTTTTGAGGGGTTAAAGACAAATCCAAGCCACAGACAGTGGTCGTGGTTGTTTTTTGTTCCTCCATCTTCCTGTCATGATATTGCTATTGAGCAAGAATGAAGCCACGTCAATGACCAGGAGCAGTGGCTGGCCTTTAAAACTGTTGTCTGGGTAATGGCTTTGCTACTTTTAGACACCCAAACTGGATTTTGTGACCATGACTGAGACTCATCCTGCTACAAAGGGAACCCTGTACTCCTTCATCATTCGGGCACCAGGCAGTCGTGTTACAGGACACAGTATATGCATACAAGTGTATACAATCACTTGATTTTTCAGAACACATACACACAAATTATAATTACAATTTAAGAGTACACAGTGTGTCAGTCATCCTTTTCTGTGTCTTCATTACACGGTGGCATATTCTCATCAGATGTATGGGAATAAAATGCTGTAGACCAATGTGAATACCTAGTCTTAAGTGCTGTCTACAGGTGTCGCTCTAGAATGTTGTCACACATGCTGGAAAGGTGGAACACAGGATCGGAATGAAACTCCTACTTTTGTATTTTTATTTCACTCATTTTAAAATTTCAATGACTTATCATTCTTTGTATGACGAAAAACATGCTCTTGATGCTTCTAGTCAAATGGATGTAAAATAAAGATATTTAGTCTAGTATTTAAGTTTGTAAGTATATTGCGTGTTTTGAGATATAGAAAGGTTTTTAAAAATGACATAGTAAACAGTTTAGATTTGTTTCAGTTAGGGCCTAACAGTGAAAACTTAAAATAATATCAAGGTATACTTTTTTTAAATGGTATATATTACAATATTTCTCTATAAAAGGCTCTACGTTAACCTATTACCGGGCAACAAAATGAAATATTACGGTATTTCTGAGCATATTCCTTGTTATCAATAGTGCAACAAACGGGATCATTGGTACTTTGACAAAATATTATGCAAGATTTTCGATTTATAATCAGCAATGTCGATTTAATGAGTGAAGTTGGTAAAGGCAAATATTAGAGCAGGTAGAACACTAAAATGTTTTTAAAAAAAACAGAATTTTACTACAAAATGGCCTTTAAAACAAGGAAAAAAACCAACACTCATGCCATATTAAGACGTAATGATATTCAAAATCTCAGAGATGTATTTATCATCAGGATAACAGTAAGTACTTGTGCATTTCAAAAGACTTGAATATTGCGGATACGTAAAATTTTTTCAGAATCTAATTCAAAAAGTTAAACGAATATATTCTATATTACATATAAAGTGAAATACTTGAAGCTTTTTTTGTTTTAATTTTGATGATTATGGCTTGTGCAGTTATCTCAATTTTTTCGGGCTGTAGGTCATAAAAATAAATAAAAAAACAATTAAATGCTTGAATCATCTATTAATATATACGAAAATATATGTAAACTAAGTTGTCGCTGCTAAAAAATTTAACCAACTAGTGCTGTTAAGACGAATGTAACAAAATGATGTTACATGTGTGTAATGCATGTGAACAAGGTAAGAACACTGCCATAAACAATGAAGCCACAGAGCACTGACAGATTCAGTAGACATCAGCAATTTGCTGTTTTATGACTCAGCATCATATGTGTGACTGTATTTATTCTCAATTTGTTACACTAATGACTGCGTCACAAACATTAGCATGCGTGTAAAAGAGCTGATAGTCTCACCGAACGCCAACCCCGGTCAAAAAGTTGATCATCTGACCCGGAGAGAAAACTTGTGTAACACATCCTGTACAGCCAATTCCTTTCCGCATCACGTGCAGCCCCACAACCAAAAACACACCATTTTATGTACAATATGTACAACATTTATTATAATTAATATATAAAATAGACAATGTACAAAAAAAAATTGTTTTGCAAGTATTACAAAACATCCAGCACAGTTTTGACAGATGTGAGACGTTAAAATATTGAGAATAAATGCTTTGCCACACAGATATTCATATAGCTAAATATGTTATTTGTCGACACGGTCTAACGCATTACAATGCCTGCTTATAAACGATATTGCTAGCACTATTCAGAGGCCTTGGCTCCATGAATCCCCGGCCTGTCCGAGCTGGAGCAGGCCTGAGGCCAATGGAGGCTCTCAAGTGAACAAAAGCCCTGCCTTCTTCTTTCCACCTGCTCTCTCAGTCTGCTTTGCCTTACTTTCTTTTTCTCCATCGCTCAACCACTCCTCGCCACCTCCTCTTCTCCGTCTTTTCTTTCCACATTTTTTCCACTTTTCTGTTTTTCTTTATCATCCCATGGATCTGCCCACCACGAAGTAGGATGGCCACATGTAAAAACAGATCTGAGTTATAGGAAAATGTGAAAAATTTTAGTTTTAAACTTTTAATCTCAGCATTCTGACTAAAGTCAGAATATTTCTCCCTCTTTTAGCTTACTAACTCTTAGTAAGACAAAAGTAGGGATTCTGAGTTTAAAGTCAAGAACCTGACATTAAAGTCAGAATTTGGACATTAATGTCAGAATTCAGAGTGTAAAGCCAAGATTCGGAGTTTAAATTTATGAGAAAAAATTCAAAATTCGTAGAACTTAATCTGGATTCTGAGAATAAGGTCAGATTCAAATTTTCAACATTTTTTTGTCTGAATGCAGAATTCTGAGGAAAAAATATATTTGATCTCATACATTTTTCCACATGTGGCTCTAATCCTCTTCCCTAACCTACCCAGCCAATTCACAAGTGACTTAAAATTTTTTTTTCTCACATATAACATACAAATCATTGTAGAAAAATATCCCTCCAATAATCCACTATGACAAACCAGTACAAACATTGCAAAAAATACATACAAATCATCATACAGAGATATGGCCATTGGCTTTGAGCATATTTCTACATAGCTAATAATTAACATTTTGCAAAGTAATCATCGTCATCACACATCACAATTAGACATGAGAATATCCCCGGACTAGTCATAAGTAAATACTTCTGAAAACGTACAGAACATCACAGCACTCGTTAGCTTGTCTTTTCATAATATCTACCTTTAAATACAAATAAAATATAGAATATATCTCTGATAAATGTCACTCAACATTTTCGTCTCTAAACGACACGTACGAACATTACAATTAAGGACACAGAACGGGAATGTATGCAGAGGATGTGAACCAACTAGAGTGTAATTCCTAACAGACGCAACATCACTTTTACACAATTTTACCTAAATGACCAACATCTGTTGTTGGGAGTTTTGACATGAAAAAAGGGACGTCGGAGCAGACTGCATATGCACGGAGGAGCCTGTGAAACTAGCAATGAGGCATTATAATTCACACAAAAGTCCGAAACAAAGAAATGTGGGGTCCTGGACAGTCAAGAAAGAGGGATTACAGTCTGCTTTAAGCCTTTTCCCCTCTCCGAATTGCATTCCTGTAACTCCAACATATACCAAAGGCACTGCATTAATGTGAGAAATGTGCACGCAAGCAGCACAAAACCACTCAGCCCTCACATGGAGGGTGGGATATGTAGGGATGGAGGAAGGATGGGAGAGGCAGGCAGGGAGGGAGGGAAGGAGCAAATTGTGGCAGGTCGACCCCAAAGTTCAGAAATGTCACTGAATGGAAAGCTTAAGGGAATTCACAATGCATGAATGCATTTTCCTGAAATTCCTGGAGTCGCTACCAAAATCTTCGCAACCCAAACAGACATACTTCTGTCATGTAGAAAACACCACAACCTACCAAATTGTCATGGAATTAGCCTGTCCATATGGTAATACCATGGCAAGGAAACTGTTCACAAACAAGAAGCTCAAGTTGACACAGTTTCAGACCACATCTGTACTGCAAATCCAGACATCAAGAGCTGCAGGAAGCTACACACGATGGCTCCACCCCTGGTATTGCTGAAGCAGAAGCCTGTCAGAGTAGAGAGCGCTTAGGGTTTGCGGTGAGGATCTACAGTAACTCTGGATCTGTCTAGCTTCAGTCGGGGTCCAGTTAGTCAAAGTCTATGCTTCGTGTCAATCGCGGGGGGTGAAGTGTGTTCGTTCGGTGTGTGTCAGTACTCCAATGCCTTGTTCACAGAAAAATCTGCTAAACCTTCCTCTGCATGATTCTAAACAACTGCACTTTACTAGGATTCATTTGACTAAACTGCAGCAACAGAAAACTGCATCACAGGGAGGACACCTCCACCTGTCCTACACGGTGTCTCATCGGAGAAAGCTTAGCTGTTGTCTGTTTGGTGATGTTACACATCACTCCGTCGACGCCGCATCACACAGGACTGATCAAAACCGCATACAGAATCCAAAAGAATGTGGAAATGTGAGCGAGACAACGCAGTCAGGTGTTTAGTATTTTCCTACCAATGTAATGAATAGTGTATACCTGCCTGCTGTTGTGTGCTTTTGTGTTTGTGTGTGTGTTGCAGCGCCCCCCCCCCAGTCTAGTTCTTGCAGCTCCTTCTAGGAAGGTTCTGGTTCTCTCTGAGGCTGAGGCTGCGGTGGACTCTTCACGATGGTGATGACAGAGGCCGTGTTAAGGCGCGGGGCTGTGGCCAGCAGGTGGCCCCCTCCTGCCTCCAGGCCCCTGGCAAATCTCTGGAGGGCGGCCAGGCGCGCGCCAAGCCCCTCCAGCTCTTTCCTCATTCCAGCGTTCTCAGCCCCAAGCCTCTCCACCTCCCTCTGGAGCTCCATCTTTTGCTGCTCCAGGGCTTCACGCTGGGACACTCGTTTGACCCGGCAGCTGGCGGCGTAGCCCCGGTTCTTCAGCGTGCGGCGGCGCTGCTTTAGCTTCTGAATCTCCTCGCGGGACAGGCCACGCAGGTGGAGGTTCAGCTCTCGTACTGACAGGGACATGAGTTCGCTGTCCGACAGGATGGGCACATTCTCACCACATTCCTGTTTGATCTGAGGGGGAAGAAAGCAACCGAAGAAAGGGTAAGCAAACAACGTTTTTAAAAAGTACCTGACACAGCAGAGATGTCTTCCTCTTTTCAACATTATTGAGTTCTATTTTAAAAGTAGAAAGAACTCAGAGAGTGTATACCTCTGCCAAAGCCAAACAATCCCCTCCCACATGTTGGCAGACCTACTCATACTTCAGCTTTTTACCAGACTGTGGTATTTGTTTTTGCTTTGGGTATTTCTAAATATAATTTCTTTCAAGGCCATTTTGTGGGAAAACTTGATCATTTGTGGTCACGGCTGTCAACTACAAAATTACACCAGTTGGACCTCTCGAAGTCAATACTATCTGGAGTTACAGCTGAAAACACATGCTTTTGACCTTTCAGTGACCTTGATCAGTGATCTCTAAAATCTAATCAGCTGTAGGATGGGTGAAAATACACCTATGATGAAAAATCTGTAACTTTTTGTGTTATTCTGTTCACAAAAAAACAAATAAAAAAAACTAGTAAATGCCAGAAAAAACAGAACCTCCTTGGCAGAGGTAATAATAGAGATTAAAAACACAAAACTTGTTCTTACTTTCAGGGCTTTGCTGCTTCTTTCTGTCGCCATGATTAGACTGTCTTCACCTTTCCCCCCCTAAAGACAGAGAAGACACTCTGGAAAAAACAGAAACAGGACACACAAAAAGTATGTAACCACATGTGACTGGGGGATTCATGCTAGTTGGTCAAACTCTGGCCTGACATTTAACCACCCGCTCACAAGACAGCCAGTCATGCGCGATAAAGAAAATGAGAGCCCACAGATCATTCCGTGCTTCTCCAAACGCACCCTCTCATTAGAGTCTACGGTCTGATACGAAAGAAGGGGGAGGTTTTGAATGTGGCGAGCATTTCTCTGTTAGCTGGAATCGTGAGGAGGAAGTCGTTATGCATGTGCCCTTTGGTTGCTCAAAGCAGGTGTCCTAACTAATTCCCTCAACACTTCCCCTTGTCAACGCAACGGTTCAAAACTGTCTGTGAAAAACACTTTGGACAGGAAAATCTTAATTATGTATATATAATATAAAATATTTCAAATGAAAAGATTAAAATCAATGTTCATCTTTTCTGACATAATCAAAAATGTAAGACTATAACAACTACAGTGGGTAAGTTTTAACAGCAGTCATAGTTAAGTCTGCACTGCCTACAATACTGGATTTGGAAGTTTTCTCCCATTGTTTCAGCTGACGAGTACACACAAACTTCCTACTCTCTCCTTAAGATCAGCTAAGGTATACTGTTAAAATTCAACATCTCAGCGGGCCAGCTGATCACAGTCGTACTAGCAAAACGACTCTGCACTTCAGCACTTGAGCTGTATTAAATTTGTCTCTGTCCTGAGCGGGACACACAGGACAGAAACAACAACTCAGTGTTCTGATGAGAACTCATGTTGTGTTGACTGCACAGCAAAAAATATCTCCTGACAGTAACATTTCATTAAGCCTGGCGAGTTCTACCGTAACATCATCCAACCACAGGGTGTTTTCCCACATAGCTATGGGTGAGTGGAAGCATTCACTTTCATATTAATTGTAACATTGGATTTTCTTTCAAGAACAAATCCTTGGTTTTTTTTTTGTTGTTTTTTTCATTTACAGGCCACGAAAGCACTTTCATTTTGACACACACTGATCTAGACATAATCATGGGGGCTGCTGAATTTCATCACTTCTTCATTCTATGTGTATTGTTTTTCCACCTCTTTCCTCTTGCGAATACATCCACAATGAAATATTGTAGATAAAATCGTGCTCTCTCCCAAGGCAATATGCGGCAGGGCCTGTCAGTGAGAGCTGTTGTAACCAGAACCTTTTGGGTTCAACCATCCATCCATCCATCCATCCATTTTCTACCGCTTATCCTGTTAGGGGTCGCGCTGGAGCCTATCTCAGCATCTTTGGGCGAAGGCGGGGTCACCCTGGACAAGTTGCCAGTTCATCGCAGGGCTGACATATAGAGACAAACAATCATCTACACTTGCATTCACACCTACGGGCAATTTAGAGTGACCAATTAATGTAAAAAGATTTTATATAATTTCAATTGAGACTTAAGCAGCTTCCCGCTTGTTCTTGAATAAGATTGGTGGTCATCACACTCAAAATACAGTGATTAAAGGGGTATTACCTATCGATAAATAGGGCATTTTCGTATTCAATTTTTAACCCTTTTATTGTTCCTCTCCTGTCTTGCCAAATTAAAAAAGCCGGTGGCCCTTCCAAAATTCAAACCTGTCACACCATTGATGTTGACAAAAGTTAGTTTATATGTCATTTTAGGCAACGTTTCAGACAATAAACTGGATGTCAACATGCTGACCCTGCAGCCATCCGCATTCCACTGTACGGTCATACAGGGTCACTTTATTCAGTTACTAAACCAAAAATCACATTTTACATTAAAACATTGACTTCATTCGGGCGAATTGGCCTCGGCAGCACGTGTAAGCTTCCGGCTCATGTATACAAGTATGTGTTGATCCACATGAGCTGACTAAAGCACCAGTCCGCTGTTTACTGACGATAAGCTGCAGTTCCCGAAATTTGAGCGAAACTGAGCTTTCAGCGACACAGCGGACTGTAAACCGACCAGACCACCAGCGTTTCGTAAAGTCAGAGTGATTCAGCAATAAACCGTTCGCTCAGCTCCACCAAGACTACCAGCCAGCCCAAACCCAGCAAAGAGCAGCTGTGACCACTTCTCTCTGTATTTGGCCCAATCCGCAAACCAACTGGCACAGGATATCCTCGTTTGTACCACACTCTAAATATTACTTTGAAGGACATGGTGCTTCGTAAATAACGCTAAGTTACCACGACGGAACGCAACAAGTGAACGCAGCACTGTAAAGCACAAACGAATGCGACGAGTTAAAGGGGTTTATACCATAGACATCATAATACGTATTATGTTTGGTATTAAGTGCCTAAATTGTGTATTTGTAAAACAAACCATATAAATTAGCGATGCTTATCCTTGTAACAACATCCAGAATCTTCCTTTTTCGTACAAGGAGTAGAGCTGGCCAGCGTAGGGTAAAGCCGCCACCGCCGCTATAGTAAACAGCCAACACGAGCGCCCTCGACATCCATTTTAGTCCGACTTTAAATTATAATAAAGCACGCAGTTGTGTAAATAATGTGAGGACCCCGTGGGGCTATCAAGTGCTACCAGTGCAGGGGTATAAATGTTAAGAACGCGGCCAAATAATCCAAATCATCTTAAAAATGCTAATAACGCAGTAATGTTAACTGTTAGCACCTAGCATGAGCGGCTAAAGGAGATTAAAGCCAACAGCTGCCTTGTCCTTGGCTGGTTGGCAAGTGTCCGTCCGACAGCCTACGACTCCTCTAACGTCCGGCTTTTATCGGCGAATTCCGTCCACACGGTTTAACGTTTGACATTTAGTAAAAACGCTCATTTACCTGCTCAGTCGAAGCGATTCTGGCGACAAAATGTCAGTCCGCCTTTTCCCGGAATTACTCCGCTGCTCTCTGAGGTTGGATTCTTTCATTCATAAAAAACACAAGCGACAATGACGTCAGGTCTAAAGAATGGGGGCGGAGACAACTCCGCCCCCGCGGTGTACTCCGGGAGGATGTAAACAAGGAATCCCTGCATCCCAGAACTTTTCCATGACCAACCTCTTTTTCCAGCAAAAACTTCTCTGGACACGATTTTTAAAGCCCGCCCGCTTTAGAATGAATGTACAGTCACACTTTACTAGCAATTCTCTTTGCCCGTACTCCAAATTTAAAATCCAACAGAATCCAATGATAAAACAGAAACATTAAAGTTGGACCCTCACACCCATCACACACACACACACACACACACACACACACAGTTCAAAGTGTGGTTACGTGGACATGTTTTTGGAAGAGTCACTGCTGTTGCACCATTTACAGCCATGTAGTTTGTGTATCTGTGCCCATTGAAATTTATTTAGTTAAAGGTTCTATAAACAACAGCCTGTAAATAAAAAATCTGATAAATGAACTCCACAGGGTGTGTCACAAATTGTGGACTTGCACAATACAATCACAAGTAAAGCATTTCTTTTAATCGTCAAAATGTCTTTTTTCAGTTTATCTACAGTTGCAAACTCATGTTGATTTTTATAGGTATTCCTGCAATTTTATTGCTTTCTACCAGTCCTTCAAAAACTCTTATTGTTACTATTAAATTGTATGTATTCGTATTCTGACAAGCCATTTTAGTCTTCTAAAAACAATTATATAATACATTGAAATATTATGCTAACTGCTAATTCGTTCTTTTAATCTTGTAATGACCAGAAAGAACTTCATTCTTGTGTTGAGTCACGTTTCCTTGGTATTTCTAACCTTTTCATTTTTTTCTTTGGATATCGCATAGGCTGTGATGAGACAGCCGTGCCAGCAGGGGGCGTAGTGTATGTGATGGTGGAGTACGAACTGACCCCTGTTCTGCTCCCGTCATCCGTCTGTGATGATCCTCACGTTTTACCCATTGCGACCTCAGGCCGGACGGATGCACCCCTCCCGGCTTTAGTTTTAATCGGCGCTGGACTGAAATCACAATAAAGACACGAACTAACTGTGAGCTTTGCCTTGTTGCCACACACCCATTCAAACCCCACCGAGATCGGCTGTTTAGCAGGAGAAATGGCCGCTATCGAGGAGCTTTCCCCTTCTGCGGGCCCGGCGTCTACACGGCCCCCGGAGGACGAGATTGACGACGATGAAGACGAGGATGTAAGTGGCTGGTCATTCATGGGTTCTTCGATAATGTACATGAGAACAAACATGCCACTGTTTCATTTCTACCTTGACATTTACCTGGCTAGCTAATAAATAGTACTCATGCTAACTCGTTAGCTAAGCCACCTACCGTCTGTTCGTTCTTGGATCAGTTGTCCAGAGTCAACTGTCTAAATTAAGACGATAAAATAAGCATTGATGATATTGCAAATAATCATAGCAGCAAGGTGTTTTCTCCCCAGCTTTAGCAGACTTCAGGGTGTTCTAATCATGTTTAAAGAGTTTCCATCTCCTAAGGCTACATGATTTTATTCATGAAGGTTTACATTAAATCTTCATGTCTGATTTGTATTCGTCTCTTTAAGCTGGATGAGACACTAACGGAGAGGTTGTGGGGCCTGACAGAGATGTTTCCCGACACAGTTCGCACAGCTGCAGAGGTCTCAGCACAGTGCTCGGTCTCTCTGGTCAAGAAGTTTTACAGGTATATCTATCAAGACCTTTCATCCCATGTTGTTGTTGCACAAAATTCTTCTTTGATATTTGATGAGGATTGTGAACATGTTTCAGCTTTTCCCGCTCGGCACTCTGGGTGGGTGCTACCTCCTTCATGATCCTTGTGCTGCCTGTCGTGTTTGAGACTGAAAGACTACAGCTGGAGCAGCAGCAGCTACAACAGCAGAGACAGGTGGGTGTGTGCGTGAAGCAGCTGTTGAGAAAGCAGAGACCCTGTACA
>KV751339.1:9671361-9708800 GCA_001698575.1 Mola mola
CAGCAGTGTGTTTCCTACTTGTTTTTCTGGTTGAACTTGTCCTTGACTTGTGTCTGTCTGCTTCCAGTCGTCCGGACAGGCTGAGAGACATAGCTGACAGGTTTAATGTGGACCATGATGCTGTGCTGGACAACGTGCTCTACGCCCGGGCCTACACCAGTACATTTGTGTTGCTGAGCAGTTTGCATTGAAGTCATGTCTCCTGGAAGCATTAGAAACATTTGGTGTCTGTCTTTCATGCCATTCAGGTGAACATCAGATGGAGCTGTTGGACTTCGTAGCAGCAAAATTTCACGAGGAAGGAGGAGTGTTCAAGCTGCTGGTGACAGTTTCCCATAATCATCTTCTTGTTGGTTTATCTGTGTGTAGCTGTTTGAGGGCAAGAATGAACTCTTCAATGAGCATGCAACATGCTAAAAGCAGTAGGGAGTCCTTCCCGGCTCTCTCAGTCCCCCTCTAAACTTCCATCCTCTGTTCAGATCATCGACTCCATCATGGCTCTGTTCAGAGTTGACTTCTCCGGCCGAGGCGAGCTGGCTGAGCGACAGCAGAAACTGGCCCAGATGCTCTCCAGGCTGCAGAAGATCTCTGAAGGTTTGAACCAGGAGTGTGCAGCATACACAGTATATTATATGGCACACACACACATACACAGTAATGTTCCTAACAATAATTGTTTCAGAGCTGATCCCTTGTATCTGTTTGCCATTCATTTGTGTTTACCTAAGAGTACAACGTGGCGGTGTTTGTCACCAACCAAATGACGGCTGATCCTGGCGCAGGAATGACGTAAGAGACGGCAAATATCTGATTTTGAGTGTATGTTTTGTTGCTCACACGTTGGATTCAACATGGTCTGAGAGATGCGTTTTTTTGTTTTGTTTTTTTCTTGTTAGGTTTCAAGCTGATCCCAAGAAGCCAATTGGCGGGCATATCCTGGCTCACGCCTCCACCACACGGATCAGTTTGAGGAAGGGACGTGGAGAGATGAGAATTGCCAAAATATTTGACAGGTTATTTATTTATTTATTTATTTATTATATTCATAATCTGACATGTTTTAAAATAATCATAAATTAGACGTATTGTCAAAACTACATGAGAATGTCAGCTGCAAATGACAGTTGATCTTGTACTTCCTGTTTCCACTGTAAATGAGATGTCTTCAGCCTACTGTGCGATTTTTGCCAGAAGGCATCAGATTTTGACTTTAATTTGAACCCTGTTGATGTAGATTTTCTCTGCTCATCTGTCTCTCCTCCTTGATTTCCTGCAGTCCCGATATGCCTGAGAATGAGGCCACTTTCGCCATCTCTGCTGGAGGAGTTACTGATGCCAAAGAGTAATGGGTATCTAGAGGAAAGTTTGCACAGTTACCTGATCCTGAGCAATTTGAGTTATTTTTCAATGAATTTATTTATTGAGTTTTATGACTGAAGTTATATTGACAAATTTGTTCTGTGGTGCTTTTGATACACTTATTTATGAGCTTCGTAGTATTTTTTTTCCCAGTTTTTTAGACATGTTAAGATAAATTGTAATGAAAAAAAACAACAGTTTGTTTTGTCCTTTTTATAGTTTAGTGACAGTGAGATTGTTTTGATTACCAGTGGTGGAAGTCCATTTACTCAAATACTATACTTAAGTACCATTTTGAAGTTCCTATACTTAGTAGTAATACTTAGTAGTATAGTATATAGTATTTCCATGCTCTGCTACTTTACTGCTACTTCTGTGTTGTATTTTAACTCCACTGCATTTGATAGCGTTAGTTATAACTGTAACACATTTTTATATATTGTTTGTATCTTATTTATTTATTGGAAACAGGGACAGCACCTATTACTGAACGTAATTGGAAGATTATAGCCTACGGCTAATTTTCTTCACTCCCTGGGCATGTCGGTGTTATGTATATACAATCAATCAGTAGAATAAAACAAAGCCAAATAAACTGTGTTTCTCATGACAAATCAGACTTTTGAATTTGAATTTGAGTGGGCATTTTGAATATTTTGACTGACCAAATAAGTATTAAGTGCTAAAAGTATTTGGAACTGCATTTTGCCCCTTTCGAGGTGCTAATCATTGCCCTTTTATATAAGCTAATTTATTAGAAAGAATAACCACTTCGAATAATTGGAAAACAAAGATAAATATCAACAACTTTGATAACTTGCTGGCTGTTTTCCAGGTCAGTAATCTGTCAATCCATAGTATGGAGTAAATTCATGCATGCCATGTACAGTAAATACTTATGAATGAACCAGTTGGATGAGGATCACTTTAATATATTTGCCAAATTATAGCACAATATGTTAATTTTTACTCTGGCTTTTGCATTCGGTTTAACGTGCGCAGCACTTTTTAAAAACAACAGATCACAGAGCATCTTAAAACGTATATCGTGGAACCTCAGTATATTCTGTATTAATTGCACTTGAAGTTAAATATATCAAGCCTGTTAGTGTTTCATTTTGATTATGAATTATACAGTCATGGTGAAATATTCTGAATACTTTAAAAACAGGGTTTTTCTTAGCTTTACACCATAATTATCAAAATTAAAATAGTAAAATGCTCGTTCACATTCTTAAATAACTGATCTAAAAAAAAATATTGTATTTTTTGATGAATCTTCTGAGACGCACAAAGGGAGATGCTTCTGCCAACAACCTCATCCAAAAAAAGGCGAAGTTCGGCGTTAACGTGACGGTACGCTTAGCAGAGGGCCCGTGCTGCCCCCACGCGGTGATCGCAGGACGTGCAGCGGCTGTCCGCCACCTCTCGTCGGCTGCGGGATCCATATGCCTGTCAAAGCACGGCTCGACTGAGCAATGGGAACTTCACCAAACCCGCTGCTAAGAGTCTAAAACACACCAGCAACTAAACAGACCCACGCAACTCGCCTGCCTCCCCTGCTAGTGGAGAGCTTGTCAACTCTGGAAAAACGAGCAATGGACCCGAGAGACACAGCCCCGGATTCGTGGGAGCTGGAGGAGGATGCCGAGGCCCCGGCTGCCGCAGCGGGGCTCCCGACCGCCTTCGCCGCTCTCAACGTCAACGCCAAGCCGTTTGTTCCCAATGTTAACGCTCCGGTGTTTGTACCCAGCTTCCTCCAAGCCAGCGCCGTGGACACGGCGACCTCAGACGGTACGTGTGCGGCAGACAGCTGGCTGGAAGTTAGCTGAACTCGCTAGCTTGCGTGCTAATCCAGCTAAGTTAGCGCTCCTGACTGCAACTCGCTGCTCTCAGACCAGCCAGCTGTGTTCCCACTAACAAATCAACAAGTCACCTCTGGTGGTTAGTCACGGGTTGTAGAAATGTAATAGCTCATTTAAAGCGCAGTAGCAGCCGTAAAACGTGTGTAATAAGCATATCTGAAAGTTTGTCACGCCGTTTTTCTCTCCTCAGGTCCCCTTGATCCAGTCGCCAACATGGAGGTGACAGAAACAGTCGGTACGTGCACCTGCAGCCAGACTCTAAATCTCAGCCAAAACTCACGCAGACTAGGATTGGGAACACTGAAATCTTTCTCGCTGCTGATGTAAATGATTTTGTGTGGAGTGTGTCTCAGCTTTTGACTTCCTGCGTGTAGGGTTCACTTACTGGGCCATATATAGATTGCTGGCTCTGGCAGACCCATGTGCACCGGCCATACTTATAATATGATTATACAGCCTCACTTGTCCATGCCTGAAATAGACTTCCCATCCGTTCACACTTTGATTAGTGTCAAGCATTGCTTACCCAAGCTCTGCTTTGCATGCACATCGATTACTCCTTGAAATTGAACTAACTAAATCAGAGTCAGTTCATTTGCATTTCTGGTCTGACCTTAGATGCACTGTGCCCCTACCCGGATTACAGTGATCTGGTAGTTTTATTTGTTTTTTAACGGTGTGGCTGGGTGCTGCAGCTGCAGGGAGTGAGTAACAACACAGAACTACCAAATGCAGAAGATACATGGGGATTATTTTCCAGAGCAACCACTCCTTTTTACATACTTTCATGGAGATGCTTGTCTTAACATTTCACGTTACTCTGGTCCTGTCCTGAAAGACAATGCATAGATTGTGCGACTCGACAAAGTCCAGGCACAAATTGCTCTGTGAGTCGGCCGACAGCGATGTCTCCCGGGTTTATTATAAACATCGAGGGCTGAGAATAAAATAGGCATTGTACGTGTCTGCTGGGCTGTATAATTTCATAGTTACAGGAACGTGAGGCTCGTGTGTGTGTTGCTATGGGAAGAAGCTTCTTCGGCAGGGCTCAGCAGATTCACTTTGTTCTTTTTGCATTCCCTTTTTTGTTTGACTTGTTCAATTAGTTTGCTGCATTGATTGTGTTTCTATCAGGTGAACAGGACTGATGCATGATGAAACGCAGTGAAGTGAAGCCTTGCAAGATTTTCTCTGTTGTGTCATCTGTGAAGGCAGATTGGTTTTAGGATAGTGTGCTGTCCGTGTTTATTAATAGTTCCTCCTGACAGATTGAAAAGTGTAGTTACAGTTGGTAAAACAAAATGTGGAAGTGTTACAGCGGATTAAATCACAATGAAATAATATAACTAGACTGTAATACACATATTTACAGGGGGACTGGTCATTATTTATGATATGCAGCACTGTAAAAGTCTCAAGTCACCACCAGCTTTGTTGTTTCATCAAAGTTCTCACTCTGTTAAGAAAACAGAAAATATAGAAAAAAATATGTACACAATTAAAAAAAACATCACAGAAAACAGGTTGTGTGGGCTTAAGTGGAATTTAGTGTGACCTTTCACGTTCAGCTTGTGTTGAACTCTGTCCTGACATGTTAAAAGCGTCCTACTAATTGTTTGAGCTACATCTGCTTGTTTTTTTGTGTTGACAAGCATGAGTTAAACTCATTGGAAGTTTGTTAATATATAAGATCAACTTTCTGTCACATCATCCAATTCCAAATTTACAAGATCACAGAATTTTACAGACATAAAATCATAATTTTTGCATCTGCATAGGCATTTTTGCAATGTCCCCAAAATAGTGTAACATGTGCCGAGTGCACATCATAGCTACTTTTGGTAAATGTCCTGTATATATATATACAGCCACATTTAGACCACTCAAAGAGCATTCACCCATTCACGCACATATTAGCGTCAACTATTCATACACCGATGGCACAGCATCAGGAGCAGCGTCTTGCTAAACGACACTTCAACATGTTTACATCAGGTTCTGGGATTGAACCAGGTCCTTCTTATCAGGTTCAGGAAACCGAGGATCCAATAGTACAGAGTCACACGGGGGGCTTTCTAAATCAGTAGTCGTTTTAATAACAAGGTCAAACCGGGAATTCAAACTCTGCAAAGGTACAGTCAAGGATTAGGCAAACTCGATGATCGAACACAAGGAGACTTACATGGAATATACGCTGGACTGCCCACTAGAAAGTCAAGACAATCTGGCACAGGAGGAAAGGAACACGGGGTTAAATACATGAGGGAGAGGTAGACAATTAAACACAGGTGGGACACATTAGGGAGGAGAAGTAATCACATACACCTGAGGGACAAGACTGACAGGACATGGGGAATAAGACACAACAGAATTTCAAAAAAAGATGGGAAGCACTGATTGAACTTAACAGACACTTGACACTACCGGACCCTGACACTTCTGATCACTGGACGACAGCCATACCGTCCAAGCCACAGCTGCCACCAAAGGTTGATTATTTTTTTTTAGGCTGAGTAATAAATAATGATGGACATTAAAACTGCTAAAACAACAAAGCTGATGGTGGCTGAAAACCTCTGCACATTACAATATATCCCTATTGTAATATAAAAAATATATAGGGTATTGTTAAGTGGTTTTTGTGGTTGAAGTTGTATAAGAGGGCATCTCTGTTCAAATATTTTGTTTTAAGTGTGGAAAAGGATGCAGGTTTGGTTTAAATATTAAACTGGCAGATCTGTTGTCAAGAATTCAGAATCTGTCAGCATTCGCTCCAGCCAAAAAACAAACAAAAAAAAAAACACCTTTTAAATGGTTTAAAGAGCGGCTACTCCCTCCAAGCTGCAGACATCACAGAGAGCGATAACAGGTGGAGCGCGTGTCTGTGGTTCCAGCTGCAGTGGAGAACGGGAGCTCTGAGGCAGACATGGCCGCCGAGGAGGAGACGTGGGAGCAGAAGGAGGAGCCGGGGGGAGGCGGAGGAGGTGGAGGGCAGGAGAGCCTCGGTCTGGGAGCGGTTGGCGAGGAGCCCCCGGAGATGATGGAGGAAGAGGAGGAGGAGGAGGAGATGTCAATGCCCAAAGTGGTTTTGGCGCCTCCTGACGCGCCCAAGAAAGAGCATGTGAACGTGGTCTTCATTGGTCACGTGGGTGCGTCTCGTTTGTTTGTGCATACGGTATTTCATCCAAATAGATGTTTTACCCGTTGTGTTTATAACCATTTTTGTCTGCCAGATGCTGGTAAATCCACTATTGGAGGACAGATCATGTATGTAATTTTTAAAGTTCTTTTTATTTTTTTTAATTTAACTTAAAGTGTGATAAATGTCAGACAATTAAAAAGAAAAAGTTTGTTGTTGTTTTTCCTTTTTGTGATGCCCCTCTCAGGTACTTAACGGGAATGGTGGACAAGCGAACCCTGGAGAAATATGAAAGGGAAGCGAAAGAAAAGAACAGGGAGACATGGTGAGCAAAGCTTTTTCCTTACGAGAGGCTTGTTTCCAGAGCCTCATAAAACATAAATTTAAAGGCTAACTTTTTTCTTTCAGGTACCTGTCGTGGGCTCTGGACACAAACCAGGAGGAGAGAGACAAGGGGAAGACGGTGGAGGTTGGGAGAGCTTACTTTGAGACAGAGAAGAAACATTTCACCATCCTGGACGCCCCTGGACACAAGAGCTTTGTCCCCAACATGATTGGCGGGGCCTCACAAGCCGACCTGGCGGTCCTGGTAAGGTCATACAACCAACCTGCTCAGTTCGAAGAATCTGTTTGAAGTGAGCAGCCATGTGTTTTTTTTGCCCTAAATGTTCTTGGTGGTTTTGTATCAGGTTATTTCAGCAAGGAAGGGCGAGTTTGAGACAGGCTTTGAGAAGGGCGGGCAGACGAGGGAGCATGCCATGCTGGCTAAAACAGCCGGGGTCAAGCACCTCATCGTGCTGATCAACAAGATGGACGATCCGACGGTAAACTGGAGCCTCGAGAGGTAAGATGGGACTGTGGGAAAACAGAATATGTTGGCTCAATGCTGTGTCATGGGTTCGAATCAATCAGTTGTGCTGTAACTGGTAACTACCATACCACTTCCATAACCAAAGTAGTCACGGTCACTTATGATGAACAGGCGTTTCCAGCAAGGGCCCCACCTTCTCACCTGAGTCGACAGGCCTGCGGTCTGTGGTAATGCATTTAGCCATGGTACCGGTTAGCTTAGCTGCTGACGTGTTGTCGACAGATGTGCCCAGCACAGTGGGGGTCAAGTTTTGTCATGATTAGTTTGTGTTAAAAAATAAATAACGTGTGAATGTCACAAACATGCAATAACGTTGACAGCCGTCGTTAAAATATTACATTGCAGTTTTGATATCAAGGTATATGGTCAAAAATATTGTGATAGTTGTTGCTGCTGCCCAGTCTTAGCATTTATGGCTTTTGAGAAGAAATATTGTGACGCGTACCGTAAAGCCATGACACACAGCACTGCTATTAGGGAGTTATCATTGCCAGTTATCATTGTTAGCATTGGCCACTGTTTTATTTAGGCGTGTCCCATGTTTTCATGACTTTCCTGCAGGTATGAGGAGTGTAAGGAGAAGCTGGTGCCGTTTCTCAAAAAGGTGGGCTTCAACCCCAAGAAAGACATCCACTTCATGCCTTGCTCCGGACTCACAGGTGCCAACCTCAAGGACCCTGTACCTGAATGCCCCTGGTACACGTAAGTTAGCTCTCTGAATCGGTTTCTGGTTGCTTGGTATAAAACAGTATGAATATGATAGGTTCATTTCAGTATTACACAATTAGAGGTTGCACCTGTATTAATGTTAGCCCCATGATGCCTTGCATGAGTTATAGGCGGGACTTCCTGTCACAGAACAAGAACTGGCGATTTCTATCTATGGTAATGGTACTCAGTTCTGCTATTGGTTGTGATGATCTGAAGATAACGTGCACTAGCATATTTAGCTCATTCTTGACCCTGTTGCTACAGATGGTGGAGTGATGAACAATCTGAAAAACTCTGAGGTGCGTCAGTTTTTCCATCTGTAGCTCCCTACGGATGGAATACAGATACAGACAATGGAAACTGTGCTGTCGGTCAGTTTTTGCTTTGAGCGCATGATCGAACAATGTTGTCGATGCCACTTATTTAGCTGTGTTTTGTTGTTAGAACAACTATGAACGGAGTGGTGCCAGAGTTAAGCGGGTCAAGACATCCTAGAAAATGTGTCACTTACATCTAGAGCTGCAATGACAAGTCATTTAGTCGATCAAAAGTAAGATAATCAACAAGTATCTCGACAAGCTTGAAATCATTTCAGCCTTTTTTCAGGCAAAAATGTCAAACGTTTTTGGTTCCGGCTTCTTGTCAGGATTTGCCGCCTTTCTTTAATCTTTTGGGTATTAACTGGTTGCCGTAGTAGAGGTGCACTCGGCAGACGTCCCCTCGGGTTCTGAAATAATGTGATGAGCCTTTTTCTCAGGTTTTTGACTCTTTTTAGCGTAAACAGTGAATCAATTAATCATGGAAACAATCTACAGATTAATCGATGTTTGAAAATAGTTGTTACATCAGATAAGTGTCCTGCTAAATTACAATTTATCATGGTTAGCTACTGGTTATACTGAGTTTACTGTTACTTCTACCGTCACACCAGAGATGACAGCCATAATCATCCCACGGTAGCTCCCCTGAGAATATGGTGGATACTGTGGAAACTGCTTCGGGGTTATTGTGATTGTTAAATCTCTGATGACGGTTGTCCTTTTTTGCTGGTTACCAGGGGGTTGCCATTTATTGCCCATCTGGACAGTTTGCCAAACTTCACCAGATCCAGCGATGGACCAGTCAGACTACCCATTGTGGACAAGTACAAGGTGAGCAGCTGGAGGCCACCAATTCACGCATATCTGTGCTCATCTCCACCACTCTGTAAAAATTATTTTAGTTTTTTACTCCGTCCTTAGTCTGTCAAGGTCTTCCCTCTGGTGATTTTCCTCACACGCAAACTGAGGCCCCCGCAGAATCATTCCTCCTAAAGACTGCTCAGCTTCTTGGCACTCGACTCCGTGCTTGGACACAGTTCAGTGCATAAGTGTTGGTGGAATTGAGTTATTTTGGAGCTCTTTAGTCACTGCTCCTCTCTTTATCCTCTTGTCGTCACGTTGTTTAAATGCTCCTCTGGCTGTGATTGCATAAGAGCCTCATGTAATGATTGTATGATTAAGTAGTCCCGACCGGTGTTCTGATGTAAGAGGATTGTCTCAATTAACCTCAATCACCATAAATGGTAAATTTTACAATATTTCACCTCAAAAGCGCTTCATAAATGCTAAGACTGGGCAACAAAATAACATTTGCAGAAAAGACATTGAAAAAGGAACATCACAATCAAATGAAAATCATAACCACAGATTTCTTTGCATGGACTAATGAGGCTCTTGATGCCAGATCAGGGAAGGAGACGTTATGACTGATAAGAACTGATCAGAGACCAAACCTTAACCTAACCCTGCAGGTTAAGGTTAATTCACTTATATTAATTAATCATCTCCTGTGTAACAGTTTGGGCTAATGTGCATCAGAGACTGCTGCTAACACTGAATATTATCTTATTCTTCTGGGCAGGACATGGGCACGGTTATCCTCGGGAAGCTGGAGTCCGGATGCATCAGCAAAGCCCAGCAGCTGGTCATGATGCCTAATCGGGTGAGATCTCCTGTGTAGGACTCTGAACAGTAAAGCTTCCTTCAGAGAGAACGCCCAGGCCTCGTTTCCACGTAAACGTACTGCAGACTAGATGGAAAGCAGAACCTGTAACTAACTGGTGTGGCCGTTTCACATTGGTCTGTGTTGCAGCACACAGTGGAGGTACTGAGCTTGCTGAGCGACGACGTGGAGACGGACGACGCAAGTCCCGGCGAGAATCTGAAGTTGAGGCTGAAGGGCATCGAGGAGGAAGAAATCCTCCCTGGTTTCATCCTCTGTAGCCCCGACAACCTCTGCCACTCAGGTCGCACCTTCGACGCACAGGTAATGAAGTCTTTTTCAGTTAGCAGGATTACATCAAAATTACTGGATGAATTTAAACGCGACATGATGGAAAGGTGGATAATGAGCCAGTGAAGATCCCATTAAGCTGAGTATGGATCCAAATAAAGGGATGAATGCAGGAATGTTCATGAGACAAGCTTAATTTAATGAATTAATTATTACCATTGTAAAACTAAGGTGAAGTTTATTGTGAACTCTTTATACATTTTTACGTAGATGTTTACCGAGCAGAGAGGCAGTAAATAACAACAATCTGACCAACAGACACTGCAGCGTGAATTAAGTTAAACTTAAAAGAAAACAGTGCTCACCTGTTGTTCCCTTCACCTCCTCTCAGGTACATATTCACATACAGGTATTGTTAACCTGTATTTCCCCTCTTTTTGTTTCCACTCTGAGCCTGGGAGCGTAAGTGCGCATGCGTAGTGCTTTTTTTTAGATGTAACGGTGGCGAGGGGAGCCGGTTTTTGTTACAGAATGAAGTCCTCATCTATATGAAGATCATCTTTATTGAGTTTAACATTGGTAGCAGAGGATAGTTGGGGTCAGCTATTATTGACCCTGCTTGTACTTGTACAGTGTGTGGAGAGAAATAGCTTAAAAAGTATGTGAAGGACCTCTGCCCAGACCAAGTGAACCAACTATTGCAAACAGAAATCTTAGAGATTGAAACTTAGTTGCCTGCCTGCCAAAATAGGACAGACAAAATGTCATGTTGAAGCTGAAGTGGTCAGAGTCAATATTCCACTGCTACTGAGCAAAACATCCCCGAAAAAGGCAGGAACCATTTTGGACATGGAAAATGGCCGAGCTGTGATGTTCAAAACAACCTGTGCCTCTGGAATTCACTAGCTCTGGACACTACTATTGAGACATCAGAGACGAAGATACTGAAAAGAATCAGACCGACGATGAAGTCCTTGTAGTGGCAGAAAAGATGTCCACTGATAAGAAACATAAAGTTCTACTCAAGCTTCATAAACAGTTTGGCGATGCATCTGCTGATCGACTACAGAGGCTTGTTCTCAGCGCAGGGATGTATTGCTATTTTATAACAAATAGTGCAGGGCTGTGACATATGCAAGAGGTACAGCAGGACAAAGCCAAAGCCTGCTGAAAGTTTGCCCTTGGCCTCAGAGTATAATGAAACTGGAAGTGGACCTGCACAAGTTGGAACCAGGAGTACGGTACCCTCATATCATCGACCATTTCACGCGTTTCAGTTGGAGACATTGTGAAAACAAAGAAGGCGTCTGAACTCGTCAACGCCTTCATTCACACATGAAGCTTACACGATCCAACCCGGAGACTTTACGGTGACAACGGGAGAGAATTCAATAATGAAGAAATCAGAGACATGTCAGAAAACTTTAATCTTGAGACAAAAACAACAGATGGATACAGACCTTGGAGCAACGGCCTGCTGGAAAACACAATCAGACACTCACCGAAATTATCCAGAAGGTGAAAGGGGAAAATGGATGTAATTGGCACACTGCTCTTGACTGGGCCCTTACGGCCAAGAACAGTATGGTCAATGTTCATGGTTACAGCCCACATCAACTGGTAGTTAGACAGAATCCCAACCTTCCCTCTGTATTAGTTAATATGCCACCTGCTCTAGAGGGTACCACTGTAAGTGCTAGCGTAGGAGAGCACATATCAGCTTTACATGCTGCTAGGATAGCATTCACAGAAGCTGAATGTTCAGAGAGAGTATATTACTGACGAGCAAACTGCACTGAGTGGAAAGGGTCAGGGGTGGTTATCGGTCAAGATGGAGCCGTTGTATTTTTAAGACACGCTTGGATTCTTGTTAGAGTGCGTCACTCCAGGCTTTGTAAGGTTAACAGACAGGAGCAGGATAAATCACCCATACAAGATGATGCTACCAAAAAAAAGATAGAAAGTGAAGAAGGCATGACAAACACTGCAGCAGATGGCTCAGACAGTGACAAGATACAGACGATGAACAGGAGAACATCAGTAACAGGGAGGTGAATACAGGACAAGCGTTGCAGCCACCCTTGACACAAACTGACATAGAGCACAGTGCCTGTGGTAAACCCGCCCCCCTCTGTAGGTGTAAGGTTAAAAACAGGGCAAGTGGTAATTTGTGTGAGCAGACATGATGATGTTCAACATAAAACCAGAGTTTTAGGAAGAGTAGGCAAAGCCACTGGAAAACACAAAAACTGGTATAACCTGCAACATCTTGAACCTGATGGCAGTGGAAACCATTAAGAGTCTGTTGATATGTCATGTGTTGATAACCTTAACATTGAGTCAACAGACAGGGATGCTGATGTACTCATGACAAAAGATATTTCATTTGATGCATTTAAACAAGGAGAAATAACGAATTGGCACAATAATGAGGTTTTTGAGGAGGTGGAAAATGCAGGTCAAAGATGTATCTCCACTAGATGGGTCTGTAGTCTTAAAGAAACTCCTCGGGGTATTGTGTCCAAAGCACGACTTGTAGCCAGAGGTTTTGAAGAGCTTAATAGGCAAACGTTACAAGAAGTTTCACCAATGTGTGCCTCAGAATCTCCTCAGCTATTGTTATCAGTTATCTGTCAAAATCAGACATCAAATCTGAATTCTTGCAGGGTATAAAGCAGTCCAGGGATATTTATATCCAGCCCCCTCCTGAGGCAGGCAGTGTGGAAACTAAAGAAGTGTGTGTATGGTCTAGCTGATGCATCACTATATTGGTATAACAGAAATCTAAAAGAATCAGGCGTGTAGTAAGAAGCACTCTTGCAGGAGAAACACTTGGTATGTCTTTGTGTTTCCCCCCTTACTGAATTACTAATGGCTGTTTTTGATGTGGTGATATTGGTCAATCTCTTCATTTAATGGGCTAAATGTTCCCATACCGGGAGTCGAAGCCAGGCCGCCTGGGTGAAAACCAGGAATCCTAACCCCTAGACCATATGGGACGCGTGAGAGTATAGAAACATGTCCTGTTGTGTTTGACTGCCGCATTCCAGATTTTGATTTTATTTTTTAGTTTTTTCTGATATTTCAGATCGTCATTATTGAGCACAAATCAATCATTTGCCCCGGCTACAATGCAGTCCTCCACATCCACACCTGCATTGAAGAAGTGCAGATCACAGTGAGTTAGTGCTCAGCCGTGTGAGCTGTTAGTTTATTTGTTGGTCAGCAAGTGTTAGTCTTTGGGTCGCCCTCTGGCCTCTCTGACCCGTAGTCATGCTCTTTCAATCCGCAGGCCTTAATCTGTCTGGTGGACAAGAAGACGGGGGACAAAAGCAAAACTCGCCCACGTTTCGTTAAGCAGGACCAGGTGTGCATCGCCCGGCTCCGGGCGGCCGGCATCATCTGCTTAGAGACCTTCAAGGACTTCCCTCAGATGGGACGATTCACCCTGAGAGACGAAGGTAAGCGAGCGGAGAAGATACATTTGGAATATATTTTCTCTTGTGCATGTGTGTCTTATTTTTGTCCACTCAAACCCTCAGGTAAAACCATCGCCATCGGCAAAGTGCTGAAGCTGGTGCCAGAAAAGGACTAAGTGCGGAGACGGCAGAATGCATGGAGTTCTTTGACTCGTTACCGGAGGAGAAACGCTGCTAGAGCCGACCCAAAAAGCTGCTCTCTCTTTACACACATCTATGCTGAAGAAATGAAAAGAACAATGAAAACGAGGGAGGAGGAGAATAAAATCGCATCAAATGAAGAAAACAAGACTGAATCAGTTTTTTTTGGTTTTTTTTTAATGATGAACATGAAGCGAGAGACAAAGTCAAGTGTGTCAGCTTTCTCATATTGAGAGCTCAGCTATGCCACTAATGTAGCTACTCGTCCCTTTCTGTGCTCCCATGGCTAACCACGCCATTTGTTTTTAGAATGGAGGTGGATGCAGTGTTATTGAGACTGGTGAAGGAAAGCAAAAACTTCGAGTTCACTGCCTGCAGAGGACCAGACGTTAGGCTGTAGTTGTAATTTGCAAAGTTTGTTTTAATACAAATCCAGCGGACGTCTCATTATGTTTTTAAGGATCGCTGAACCGAAATTGCTCGTTTGGTCTGTCTCCACATCCTAGTAAAGGTTGAGCTCACATACGACTCAGATGAATTACGGATAAACACACGGACACACGGACACACAAGCTGTTGCATAATCTAAACTGAAAATAAACAATCAAGCTGCAAAAGAAAGGTGTATTGTTGTTTTTCTTTAAATAAGTACCTGTCAACAGCTAGTGTTTAATAATCAAAGCACCAGAATATTCCTCTATCTGCCCATTTATGTTGCATTCAGTCTTTAAATATTTTTTTTTTTTTTTACCATTACAGGCTTATATTACACTGTTATCCAATTGTTACAGGGATAATTAGACAGGATTGATAAATTGGACAAGGCAAGTGGTTGTGTCACTTCTGGAAAAGAGCTGGCGAATGTGGGAATCCTGGAGCAAGGTGTCATTACGCGTCCCAGCTTCCCACAGAAAAATATGAGCGCCCATGATTAACCCGTAGTTAATCCCAACATAAACCTAATGTAGCAAAGATCTTTCATGAGTGTGAGAATGTGAAGGTTTTATGTTGTTTGTACTTTAATTTACTTTATTCATAATTACTTATTTTATTTTTATTTAATCATAGTATTTCTGTAAAATACAATATATTTATTATTTCTCAAATGGTTTTGTATTTTTTTTATTAATGGCTATGTGTACTGCAATTTGACAATAGTACAGATATTCTGATAAAAACTATCAGTATCATACAGGATCTAAACTAAACGTTTGGAGTTGCCCATCCCATCTCTCCAGGTGTGTGCCTAACTTGCTCCACAAGAGGGCAGTAATGAAGCATCAAGAGTGCAATCTGAGAAAAGAAGAAGAGGCATACAACTGCGCGTGCGCAGCTGCAGTTTGCACGTGTATGGGCAGTATGGCTAAGGATAACGAGGTTGTGTTAGATCGGGCACAGGTAAAAACTACCTTATACTGAATACATTTGAACCAGTTGTAAAAGGCGTACGTGTTAATAAACTTTAATATAACTAACAAATCATACTGGTGTGAAATCCACCGCAGATATAAGATAGCCAGCGTTAGCTTGTTTGCCTCCTGACCGGGTTAGCTGGCAAGCTAACTCACGTTGGCGCGGCAACAAGTCTTAATAGCGGTGAGAAAACTTGAATTCGTTCGGCGTGTTTTCACTTCAGTGTACGTGTCTTTTTTCAGGTGAAAAAGGCCGTCCAAGCCCTGCTGGCTTTCCTGAAAACCAAGTCTACCAGTGAGAGCCGGCTCCTGGACGACACTCAGCACATTAGCCTGCTCTTCACCTTTTTGAGGATCCCCAAAAAGGCTCAGACCATCCGCATGTGAGTCCCCCTACAGGGCCATTGTTAGTTTTGGAGTCTCTCGTGATCCGATTCTTAACGACTCTTCATTCCGTCCACAGTCCTTTGCCCCATGGCCAGCGGACTGACACGGACGAAGTTTGCCTCTTCACCAAGGATGAGCCCAATATGACGCCAGAACAGACCCAGAGGTTTTACAAGAGGCTTCTAGAGGACAGGGGAGTCAAAAACGTCACAGAGGTATTCGACAGTATGAAAGGATAGAATACACAGTGACATTTAATAAACATGACGTGATAGCAGAGCAGCTCAGGATAATTTCCCAGTTTTTGATCTGTGCTAAAACTTCTGTTGATTGCAGTCTTGCTCATAATGTGTCTCTGTCTGAAACAGATAATTCCATACAAGGTCCTGAAGACCGAGTACAAACCGTACGAGGCCAAGCGGCGCCTGCTGGGGAACTTTGACATGTTCCTCTCTGATGACCGTATCCGCCGCTTGCTGCCCTCCCACATCGGGAAACATTTCTACCTGAGGAAGAGGTAACAACATCATTTCACTACTCTCAGCTGCTTTTCAAGATATATCAGCATTAACTGCAGATTATTTTTCTCCCAGTCAGTTAGGGTAAACCTCAGTTCATGGGTCATCTTGATGTTTTACTGGGACTACTGTCAATCTTTGAATAGGCACCCATTGTAGTGCAGGATATATTCCAGACAAGACATTTAAGAAATTACTTTTGCTTATAAAGTGAGAGCCATACCTAATTTCAAATTAAATAGTAACCCCTAAATCATACAGTTGAACAAAAAATGCTATTTATAGTGTTCTTGATCATCTTGTGCATATTCTCTAACAAAATTAGTACTAAATGTTCACATTTATGTACTTTGTGCATCTTAGGTTGAGGATGTATTCTTACCATTTTTTTTTTTTTTTTCAAATTTCTGTCTTTATCAGAGAGCCACTGTGTGTGAACCTGCAGAGCAAAAATCTGGCCGGAGACATCCAGCGTCTCATCCAAGGCACCAACCTGAAGGTTAACAACAAGGGCTCCTGCTGGTGAGATCATCTCTGAAACAGATCTGTGTGAAACCAACTTTTCTAAGGGCAAACAAACAGTTTTCCCTGAAAATTTACACTTTTCTTGTGAACTTGAGTGGAGCTGCATAAGGATGCAAAAAATCATTTTAATTATGAAAAATTATATCTAAAATTATTTTAGAGCCCAAAATCAGAGAGAACAGGGCTTATTTTAGATGGGAAAATACTGGAGTTCTCCTTTAAGGAGAACCTGGTGATAGATGGTCAACAAAACAATCTTGAGTTTGTGTTCATGTGCAGTAGTAAAATAAGCCGCACCTCAGCAACCCGGTCAATCATGTGAAGTGTTTGATGCGGGCATAGATGGTGCTACAGAGATTCAATGTAAATCCAGATGGACCTCCTCTTCCCGTGGAGCCTGTCTCTACAACTTTGACACACAATATCTGATGTCATTTTCCAAAGAAATACCTTAATCACTTGTATTGATGCAATGTTGGCGACGTTTTACACCACTGGCTTGCATTGCAGCATGGCACGCGTTGGTCACTCCGGCATGATGGCGGACGAGTTGACGGACAACATTGAGGCAGCTGTCAAGACAGCGGTGGCCAAAATACGCGTTGTGAGTGTAGCTGCACCAGAGTTGTCTTTTGCTTTCATTACAGATGGACCAAAGATCATTAATGTTCTTACCTTTAACTCTAAATCATTTGTATTATGTTTGCGGTTCGGTTTGAAGAAAGGACCAGTGATGAAGGTCATCCACGTAAAGAGTCAGGCATCAGTGGCCCTGCCCATCTACACCTGCAACATGAGCCACCTCGACATGCTGGAGAAGGCAGAGAAACAAACAGAGACTCCCAAGAAAGTGGTGAGAACAGATTCATCTTGTGTCTGTACAAGATTTTTTTTGACTGTATCTAAAGATGGACGGCATGAGAGCCCCCTTAATAGGAAGTGAAGTATCTCAATCACCCTCTAGTGGTGGGTTGCAGTGTAGCTCATAAGCCCCCCCTCAATTATTCTGTTAGAACTCAAAATACGGATCAAATTTTCCCCAAAGATGGTTTGTCATTTTATCACGCTGACATACAGAATGTTTCAGGTGTCCGTTTTCTAATCAGTTTTGTTTTAATTAGTTATGCTATAAAAATGGGTGGACTGACAGATGAACCCTGCTCAGGATGAAGTAACGTCCATCTTTATTTATGTAAATGCTCGAAAAATGTGTTAAATAACCATAATAACGTGTTTGTTTTCAGGGAGCTACATTCAAAAAACTGGCAAAGAAAAAAAAAACAGACAGATCCAAAGGCAGATCCATGAAGCAAACAGATCCCTCTGGTGAGGAGGAGGAGGAGGATGAAGAAATCCCACAGCTGGATCCCATAGCAACACCTAGCAAAAAGCCTAAACTAGAGGTCAGTGCTGTTCACGACTGCTAGACTTAAATAGTTAAGCTAATTTCAATATTTCAGCTGGTGTTATGGAAGAAGTCAGGGCATCGGTGTGTCTGCAGAGCCTCATTGCCTCGTTTCATTGCAGAAGCCTTCCAAAAAGAAGCAACTGGAGAACGCGTCCAAACCGGTCAAGGACAGGAAGGGGAAAAAAGCACCAAACAAAGTGACCAAGAAGCCTGGCAAGACCAACTCCAAAGTCAAAAGAAAAGTGCTTAAAGTGAAGTGATTGCCACTACATGGTGTTCAGCATGGACTTTTAATACAGCACACAGGAGCATAACTGTCAATATATTCTGTTTTTGAAGAGGATGATAAAGATTGTACAAAATGTACTCTGGCTATGTTTTTTTTTTTTTTTTTTTTTTTTTTTTTTTTTACTGCGGCCTTTAAAAAAACAATGTCAATGCATTTACAGAGAATTAATTTACTGGCAAGCTTATCGTGAGCGCTCATACTTTAAGGGTAATTATGCCAATCAGACACTTTAAAGGCAAGTCACATAATGGAATAGATAAGCAGTATATTTTAGGTGTGTGAAGAAAGCGTTTCTGAACACACCATGACGGCAGAATATCAGACTGAACATAAACAAGATACAATTATAACAGCAGCCACTTGTATAAACCTACTACTTCACTATAGTACCGTTAAACATTAGCGCATGTACTACTGTGTACTGTAACATCTCGGGGACTGTTGACTCACAGCTATTAGAGCTGTGCATGAGTAGCTGCAGCTGGTATTGTCAGTGAGTTTATACTTTCCATCCATAGTTTTTAGTTTACCTTGATTTGCTGCTGACCATACATGTGTTTAGGAAGAGCAGGATGATCGAGATCAGCCGGTTTGGGGCCCGTGTGGGTCCCCATCCTGAGAGACAAGCGGAGGCAGAAGCTGCACACTTGTTGGCCAAGAGCAGGAGGGGGGAAATAACCAAGCTGTCAAAAATAGAACGTTTCTGTGTCCTGGTGATGCAAGTGCTTCCTCCGGCGCTGTACGTTGGACTTTGTCCGGAGCCACAGCAGGTAGTCTGTTGTGTTTCTGTCAGTCCCTGAGGAGAACCCTCAGCACCTGCTGCTTCTAACACATCTGGAGCAACTGTGGGGAGACAGGTGTGCAGGATGTCTGCTGCCAGCATGTCGACATCTGTTCAAGTGGAGCCGGTCATGGAGAGAAGGTTCACAGGGGTCGGCCGCTGCAAGTGCTCCTTCTGGTTCGCCGTGGCTCACGACGTATTCGGCGTTTTCATCATGATGGTGGGGGTGTTCGGAGGGCTCGCGGTCCACGACCTGTTCATCTACGCCGGGGCGATCGTCATCTTCCTCAGCCTGATCTGGTGGGTGTTTTGGTACGCGGGGAACATCGAAGTGCCGCCCGAGGAGCTGGAGGACGACGTGGGCCTGATCAAGCGGCAGAACCGCGGGCTCAGGCAGGCGGTGAGACGCGCGTCCGACTTCCTGTCCAGCAGGATCAGGAGCTCTCTGAGAGGGACCGGTCCGTGCACCGGAGAGTCCTTCACGGGGGCCAGCAGGTCCTCCAACGCCAGCACGGATATGTCGCTCTCCAGCAGCTACGAAAGCACCGTCGCCCCTCCATCAGAGGAGCCAATGAAGGACACACTGAACTAACCAGCACGGACACACACACGCGTCTTCTCGGCTTTTCCTCCCTCTTCAGTCCGTCCCGGCTTTGCCCTGCTAACGAGCACTGGTAATGATTAGACCGACATGTTGTTCTCCCTCTGATAAGATCTACACCTTCCACAGCACAGCACAGCACAACGTTCTGCCGCCGATAAGAGAGCGAAGATGCGGAGACTGAACAGAACACGTGAAGCGCACAATGAGAGATCTGTTTTTCTTGACTTACTTATTTAACACACCAAAGTCTAATGTCGGTTGTATTGTCATTCTTATGAGGGACACACAAACCGGCTGTGGTTCTGTAAGTTTGCCATGTTAATATTTAAAGAACAAGAACACTTGATGGAGGAATCAAGTCTCACATTGTGTATGTGAATG
This sequence comes from Mola mola, assembly GCA_001698575.1. Lineage (NCBI taxonomy): Eukaryota > Metazoa > Chordata > Actinopteri > Tetraodontiformes > Molidae > Mola > Mola mola. Next base: position 9,691,506 of record KV751339.1, read on the forward strand.
TGGGTGCATTAATCTGTAGCCGGTCCATTATGCACTTCTGGGGCCAGATACCAAAGCTGATATCACCAAGTAAAAAAGTTCAGTATATTTATATATGGGACAATATATGCAAAGATCAAATGAGATTTCAAACATTTCTAACATAGATTTGCAGTGGAAGCAGAATATTTTACAGCCTAACGATGAACTTTTATTGTCTTAAATAACAGCAGTGCACTGCAACCATAACCTCTTGAAATTTACTAGGTATGTATATCAAAACAAGCATCTTTCTCTGCATTGTGTTCTTTATAATCATTTTTTTTTTTAAAGTATTGGCTCATATTGATAACATTCTCATACTGATATGTCTGGGATAGGCCAATGTCGTCTAATAAATGTCAGATAGATCTTCCTCCTTCCTTCTTTAGGTCGATACATACTGTATGCAGCGGGAAATATACACCAGACGGTCTATTTCCAGCTCTGGGTTGATATCGTCTGTTCAGAATTCTCTAATAATGCTGAACACACACACACACACGCGCGCATATTTTACACTGTTGAACTTTGGATAGGAGCAAGCTGATCACAGCTGATTTGGCCATGTGATATCATAGCTTAGTGTCTTAGTTGTCCGGGGAGAAACGAACTTTATTGTTTTACGTTGAATTTTTTTGATGTCCTGTTGTCACCTGCTTCCCGTGATTCTGCATGAGGCAATTTCTAAGTTTGCAGGATGATATTTTTTTACACAGGAAGGAGACGTAGCGGGGAGGTTCGACCTTGCTTGTGCTGTTGTTTCATCACCAAAACCCTGGCTAAGCAAACCTAACACTGGCATCCTGCTAACATTTGTGAATCAGCACTAAACTTAAAGCACAGCACAGAACAATGGGACCGCCGTAATTCACGCAGCTCATATGGTTAAATATTTATAAACCAGAATATGACCTGATGATGATGCTGGATGAAAGGTCAGGGACTCCTAAATGTGATTATCCTGAAATAAATCCAACGTTAGATCAGTTTTAATGTGAAAAACAGAAAAGGGATACCGAGCTGACAGGGAATAGATTAAAGCATAAACAAAAGTTTAACTGTGGCTTTATAAAATGAGTAATTTGATACGCTCAGTCACAGATGCAGTTGTTCTTCATCTGGCTTAATGTGTCCAAAAAAAAGGGGTTATGTTGAAAGACCTTTCAAGATATGGTGTGACTGTGGCACAATGCAGGCCAGTTTGAACACAGGAAACTCCATAAACCACTTTGGTACTGTATTTATTCCCTGTCATGAGCATGTTTAACCAAAAACAAATGAATAAAGTCATATTTTTTCACTCTCAGCTGCAGTTTAAGAGTGATTGGTCCTGGATGTCGTGACATATTTGTACATGTTTATTACCAGCTGATGGAATTAAACTTCTGATTTTGGTCACCCAAAGATTGTATTATGATATAAAATGACACCGAAGCAGGTTGTTGGTTATGTGACCATGTGAAGTGATCTAAAAGGCAGCTTGATTTTAGGTGCCCTCGGAGTGTTTGGCAGCCAAATTCAGCTGTGTGACACAAAGCACTACTTGTTCTGCACTTCCTCTTTCACATGAAGAGTAACTTCCAGGTTTGACAGTGTCGGTTTAGCTCGGACGTCAGGTGTCTATGAGAGGGTCACCTCAGTTTACAGCTCTGTTGATTTTAAATGCCGGCTTCTATTACTTGCATTCCAGAAGATGTATGTTTTGGTGTTTGCAAAGTAATGGTAAAAATGGCTATTTTACAATTAGTTTGGTTCATTTTTTTCACATGAAGAGTAAGCATGCGTATGTAAATTCACATGCACTGCCAATTTACAACCTGAACAAACCATGATGAATGAGTCAATACTGGCTTGTTTCACAACATCTGATTTAACTAGATACCTTCGAGTTAAGATTTGATTTGTCAGAGCGATCTTAGGTTTGTTTCATCCTCTCACCTGCTGAAGGTAAAACTTGTCTGCTCCAGGTGAGGCTCGAACTCACAACCTCCGCATCACTCTGCAGGTGACTGTCTTATAAGTACCACGCGCCGACCGATTGCGCCACCGGAGATCTACACAGCTCAGACATCATGTGTTTAAGTGCTGGACTCAACAACAACATCAGTATTTGGATTATTTATTGCTCATTGAAAATACACAACAGAAAGAAAATCACCCTCACAAACCATGGATATTTGCATGTACATATTCCAGCCTGTATGGCCGCCACAGTAAAGCCTGTTGCTGGCTGCTAAATTCTGCCTTGGTGAGACTTAATGGCACAAGAGATCTGTTCCATAAAAAACATAAATGTGTAGACTCTGGAAGGGGTTGTTTAAGCCACCCTTTAAGTCCTACAAAACATGGAAAAAAGTACCAAGCTAACTGTGCACTTACTGTATTTTCTGGAGGTTTGGAATATCGAATGAATAAAAGCTCTGATAGATTGAAAAAAATAGTCTACATTTTTGCTTAAATGTCCAGAAAAATGATTGCTTAAATGCGCTGTAGCCTACATCGACTCAGTCTGTGTTTAGATAAAGCTTTGATTAAATTTAAAGCCAATTTATACCACTCAATACTTCGTTTTTCTTTTAACTTCACTAAGGTTATTCAATATGCGTATTACTATCCATTTTAAAAAGATTCATTTCTGCATAATGAAGTTTGGATTTGGAAGGTTGTGATGCTCCGCGTTGATGACATCATGATGACACGTTAATAGATCAAAGCTGTGGTTTTTTTTTGTTTTTTCTGCTTTGATGCTCTCATCAAAGCAGAAAAAGGTTCTCAACATGTCAGCCTAAGCGCCATATTATTCAGATGCAATGTACTCATTACATTATCTGGTTTTTGTCAATTTCTCTCACATTTAACTAGAAAGCTTAGTGCTTGATCAGATATAATTTCTTTGCACCATGAAATTAAGAGGTCAGTTTCCAGCAGAGTCTTAAGAGACTTAAAGTTTGATATACGATGTGCTCAAGCAGTCGCATTTCCAGTTGCCATTAGTAACATTTTTCTCATTTTCACACCAGTATGTGCTACTACTAATTTGCCCCTCTGCCTCTTTATCATTCTCCAGCCATGTTGAGAAGAAGCATTCGTCTGCATAAAGCAGGCTATTATATGAGGGATGGCACTCCCTCCATCTCCTACAAGGAGAAATTGTACAAGTATGTTTCTGTACAGTATGTGCGCATGTGCCGTTGGCTTCACCACGTGATAAACCCCCACATGTATTATTGCCCTTTTTCTAACTCCTGCTGCATCTTTTAGGGTCTTTAAGAGGAGGATGAGCCACGTCCCCACAGCTATAGATGGGGTTGGAGCAAAGGCAGCTGACAGCCAGCAAAGCAGCAGAAGCAGAAACAACAGGCAGGGTAGAAAGGCTCCTGAGACCTTGACTCCAACCCTCGGCTCCGTAAGAAACCAGTGTAAGCATTTAACCACAGGAGCTTTGAAGAGAACTTGGCATCAGGTTTCAGGTGTTTGTTCTAAAACCTGTGCAAGGATTGATGAAATGATCTGGATCTGGATCTGGATTGTGGTTGTACATCAATTTACAAACCTGAACATAAATCAAAAACTATTGCATGGATATTCATGATATTTTTTGTCTGTGAGTATTAACCCAAGGAAAGAACGCATAAATTATGGGAGAGATCCTGATCAGTGTCAAACACTGATAAAACTCAAAAAGTAATGAACAGCGTTTTGTGAAATTTGTTGTGTGAGTGGGATTTGGCCCAAGAAACATTATTTACAATTTCTGGAGGGATCCAGAACCGATCTTGATCCTGACCCTGGCAATTTCAGACAGGTGTCAGAGATATTTATCCTATTGTGTGCTTTAACACCTGTTGTTCTTTGTAATGAGGCTGTAAACACCTTGTTTTTTTGTGTCCACAGTCTTAATTATTTTTGGCGCGTTGATGATTATCGTCATGTCGTTTCTTCTGGCTGTTGGTGAGTGACTCCAAACTTTATGCTGCATTAATTTCACAATAAAACCTAGGAGAGCTGAACAGATCTCCCTTCCTGGTCCAGGTTGACAAGATATTCCTTGTTAACGCAAATGTCTAACCTCTGTGCTTCAGTGAACAAACAGTCAGAGGATCTGGATCAGCTCCAGCAGAAAGTGGAGTCCCTCCTCCAGAGGATAGACGCTCCTCTGGTAGACAGGATGCCAAACCTTGCTCTACGATCACTGGGTAAATCGTCTTCATCATCCATCGGTTTCAACAGGATCCACACATGTGCTCTATTTTCTAACGTCATGTCCTTCATCTGTGTGCAAGCAGGCTCTCAAGTTTTCCCTGAACTATCATCTCCTACATACTGGCCTGTAGAAGACTGTGGGAAATGGAGCGGAGCATTCTGCAGTTGGTTCAAACCCCAATCGCATCACCGTGTGATTCAAGTGGGAATTACACATTTACAGTGGAATGTAATTGTGTGCTGCAACCTCTGGTTAAATATGGAACATTACATTTTCAATGTTCTCCCCTCAGGGACATTCATCATTATATCCTGGGAATTGCTGGTGCTTTCCAGGAGACCAAGGGTTTTTAGTAATGTCCCTGTTCGGGCCAGCCTCCATCACTAATGTGACGCTCGGGCACATAACTAAAAGTCAGTCCCCCACTGGTGAAATCTCAAGTGCACCGAGGGAATTTTCTGTCTACGTAAGTCGGATGTTTTCCTTTATCCTTTGTGTTTTGCATACTTGCTCATCACAAAAAAGGTCTCAGTCTCTGTTCCCTTTTCAGGGACTGAGGACAGCTACAGAGACAGGAACCTATTTAGGAACACTAGTTTATAATCAAGATGGAGCAGCGTTTCAAACCTTTGAACTGCTGGTGAGTATACGGGGATGTACTAGTATGTTGAATTCAGAACTATGTATACAGTCAGGTCCAGAGGTATTTAAACAAGGACAGTTTTGAGCATTTTCCCTCTATGCACCACCACAATGGATTTGAAATAAAACAATCGAAATGTGATTGAAGTGCAGACTTAGCTTTAATTTAAGAGGTTTCACAAAAATATAGCATTTGCCATTCAGGAATTACAGAAATTTTATACAGAGGACCTCCATTGCACAACCGACTGACAAGCAGTTTGATGGCCTGTTGTGGTCTGTTCCCTTGTTACTTGAAGACAAATTAAGCAACAAAATGTTGATTTCAAATGTTCGATTAGCATTTGGCAAATGTTTGAACTTTCAATTAGAAGTCCAAGGAGATATCAATGCAAGTGAAGGAGGCCTTCATTAGGCGGAAAAAACAAATACATCTACAAGAGATAGCAAAAACGTTATGAATGGCCAAATCTAAAATTTGGTCAATTCCTAAAAAAGACCTAGAAGACCACGGAAGACATCCGAAGTGGATGATGGCAGAATCCTTTCCTTAATGAAGAAAAACCCCTTCACAACATGCAGGCAAGTCGTAAACACTTTAGAGAAGGTAGGCAATCAGTGTCAAAGTCTACAATTAGGAGACACCGTCATGAATGTAAATACAGAGGGTTTACAATAAGGTGCAAACAACTGGGGACACTCTTTGTCAGAAAACTTCTAAAAACGCCTCCCAATTTCTGGTATCAGATGCTTTGGACAGATAAAAGCAAGATAAACTTGTATCAGAATGATGGGAAGAGAAAAGTCTGGAGAAGGAAAGGAACAGCTCATGACCCAAAACATCCCACAGCATGTGTCAAACATGGTGGAGGAAGTGTTATGGCATGTGCATGTGTGGCTACCGAAAGAACAGGCTCACTGCTGTTCATTGCTGATGTGACTGCTGACAGATGTAGCAAGATGAATTCTGAGGTGTAAAAGACTATACTCTGTGCCCACGTTCTGCCAAATAGTGCAAAACTGACAGGACAGCGCTTCACAGTGCAGATGGATCTTGACCCTAAACACACTGCTAATGCAACTCAAGACTTTTTGATGGCAAAGAAATGGAATATTCTTCAATGGGCAGGTTAGTCACCTGATCTGAACCAAAGACCCACAAACAAGCAGCAACAGACAAGTGATGCCCATCGGTTCCAGACTTTCAGGCAGTCATTGACTGCAAAGAATTTTTATCCAAGTGTCCAAATATCTTTGAGTCCCTTAAAATGCGTCCATTCTGCATAAAATGGCTAGAATTCCTAAATGGTAAATGCCATATTTTTGTGAAACCTCTTAAAGTAAAGCTGAAATATCTGCAACTGTATATACTGTACGTCTTCATGTCTCTCTTGTCTTCTACCAGAACCCAGATAAACATGTCTTCAGGTACGTGAAGGTCCTTATCGAGAACAACTGGGGAAACAAAGACTCCACCTGCTTTTACAGCTTTAAGGTTCACGGCCAACTCGCCACCTGACAGCGCAGGAAACATTTCTCCCATGCAGCTGGACAGCACGATGGCCTACAATAAAGAGGCTATGACTGAATGACATGGACTTTGCTCCCATCTACTGGGCATTTGGTGGTACTGTGTGTCCCACGCCTGCATATGTCCCAGCATAAAACAGACTAGACACTGCGATGCAGTTAGGTGCTCTATGCAGACGACATGGCCGTTTTGACTGTTGGATGGGTAATGACAATATGAGTGCATGCGGAAAAGTTGGGAGTATGATACAACACTTTTGGACGCATTGGCTGAGAAATAATAATGTTGTAGCCGCTGATTTTCCAGACAGTACCAATGAACTGAGAAATTGCTTCCAGGAGTACCACACAGGGAATTTTTAAAACCATGGCGCTGAAGAAATGCACACCTCAAATAATGATAATGTAATTTGTAATTTTTAATTGTTCAATAAAATTATTCCATTTGGAGGCAAAATGATTGATGATTGATTATTTTTAATTGATTTTCACAGTGGAAATGGTTAGAATATGCCGATGCACTGTGTAAATATCGTGAGTAAGATCTGCATTGCCTACAAATAGCCTTTGGTAATGGAAATCAATTGTGGTTGTCAGATTCTTTTTAACAGGTTAAAATACCATTTTTTTCTCCAGGTGCCTGTCTACTTCCATCATTATAAAAAGCTTTATAGACTTGTACTTTCTGGCATTTCTATCAAATTTGGCAGTTATAGTCAAGGACTTACCGAATGGTTTCCGTGGTGTTTCTCTGGATAGGATAGGATGGGATAGGATAGGATTGCTGTCATGGTGTTATCAACTGTTAAATCTAAGGAAAAAAAAACTAGGCAAGGTGAAAGTCTATTATTTTTCTCCTTTTTTTCCATCACAAATGACTCAAATCTTGCATATAGACCTGAAAGGTGCTGAGCTTTGCTTGATTTATTTTGGGTATGTCTTTTAAGGCAAACCTCCAGCAATTATTTGGATCAAATAGGACAATATTTTATTTATATCTTCCACACAGTGTATTTTTAGAGCAGATAGATTAATGAAAACAAATCTACTGGAGATGTTTCAAGTATTTTGAGGTTGATCTGCTTTGATATGCTCTACCCTGAGGGCAACAAGTATGCACGCAATGTGTCGTAATATAGTAAACTCAACATAATAAAAAAAAAAAAAAAATGTGATACTACAACAGGCAAACATGCTCTACAGTATTTATGCTTACAGCCTTTTATTCTGAAATTTGATTTTCAAGTCTTGGTTAGGAGTGAACTGGCCATCAGGAAGTTTGGGAAAATGAAGAGGAGTTATCCATATGTGGGTGAAAAAGAGTATTAAAAAAAATGAACATGCAATAAGTACACAAAGTTTGGGTTAACTGATATTTTGATGAAAATGAAGCCATTACTGTCTATCAGCTACTTCTTGATGTTGCCATATTGAAAGTAAAGCTGCAGGACTTGGTCAAAAAAGTAAAATTGCAATTATTTTTAGGGATATTGTGATATGATTCATGAAAAAATGGTAATTATCATCTTTGCATCACAACTTTCAATGTCACCAAGTGTGTTTTAGTGTGTTTACCAAGTGCACTTTTAATGGTTTTCTTACATCTGGTATATAAAGTTTTTATCCCCAGGCGTCTCTGCAGCAATAAAGTGCTTCATTTTTATGCTGTCTTGTTATATATTTTATCTGTATCAAATAATTGCAGCTTCGTGCCATTCGGATATTGGCCACAGTGTGAATTTGATTATTGTGCGATTAATTTTGCAGCCCTCTTTGCATGCTCTGTTAATGGTAACTTAACTCATATTTGTTCTTAATGATGATAAGGGAGATTTTTTCCTTTTAATTCACACTGAAAAAGGGAAAAGAGGAAAACATTTTACGAAAAGTGTAACCTTGTAATACACAATTAAGTCAATCATGTACCCCCTGATCAAAAATAGAAAGAAAGATTAAAGAAATTTCGTGTAGAATACCCACGGTATTACATCCAGTGGTATGTCCACCCTCATTGTTCCGGTAAAGGTCATTTGTTTGACCTATACTGTAAATGCTGAATATGCAAATATAGTACATTAAAAGAGACCTTTGAAGTAAAAAAAAAACCCATAATAAAAATCACATGATAATGACCATAAACACCTATGGAACTGCCTAATAGTCTAAATTCCTGCGAGGTAAGAGTGTTATGAGCACTTCGGTTACGTTCCTCACAGGAAATAACCCAAGTTTACCGACTACGGCAATCGAGGAGGGTCTGTTTTGTTAAACGCTGTCCGATCACACACTGTCAACAGTCAGCCTGAGCGCCGCTGCAGAGCTACGACGATGTCGGAACAGGAATCTCTGAGGTGCTCCAGTGCTAGAAACCGTGGAGGCGTACAGCGGGTCGAGGGGAAACTGCGAGCCAGCGTAGAGAAGGGGGATTACTACGAGGCGCATCAGATGTACAGGACTTTATATTTTAGGTAAGACTGCGTTTCACGTTCCATGCATTTAGTTGTAATTTATGTCGTTTGGCTTTGGGGCCTATCTGTTCCAGATCATTCGACAGTCAACCGTGCTGGCGTCCCTGGCCGTTCGTGATTGGCTGGATTCCGCCGTGGACCCGCCCACCCGCGTCGTTCCGCGCGTTTTTATGGACAGCTGCATTGTCACTCTTCAGGAGTCGTAAAATGGGATTGCTAGTTACGGCTAGTTAGCTAGTTTAGCCGTATATTTAGCAACGCGGCTTATAATAGTAGGGGTGGAGTTAGTGGGCTGTTAATACTAGGCTGTCTCTCTTTGAGGACTGGGAAAGGTACGCAGCATGTACCCCGACGGAATAAAACGACTTACTTTATTGTTCACCGCTGTCATTTGTCAAACGTGTGTTGAAGCTGCCCAGCTGTGGCTAGCTAGCTTAGCTAGCTACACTGCTCTGCCGCAGTATGAACAGTGATGGGTAGACGTATTTGTGCCCACTGCTCACCATATTAAAACTGTTCTAGGGTTTACTTCAAAATGAGCCAAATGTGCAGACTCTGTGATCCCTTAAGGTAGATCTAGTTAACGTCTGGTTTTTCAGGGTGTGTTTTCATTAAAGATCATTTACACTCTTGCAGTTGTAACGTCATATGGCCCCCTGCTCCATTATAATGCGTAAACCCGAATGGTGTTGGCTGCCTGCCTCGAGTTTGGTTTACAAAAGAACGTGATTTGTTCGGGATTAAGACCAGTGACAGACAAACCTTCCCCATATGACTACGAGTCTCATGACTACTGCTAGGATCTTGTGCTTCTTGAGAAAGTTGTTTAACTCTCTAATATTTCCTATTGCTAGCTGCAAACGTTTTACCAGGCAGTGACTTTGAAACAGCTGGTCTCTGGCCTGATAAACAGATAGTATAATCTCATGTGTAATACTGACGTGCCTGTCTGCCTTCAGGTACATGTCACAGGCTAAACACGCTGAGGCCAGGGAGCTGATGTACAATGGCGCGCTGCTCTTCTTCAGCCATAACCAGGTACATGCATGCTACGCTAATTCCTGTTTTATCAATATGTGTGTAGTGTACACATGAAGGAAATGATAATGTCATGTTTGATTGTAGTTTTGGTGAGCCACTGTATTTATTGTTCCCATATGTATTCTAATTGTGAGTAATGTCTTTGGGCAATATATCTAAGAAAGTGCATACATTTTTTTTTTTTTTTGTAGGAGAAATGAGACATCAATTAGGCACTTATTTGGGTGATGGATCCAGGACACTTTGATTGGGTCTCTTCTATAATCGCCCTCTGTTCTTGTGTTAAATGGTAAATTGTCTCCATCTCCAGCAAAACAGTGCAGCAGACCTGTCCATGCTGGTACTAGAGGTGTTGGAGAAATCCGAGACCAAAGTGGAGGATGAAATATTAGGTAAGTGGTAGTTTTCAGCCTGTGCTAAACATACAAATTGTAATGAGATATTTAGTCTATGGTAGTTTATATTTAATAGCATTTTTGAAGTTTTTACAAATTATACATTTTTTTACAGTAGGTCTTGATCAACAATTACCAGTTTCTTAACATATGGAGGCTTATTATTTGACAGCTCGTTTGGTGATGGATTGGGTTTTTACATGTATTATATGCAACGGATCAACTACTGAAGTTTATAAGTGAAGTGTGTATATGATGTGCACTGTATGTATGCATGTGTGTTGTGCAGAAAGTCTGGCTAAGGTGTTCAGCCTGATGGACCAGAACTCCCCTGAGAGAGTAGCGTTTGTGTCCAGAGCCTTGAAATGGTCCACAGGAGGATCTGGCAAGTTGGGTCACCCGAAACTACACCAGCTGCTGGCTGTTACTTTATGGAAAGGTAATCAATAGACTATTTAGTTAAGAAAGCGCGGATAGTTTAGAGATTGATCACAAATTCTCATTACAAGTTCTGATATAATTAATGATATAAAGCAGATAGTTGATAAACTGGAATGAGCAAATGTATGGGCTGACTCTTATTTGTCTTGACCAACTGAAACGTAGCATGTCATGCTCGAAAAGGAATAGGGTTTTCATATGAATATACTTGTTTGTTTATTTTACAAACTCTGGCATCACTATGGTTGTCCGCCAGTGTCATAATAGGCCACTGTCCTCTTTTTTCGGCATAGACGCCTGTTTATACTCCAGAGAACACCGTTTTTAGACTGTCCGCTCGTTAAATTAAACACATCTAGCTTCCATGTTGGTGTACTTGGTCTAAAGTGAGAATCATGCATGCGTGAACGTGTGTATCCCCTGGACATCTAACTATGGCCGGACTAATACCACATGCACAACTTTAATTAAATTAATTTTTCAAGTTTGGCTGTTATTGATTAGGATCACATTTGCTAACAAGTATTTCAGACAGTCATGTGTCGTTATCCGCCTTAACATAGCTTTTATTTTTCAGTTCAGTTCAAAGGGCATTTATTGACATTGTATAAGAAAAAACAAAATCCTCCATCATGTTCAGCTCATTGGCTGCTTCAAATGAGAATTATTCACTATGCAGGGGAGACAGAAGTTCACAACAGGACTAGAATGAGGGTCTGCTCAGTATTTTTTACTGGTTTGAAGGAGCAATGGTTATGACTATAACACTAGAGTGTCTAGGAGACTCTGCTCTCAGGGGTGATTAGATTTCCATAGGCGCAGTACACAGTAGTCCCCTGCAAATGGCAACTAAATACTGGGCTTCCTCAGTTAAGGTTCACACTTCAGTGTCAAACATTCGCAATAATCCCAAAAATGAATTATGCTATTAAAAAGCCAACAGCAGTGGATGGCAGGTTACTGTCAATATTGAAGGTCACCTTACCTCATACTGCACTGGTGGCTAACCCGAATGTTACGTCGAGGCTCTAGGAGCATGTAAAATCACAGAAAGCTACCCCTGCAGCACCAACCATACCTGCAAGAGGGTTTGGGCTGACACAAAACTCACCTGCTACCTAGAGGAAGACCTGGTCGATTCTAACCACACAACTGGTGACACTACAAACAGGGCAGATCTCCTCTGCTCTCCAAAATCGCCCACAAGGTTATGTGCATTTGTGCAGTGAGCGCACCATCAGAGAGGTTTTGGTGCGACAGGGAACATCATCACTCCACTCTGCTCAAGGTCAACATGTTGGTTTTCTTCGCACCAGAACATAACTCAGGTATAAATATTAGAGACGTTATGCTTTAGACTTGTAAAGCATGTTCAGTTTCAGTGCCTTGTAATTTATTATTTTTGTAGTTCCTCTGAGAAGTTCCTTTCCACTATTGAGATGTGTTATTAAATTGGCAGCAAATGTGGAACCAGGCATAGAGTGTGGACAAATTAGTTTTGGACAAAAGTATTTTTTTTGTATTTTTCTTTTTAATTATGGTACATATAAGCTCAGTCATTATTTTCTTAACACCTAGTTAGAGGATAAATATTTTTAAAACTGTCATCTGACCTTTTCAAAGAATGTGTAAGCGAGTATAAAACAGAAGAAACACTGTTTAAACGTCATCCTTAGAGGATACTCGTTACCAAAAAAATTGTGAAAATAAAGTGGGTCGGGTTCCATGATATTGCATATCGCGCTATAAGCCACCCTTAGTCATCGCAGGGGAAATTCCATCACCATAACAGTCCGACTTCAGTGTTAGTTTGCTAGTAGATAGTGTGATTATTACAAGAGCAAGAGGAAAAGCGGAGCACTTTTGGTTCCCATAATAGTCGAGGTGTGACTCCTCACAGGGCCTCTCAGGGTTCTGCAACAGAAGATCTCTCAATCATTGACCAATTGAGTAAAAATGAATTGATGTCTGTTGATCAATGACACAAATAACATAAAGAAAAGGAAAACTAAATTGTTTTCTTCTATAGCATGAAAGTCTCAAAAACACAATTGCCAAAGCATCAAGTTGTCCAAATGTCTGCACGCATTAATAAAATCTGACCATTTGAAAAGCTACACTAAAATAGTCATTAATGTTATTATTCCAGTTTTACTGCAGTTCTGGTGTGATGTTGCCAAACCTAGCGCTCCAGTATGGCGGACAATAGGGTTGCAACAATGAAGTGATAACATTTGATTATTAAAATAGTTGGCAACGATTCATTGTGCTGCGCGATTCTTGTGATTCACCATGTTGCAGAGATTACAGACTGATTTTCCTGCAAATTGTAGATATCTGATCTGTTCAATCACTGATATTTCTATGTGTTTAGAGCAAAACTACAGCGAGTCTCGTTACCACTTTCTGCATTCGTCTGATGGAGAGGGCTGTGCACAGATGCTGGTGGAGTATTCAGCGTCACGAGGCTTCCACAGCGAGGTTGACATGTTTGTGGCGCAGGCCGTCCTACAGTAAGTGAAGGGTCTCTCCCACACTAAGAAATGCTAGTATTAGCTTTTAATGTCATCACTTTTTAAAAGGCTAAATCCATTTCAGTGTTTAGTTAAGCAAAAACAAAACTTGACAGCATTTATCAAATCGAAACAAATTTTATTTGTATAGCCCCAAGTCCCAATTTACATATTATGTCACTGGGCTTTGACAAACTGTACAGATGTGACCCCCTCTGACTTAACACCCTCAAACCGGGTGAGGAAAAACTTAAAAAACCCTAAAGAGGGAAAATAAAAAACGTCAGGAAGAACCACAGAGGAGGGATCCTTCTTCCTAAGACGGACAGACGTGCAATAGATGTCACTTATACAGAACATAACAACATGACAATAACAGTTTACTAGGAATATTTGCATATGTGTCTATAAGTCCAGATATAGAGTGGGTATAGTATGTTGGTCCAGAAGTCATTGTATCCATTGTATCCATGGATCCAGATTTGCGTTGGGCAATCCAGGCTAGGATCCAGGTCACAGGATCTCCTGTCCTAATTTAAGCAGTAGGCGTCAGGCAGGACCAGAGCAGCAGCTCCCACTGCGACCTAAAATGACCTGCAGGATGATAGCGCACAACGACTCCGGGGAAGAAGTAAAGTTAGTGTAAGGATATGGACATTTAGAGGAGTAGAGATGGAGTCAGAGTCAGAGGGGGTAGAAAAGAGAGCTCAGTGCATCATGGAGTGTCGCCCCAGCAACTTAAGCCTATAGCAACATAACTAGGGGCTAATTAGGCAGCCCAACTATAAGCTTTATCAAAAAGGAAGGTTTTAAGCCAACTCTTAAACTCAGACAGTGTGTCTGCCTCCCGTAACAAGACTGGAAGATGGTTCCACAGGAGAGGAGCTTGATAGCTGAAGGCTCAGCCTCCCATTCTACTTTTGGAGATTCTTGGGATCACCAATAACCCTGCATCCTGGGAGTGTAAGGTTCTGAATGGGTGACAGGGTACTATGAGCTCTTTAAGATAAAATGATGCCTGACCATGAATAACTTTGTAGGTGAGGACAAGGATTTTAAATTCTATTCTGAATTTCACTGGGAGCCAGTGCAGAGAAGCCAGTACGGGGGAAATATGGTCTCTGATCTAATTTCTAGTCAGTACACGCCCTGCTGCATTTTAGATTAACTGAAGAGTTTTTAAAATCTTATTATGGCAACCTGAAAATAAAGAATTGCAGTAATCCAGCCTGGAAGTAACAAATGCGTGAACTAGTTTTTCTGCATCTTGTTGAGACAGGATGTGCAGGATTTTAGCAATGTTACGGAGGTGAAAGAAGGCCGTCCTTGAAATCTGTTTTACATGTGAGTTAAAAGACAGCTCCCGGTCAAAGATAACACCCAAGTTTCTGACAGTGGTGCTGGAGGCCACAGTAATGCCATCCAGATTAACTATGTTGTTGGATAATGATTCTCTAATATGTTTAGGGCCCAGCACAATTACTTCAGTTTTGTCAGAGATTAACAATAAAAAGTTATGAGACATCCAGTTTTTAATGTCCTTAAGAAATTTCTGGAGTTTAACTGACTGATGGGTTTCATCTGGTTTCATTGATAAGTATAATTGTGTGTCATCTGCATAGCGATGAAAATGTATGGATTGCTTTCTATTAATATTACCTAAAGGAAGCAAGTATAGAGTGAATAGTAATGGTCCAATGGTAACTGTCATAGCTTGATGATTCATCATTAACATGAGCGAATCTATACCTATCAGATAAGTAGGACTTAAACCATCTTAAGGTAGATCCTTAAATGCCAATTTGGTGTTCCATCCTCTGTAGTAAGATGTGATGATCGATAGTGTCAAAAGCCGCACTCGGATTTAATGACACTAGTACAGAGTGATTACAGTAATTTGTAACTTGTATCTTGATCATCTTTCACCAGTGCTGTTTCTGTGCTGTGATGCTTTCTTAAACCTGACTGGAAGTCTTCAAATAAATTATTAGCCTGAAGAAACAGTTGTTATAGACATAGTTGTTTAGCTTTCTCTAGAATCTTTGAAAGAAAGGGGAGGTTGGATATTGGTCTATAGTCGGCTAGAACTTCTGGGTACAGGGTAGGTTTTTTTTAGGAGCGGTTTAATTGAAGCTACTTTAAAAGACTGGGGCACATAACCTGTTACAAGGGATAGATTGATTATATGCAGTAGCTGAGTGCTAACTGAGGGTAAAACATCTTTCAGCAGCCTAATAGGTATGGGGCCTAGTATACAGGTTGACAATTTAGATGAAGATAATGTTGTCATTGTTCATGATAGAGGTCAATTGGATGGAAGCTTTCCAAACACATATCAGGACTAATAGTGGCCTCTATAATTCCTGTTGCTGAACTGGGATCTGTGAAGTGTAGGATATTTTCTCTGAGTATAATTTTATTATTAAAGAAGTTCATAAAATCATTACTGGTGAGGGCTTTATGAATGCATGGGTCAATAGAATGATGGCTCTCAGTCAGCCTGGCTACAGTGTTGAAAAGGATCCTGGGCTTATTCTTGTTTTCTTCTATCAACGCTGAATAGTAATCTTTTCTTGCACGGCGAAGGGCCTTCCTGTATACTTTAAGGCTATCCTGCCAGGCCATGCGCGACTCTTCCAGTTTAGTGGAAGGCCATTTCCTTTCAAGTTTATGAGTTTTCTGTTTTAACTTGCGAGTACTAAGATTATACCATGGAGCTAGTCTCTTGAGTGTTTTTGTTTTCTTTTTAATTGGGGCAATAGAATGGAGGTCTGACTTCTCAGCTGCAAATGAGTATTGCTATCTATTGTTCAATTAATGTTAAACAGAATCTGTTTGTGCAGAGGAGAAACCGGGTATTCATTTCATATCCACTTTAATGCACTTTAATGTGTCAGCAGCTTCTTTAAAAAGTCTTTGCTCTATCTCTCATTCCTCATCCTATGTTCATTTTCTATTAATTTCTGCCTCCCCACAGGTTCCTCTGCTTAAAGAACAAAAACGGTGCTTCCGTGGTGTTTAGCACATACACAGAGAAACACCCGTCCATAGAGCAGGGCCCTCCCTTCGTCCAGCCTCTATTAAACTTTATCTGGTTTCTGCTGCTGGCAGTGGATGGGTAAGCGAAAAAAATCCTATATTTAATTACATTTTTAGAACTTATTTATTTTAATTTACTGTAATATTGAATAAAATCTGATCTCATTGCCATATAATAATGTACAGTTTTGTATCTGTACAGATTCCTTCAGGGGCCTGAGCATGTAATAAGCTACTTCTACAGAAATTGTTTGTGGTTGAGGATAATAGTGCATATTGTTTCTTTGCTCTGATTGTTTTTTCAGGGGTAAATTAACAGTTTTCACAGTGTTATGCGAGCAATATCAACCTTCCCTGAAGCGGGATCCCATGTATAATGAGGTGAGGGTTAAAATATTTCTGTCCATGAGTTATGTATAAATGAGACTATATCTGAAATACACCATGTGTACCATTTTCCCAATTTCTCTTGAAGCTAATATAGTTGAGCTGATCAAAAATATGACTTTGCCTTATTTAAAATATTTGTGTTATTTAAAATATTGTCTACTATTTCCTATAACCTTGTCTCCCCGTTCTCCTCTTCCTCCTTGTGGACATCTTCCTGCTCTCCAGTATCTCGACAGAATAGGACAGCTTTTCTTTGGTGTTCCGCCTAAACAGTCCCCATCATACGGTGGCCTGCTAGGTGAGTTAATCTGATGTTAAGGATTATTAACACAAGTTTTCTAATAAAACTCAACTTTGCATTCCACTCTTAATACTGCGCTAACTACCTGCTGGCTCAGATATAAGAACAGGGCTGGGCGGTATGGCAAAGAAAAGACAGCATTTATGCCATATCAAGTTACATGATATCTCATGTCATGATAATGATATTCATAATATTGCACAGCTGCATATAAGAATGATATCAATCTTAACACATTTTGTAATTGAGAATGGTTATTTCCCAAAATGTAAGACCTTTAAAAAGCTAACTATTATATTAAATATTTGAT
>KV751339.1:9709116-9724419 GCA_001698575.1 Mola mola
GAGGAGGACGACTCAGCTGAGGAGGCCCAGGAGGAAAGCAGCCCCATTGAGCTGGACTGAACCTGCTGCAGGACAAAGACAATAAACATACACACAAAAAAGAGACCACGCTGCCTCCTTCCTTCACCTTCACAATGAGGGTGGACTGAGGCGCCGGTGTTTCCAGAGGCGTGCTGTTTGCAGAAACCCCCTCCCCACTCATCGAGACTAAAACCAGTGCAAGAATCAGGCAGCCAAAACATCTTTCGCAGCACTGCTGGAACTGACTGCGCCAAACTGCCAACTCTTCCGTTTTTGAATAGTGAAATTCTATTTTATTTTAATCCTTGATTTTGTTAGTTTGGGACTCTTTGTTTAGGCAGTATGATTTTTGTAACAAACTGCCCTCTCCCTGTGACAACCTGCTTCAGAGAGTTGGGAGCCTCCCAGTGGAGAGGGTAGCATCAAACAGAGCTCTTTATAATGCTGCTGTTGACATCATTTTGAGGATTTTATTCAACTCACTACAGTTGTCCAAGTTGTCCAACAGCCACATGGAGCTCGATCAGAGCCATTGTGTCGTTGTCGTCTGCACTTTTCAACACATCTTTTAGTTTGTTTTTCGGTAGAAATTTGAATTGTAGTCGGTGCCACCTTTCAGTTTCTCATCATTTGTTATCTATGTGGACAAAATACAATATTAACTTATTATAAGGGTTGAACCAGTCAGCTCCTTTCTGCCCAGTGTCTCCTCCATGGGTCATAGTGGCTACAAAGGCTCACCTGTTGAAGGTGCACTTACTAAATTGCTGCTCAGCTTGTGTGCATCTCAAAGAGGAATCAAGGAGAAATCCAATTTTGGCATTTTTGTTATGGTTGCCAAGTCACAAAAAATGTGTGGCAGTGATGCATTTGAAGCACTTGTTTGCAGGTTGTTGGCTCTGGCTGTCTACGTGTCACTTTGAAAAAATAAAAAGTCAAAATTACCAGTATGTCTGTAAAGTGATCTGTTGTTATAGGAGCAAAATGAGATTTCCTTGGGGAAAAAGTGTCAAGGATTCATAATTTTCATGTTGCAAATTGCTAACACCTAAAGCCGCTAAACACCTCTGGTGTAGTCTCCCTCATCCTGTTTTTATATTTCAGTTAAAATATTCCTCTTGCACTGTCGCCTCACAGCAAGAAGGCCCTGGGTTTGATTCCGGCTCTGGGCGTTTCTGTGTGGAGTTTGCATGTTCTCCCTGTGCCTGCGTGGGTTCTCTCCGGGTACTCTGGCTTCCTCCCACAGTCCAAAAACATACAAAACTGGGGGTTAGGTTAATTGGTCACTCTAAATTGCCCGTAGGTGTGAGTGTGGATGGTTGTTTGTCTCTATATGTCAGCCCTGTGATGAACTGCCGACTTGTCCAGGGTGTACCCCGCCTTCGCCCGAAGATGCTGAGATAGGCTCCAGCCCCCCCGCGACCCCTAACCGGATAAGCGGTAGAAAATGGATGGATGGGTGGATGGATATTCCTCTTGTAGATACATCCTATATCAGTTCAGCCAGTGCACCATCAGAGCTACAGTAGCTACTTCATAACATTCTAGCACTGTTTGGTCACATTCTTTTGGTCCTCTGTGACTTTCTAGCAGTCCAGGTCGTATCAGAACATCTTCAAATTACCCTGAAGTCCAAACCAGTTTAATACTAGAAAGTATTAACATCACAAGGTCTTCCATTGTAGACTAATGTTTATTGTTTTCTATGTAATTATCAGCACAGGACTTATAGAACACCAAATTGGCCAAATGGCCACCATGGCCAAAATGAAAAATTCTGAAATAAATGTGTGGTAGAATAAAATGTTTAAATGCGCCAATAGCAAACCTAGAATCTCAGTGCATTTGGGGGGATTTAAATGTTATTTAAATGTTCTGATAGTTAAGAGTAAACCCTAAAACTGACGTTTGGTTGCTGAAAGCACACCATTTTCCAAAGAAACCATAAACAACATCATTAATTTTCTGCTGACCTAAAAGACAGTTTTATTAGTAGTGCTCTGGCAATGATTTAAAAAAAAAAAAAGGGGCAAAAATTTCTGAAAAAAATTCAGAAAAACAGCCAACATTTTTTTTCTCAACTGAATGAAATGCGCTTCGGTATATTTGTTTGCAATTTTTTAAAAATTTATTCAAGGGTTAAGTAACAAAGAACCTTTTAGGTTTAGGTTTTATTCTCCTTCTCGGTTTAACACTATTTCTGAGCTCGAAAATGGCACAGACAGCTCTCTGTAACTTCATTTTGCAAGTATCAGTATTTACTGTAAATAATCAGTGCTAAAATGTGAAGTTGAGTATCCAAAGTGCTTTTAATTCATTCACACACAAAATACAACAAGGCATTTTTTTCCTTGGCATTCTCAGTTTCTTTATTTACACAGACCTTGCCGGCACTCAGAGGTTTTGAGAAACTTTTTTGTCATTCAGTTGCGGGACTGCAGCGCCAGCCGCTGGACTGTATCTGTAAGGTGAGCCATGTCAGGCTGCTGAGCCTGGTGTTTGATGTACTCCAGAGTTCGAACCTGGAGCAGAGACGGGAGGTCATTACCCAAAGCATCCCCTAATGATGCATGCTTGAATGTGTGAGCCACTTAAATAAAGATGGACAACGTGTCACAATCTCCCACTCTTCAAAAATGAAACAACAATATCCACATACGAGGGCTGCTGAATACATTCTTTTGTAAAGATCATTTGGGGAGTACTCTGAGTTTACAGGTTGTCACAAGTCCTATTTGAAATAATGTTGTGTTCTGTAAATGTGACATTTATTGCACATCTGTCCGTCCTAGGAAGAAGGATCCCTCCTCTGTGGTTCTTCCTGAGATTTATTATTTTCCCTGTTTAGGGTTTTTCTTCACCTGGTTTGAGGGTCTAAGGGCAGAGGGGGTCACATCTGTACAGTTTGTCAAAGCCCAGTGAGATAATATGTAAATTGTGATTTTGGGCTATACAAATAAAATTTGATTTCATTTGATTTGATAATGGAGGTTGTGACCTATACTGCAGCCCACCATCAAAAGCCAATCAACTTGCTTTGGTTTCACTCTGGTGCGCTCTAATGTCGTCCATCTTTATATACAGTCTATGGTTTTAACTCACTGAGATCCTGGTCTCAAAGCATCCCTGTTTGTGGCTCAGGTTCCACAGGCTGATGGCCAGCTGGCTCAGTTTGTTGTTCCTCAGGTCTCCGTGAGCCAGCAGGATGCCAAACAGAGAGAAGGCCAGAGTGCCTTGACGCCGAGCACTCTGCTGCAAAGAAGAAGAGCAAATGTAAAAGAGAAAGAGGAAGAGACAAAATAACCCTGACATCTTTTTGGCGGTAGACATTGGTTCCGTCTCACCTCATCCCGGCTAAGCGTCTTCAGGTGGTCCAGGATCTGTCCAATTAGCGTCTCGCAAAGCTTGTTGATCTCAGAGAGAAACTTGGGGTCTCCTCCATAAAGCGTCTCATTGGAGTCCACTGGGAGCAGGAAAGTTGAAAAAGACTTTATTTGGAGAGATACTTGCATTAAATCCACCAAAACACAGGAACAAAAATAAAGCTGTTCATGCAACACATTAAATGTAATAACATAATTAGATTTAGACAGATTCTGTAAAATAAACAATGGGTGTGTGTGTATGTGATTACTTTTAGGAATGGAGTATAGGTAGGATTCCTGGCTCATGGCGGCAAGCAGGGGCAGGGCACTGGTATAGACCCTAACCTTGGCGTCGCTGTTGTCTTCCCAGGTGTAATCCTGGACCATGTTGAGAAGACCGCGGACCAGGTAGAGCACACCGTGTTCTGGATGATCCTGCAAACACACACACAACAATGGGAGTGTTTGGAAGATTAACCTGTTGGTTTTGTGGAAGGCGCGCTTTCACTGTAGATGAGTGGAGGAGTGCAGGTAGATATCGTTACCGGGACGACCAGCAGCGTAGCTATGAAGTTGTTGATGAAGTCCAGCAGGAAGCTCTCTGAGGAGCGAAGTTTGCCCTCCACGCCGATGGAGCGAGGAACCTCTGGAAGAACACTGACTGCTGCCTTAAGGAATGCATCGGCTGGAGGGGAAAGGAGGTAAAAGGAGGAGGATAAGGAGATAAAGAGAAAAGGAAGGGGCAAATCCTGAATGTGACACAAATCTTAAGGCAGCTGCTCACCCTGCGAGAGACACTGGTTGGCCAAGGCAACCTGACCGGACAGCAGATAGAGGTGGAGGCGGCTGAAGATGCTGCTGAGCGACGGGATGGTGATGAAACTGTAGGCGGCACATGCCTGGGGGACAGGAAAGAGAAAATCGGCTTTCTGGCTGAAACCTCTTCCTGTAAGTGAGTGGGACTGCAGGGCTCACCCGGACGAATGCTGCTGTTTTTCTGGAGTGACTCCCTTTCATCACGTGGCTGGTCTCCATCGCCAGCTGGTTCACCGTCTGGAGAGCAACAAACAATAAAACAAGGTGTGCATGGTGTGTATGTGTGTGTTTAATATTAAACATATAGATGATTACTGACATGAACGAGCTGCACCAGCACTGGCTCCAGGTTACAGAAGGTGGCTCTGGCCTCCACACAGAAACTCAGCTGCTGCTCAAAGTCACGCCCAAAGGAAACCTAGACAACAACAACAACACAACTGCATTTTTGTATTTTCTATTTAAAGTTTCGTCTAAGAATAATGGGACTGTTGGTCACAGGGATCTTTAGGACAGAAACAAAGCATGTGAGAGGAACAGGAGAAAATTCTGTTTTCTTGTCATCAAATTCCATAAAAATCCTCAAACTATTAAAAAGTGTAGACTGGATGACATGTTTCCCCGTAACCACAAAGCCATCATGCTAGTGGAAACAATCAAAGCTCCACATATGTATTAATCCACAGCTGAAAATAGTCCCAACTAAAAATACCCTTGTTTCAGTAACATTTGTGAAGAACTAGGGTTAAGACAATAGTGATGCAGACTGAAGAATAGCTGGCTTAAACCCTTTCTTGGGATTTAAAAGAATCAGTGGTAAAGAGCAAGTGAGGGTCTCACCATGCGGATGAAGCCGATGATGAGCAGAGCCAAAGATCTTTTCTCATCCTCGAGGGTGAGAGCACTGCATCACAGGGAAAACACAGACAGATGCTAAACAGAGTACAAAAACTCTTATTTAGTAGGAAAAACACAGTAATAAGGAGAGACAGACAGGGCAGACAGGGGTGGTGGTTCCCATTTGTAAGAAAGGGGACTAGAGGTCGTGTTCCAACTACTTTGGGGGTCACATTCCTCAGCCTCCCTGGGAAGGTCTACTCCAGGGTGGTGGACAGGAGAGTCCAGCTGTTAGTCCAACCTCGGATTCAAGAGGAACAATGTGGTTTTCGTCCTGGGCGTGGAACCAACCAGTCCACATGTGTTTTGTGGATCTGGAGAAGGCTTATGACCGTGTCCCTCAAAGTGTCCTGTGGGGGGTGCTCTGGGTATATGGGGTCGATGGCCTTTTGTTACGGGCCATTCGATCTCTGTATTGTCGGAGTCAGAGCTTGGTTCGCATTGCCGGCAGTAAGTCAGACCCGTTCCCAGTCAGGGTTGGTCTCCGCCAAGGCTGTCCTTTGTCACCGGTTCTGTTCATAATTTTTATGGACAGAATTTCTAGGCGCAGCCAAGCGGCGGAGGGAGTCGGGTTCGGTGGCCTCCGGATTCCGTCTCTGCTATTTGCAGATGACGTGGTCCTGTTGGCCTCATCGAACAGTGACCTCCAGCTCGCACTGGGACGGTTTGCAGCTGAGTGGCAAGCGGCAGGGATGAGAATCAGCACCTCTAAATCTGAGGCCATGGTTCTTAGCCGGAAAAGGGTGGATTGCCCACTCTGGGTCGGGGGAGAGTCGCTTCCCCAAGTGGAGGAGTTCAAGTATCTCGGGGTCTGGTTCACGAGTGAGGGGAAAATGGAGCGGGAGATTGACAGACGGATTGGAGCAGCGTCGGCAGTGATGCGGACGCTGAAGCGGTCCGTTGTGGTGAAGAGAGAGCTGAGCCAGAAGGCAAAGCTTTCAATTTACAGGTCAATCTACGTCCCAACTCTCACCTATGGTCATGAGCATCAGGAGGAGGCATCTGGTCAGGATGCCTCCTGGATATCTCCCTTGGGAGGTGTTTCGGGCATGGAGAGGAGACCCCAGGGCAGACCAAGGACACGTTGGAGAGATTATATCTCTCGGTTGGCTTGGGAACATCTGGTGTCCCCCGGGAGGAGTTGGTGGAAGTGGCCAGGGAGAGGAACGTCTGGATCTCCCTTCTCAGACCCGGACCCTGACAAGCGGTAGAAAACTAACGAACGAACGACCAATAATAAGGAGAATGATAACACCACAAACAGACATACTTGACAGAGTCGTGCATGGTCTTGCAGATGTGCAACATGGCGTTGAGGATAACCGGATCTCTGGTGAGTTCCAACTGGTGTCTGCAAGAGGTAAGCGTTTTTTTCAAGTACAAACACATTTCTGAGAAGGCCCCACATCCTTTTTTTTTTTTTTTTTTTTTTTTTTAAATGGTTTCTTTTTTTTAAAATGGTTCCTCTTACTTAAGGAAGACTTCCATTATGGACCTGCAGACCTCCACTCTCACACTATCCTTCTGGAACATGTCAAGGAATGGCAGGAAACGCTCCTGAAAACAGCAACAATGGCAAACACTGTGGAACCATCAGAGTCACTGAGAGGTGAAATGATGGTTATTGTGTGAGGTGGTTGCTCACCATTGAGAAAAGGAGGGAGAAGTTGTGGAAGTAGGTGAGGATCTTCCTGATCACTGACTGCAGCTGCAGAGAAAAACAAAGTCAGCCAGGACAGCCGGCAGTAGGACGAAGAAAGATCCAGTTTCAAACTAACAGTTTAGCCAATGAGCAGCTAACCTGAGGATAAGCGTCCTCAAATGCCCGGTCAGGGGTCATGTGTTTGATGATGTCGGCCAGGATGGTGTTGACCTCACGTTTCTGCAAAAAGAAAGGGGAAAGGAAAGCGAAAACTTGAATTATTCATAACACAAAGCATCATAGCTCCTCCTATCCTTTACCCACTGTGAAGTGTCGGCAGGTGAACTCCACCCAGATCTCTGCACAGTTGATGTAATCCTAAAAACATGAGTGACACGAGCGGTCAGAACCTGAACAGTCAGTCACGAATGAGGAACATTTGAATGTTCTCATGTCACCTGCGGGCTGCGAACTTTGGTGACCACCTTCCAGGCCTCGTTGAGAATTGTCAGCCTCTCTGGTTCGGGAGGGTCAGCACAGGCCAAGCTGCGCCCCAGTGAGCCGAACAGGAGGTGCTGGAGATAAAACGACAACAGAGATTTTATTCCTACATTCCCTGAATTGCAGCGGTATGAGTCCTCACCTGCTCTTCTCACCTTGGGGAAGCCGGCCTCATCGCAGTCTTTGATCATACCGATGAAGTCGGTGGCTCTTACTGCGACAAATTCAGGCCTAAACGCCCTCATGACTGAATTCAGCAGCAAGGCACTGTGGGAAACACGCACATCATCGCAGTCAAAAGGACAATCCTTACTCTAACTGTGGGTCCCTTTAAAGGAAAGCACTCTCTACAAATCAAGTGAGGAATTGAAGAGATAGACATAAAATTGTTCTGTAATTCAGAGAAAGAGACATCCATGAGATGAAAGTCTGAAAAATTATTCTGTGTGGCATGAGTATGTTTTTCCCTTCTGGAAAACCGCTGTGATACTAAAAGAAAAAACACCACAAATCAAATTCACTTCACCCCTTCTGAGATTTGAAAAGCACTCACTTGTTGCCCAGTGTCTTGCACCGCTCCATCATCTCCGTCAGCAGGGGCTGAAATGGAAGCACAAACAGCAGTTCTGACCGAGCACTTAAAGCTGACAGTTCAAGTCAATAAAGATCCAGCTGAATGAGGAATGAGACTGCGTGCCTCTGGAGCTGTGTAGGCGATGCACTGCAGGATCCAGTTGATGGCGGGTGAATAAAGCGTCAAGTACTCGGGCACCTCCACCTGCTGAAGGACCAGCTGGTTCTGGACGCTCTCGCCACTGATCTGCCGTAACGTGCTGAGCAGGTCGAAGAAGTTGGGGTTGAGGCTGTCTTTGAGGTGGGGGGCCACTTCCATGCCCACCTGGAAGGAGACAGTGCGTTAATCTTTGGCCCCAATTTTTTCCTCTTAAAAAGAAAGCAATTGGGCGAAAAAAATAAAATTCAGTCACCATGTACTCACCACCGCCTAAATAACTAACAAAGGTGGAGACTTGATTTAAAAACAACAGCAATCAAAACTTAAATGACTCCATACAGCTTTCCGCTGTAATCCATGTCTCCTTGTTGCACACTCATGTGATATTACAAGAAAAGATGGGCTATGGTTTGTTAATTAGCATGCTAATTCCACCTTCTCTTTAAAATCTAATAACCAGACATTTTGGGCAAAGCATCATAATGGTTACTTCACCACATTATGTTGATCAAGTGGGTCTGTTTTTTAAAAGTTAAAAATTTCAGGGTGTGTCAAAGATAATTACAAACAATATAGTACACTATCCTGGGGGGAAATTCAAGATAAAGACAGTATATAATGAAGATGAAATTAGACAGAAAAAAAAAAAAATAAAATAAAGGATAAAAGATAAGAAGTGCATCTCACCCTGCAGAGGTAAGCTCTGGTGTACGCCGCAACCAGAGGGTTTCCGATCCCTCTGATCATGGCCGTCAACCGAGGGAGCGTCTCCAGAACACCGCTGGGGGGGTGTGAAAGCAAGTGACCATTTGATTGAAAGATAGAAATATTTGCCATATTATTACAGTTCAAACAACATACGGATTTGATAAATGTATACTTTATATATAACTGTCATTCTGGTTTAGACGATAAATGTTCTTGATAAATGATGCTAATACCAAATCTATGGAACCAGTAAATTTGTGTTGTAAAAGGGATTAAAGCTAGAGGAGTTATAAAAATAAAAATATTAAAAAAAGAATTGTAAAAACGTACGATTTATTCAGGAAGCGGTTGCACTTAAGAATGGCAGCCTCAACGTATCTGGTCACAGTGGTCAAAGAGTCAAACTTATGCATAAATGATCAAAATGTCGAGTCAGAATAAGGGTGATGATTACTGCTGTCATATTCAAGGAAAGATATAAGATCTAATCCACTGATGTTGGAATGTTAAGGATACAATCTGGGCAGAAGCTCTCTGATGGAGGCGATCTTGAAGAACCAGTTGAGGCACGTCTCCTTGGCCGTGTCGTTCACATCTTCAACTGTGAACGAGTCTGGAGGACAGGACAAATCAAAGCAGAAGTTACACAAAAACATACTGAATTCTATAACCTCGAGCATATCAGCAGTTCAAATGAAATTGGACTGGATCCAGGAAGAACAACATTGATTCCTCACCTGGCAGAGGTCTTGGGTCGGAACACATGGTCCAGATTCTATCGTAAACCAGCCGGCCTACCAACAAATGAGACTGCGGTCAGAAAGCCCATCGTTTTTTTTTGTTTGTCACTAAATTGAGAAAGACAGGGCTTGTCTACGTACCAAATGTGTCGAGGATGTCAGTGATGAGGACGAATTTGCTGGGGTAGAACTGGATCACAGTTGTGTCGGACAGGAGCTTAGCACACTGGAACGCACATCACTGATCAGTGGCGACGGGTTTGCTCCAGCCTCATTACCTCATTTCCCTCATTACCATTATTTGGAGAGAGAGCGTGAGTGTTTTCAGCTGCTGGCCTACCTGGATCACGATCTTCAGGGCTTTGACTTTCTGGTCAGCGGCCCAGGACTCCTTCAGGGATTGGTTCAGCTCCTCAATGCGGTTGGCGTAATCCTGCTGGGACAGGTTGAGGAGCTCTTTCTGAGAACCCTGCAAACAGACACACAAATAAGTATCCAAAAATTCAGAATTTACCACCTGCAGATTTTCTCTGCTCTTTTTAAGCTAGAGAAAATCTGCTGTGATGATGAATCTTTTAGTTTATTAACTTATCACACAGCATGTGAAAGGTACCTGTATGTGCTGTAAAAGCTTTCACCATGTGTGTATGCAAACAACACCAATAATAGAGCAACTGGACACCAATGTAACTCATCCTTACTTGACAACAATAGACATTATGCTGCTAAATACTTGTTATATTAAAAATACTTTGAGTCCAAAGTAATTTTCAGTAAATTTACTAAACTACAAGCAGGATTCCTCTCAGGGGGAGTTATAGAGCAAAACATACCTCCTCCAGATCATCAAGCTCCTCCAAGCGAGTACGAACTTTCTCTGAAACAGCTGAACCCGGACTCTGAGCTTTTCCTACAGCAACAACACCAGTTTGTTAGCCTTAGTAAAAACACAAAGCCTCCGTATCGTTTATTTAAACATCACTGTAAACAACTTTTGGCTGCATAAAAGCTCATGTATTTATAGCCTTATAAAGTTGATGTGATTATCATGTAAATCTAAATTATTTACTATGTTCACTAGCTGTGATGCACAGTGGTGTCATCAGAGCTTTTCACTGAATGTAGCTGCCTTCTGTGGCTGCAAATGATGCTGAGTGAAACAAAATAATGCTGCAAGCTGTAAATACTAACTGTAATGAAAAACACTAAGTTTCAAATTGCTGACATAAAGTGTTGATTTTCACAGACATAGTGGTTTGTTTCACTCTTAATATAAATGTTTTGACAGCAGCATCTCTGTTTTTTCTAAGATCTTAAAATGGTTTTAACTAAAATTATTTTCTTTTCTTTCTATGTTTTTTGCTTTTAAATCAAGTATTCAAGAAATCATTATGATAAATACAAGCACAGGTCTTACCTCTGTCACAACCCATGAAAAGATTCTACAGACAAGAAAACTAGAATTATTCTCTGTCTTAAAAAATCAAGGTTGTGTAAACAAATTGGCTCTTTCTGGGATGATGGATGACTCACAATTGAGAGTTTTTCTGTGGTGGTGAACCTGGCAAGGATCTCTCCTCGCTTCGACAACCAGGGCTCGAAATCAGAGCCTATGGCCTCTTCCTCTTTTTCCCTCTTCTTCTTCCCTAGGTCCTGGAAGCACAACATCTCTCCCTTGAGAAAAACAACTCTGCATACTTTCTTCTCCCCATTTATTGTGTGTGTGTCACAGGGCAGAAAAGCTTAAGCTCCAGTGTGAACTAACCCCTGTAGAGATGCTGTGTGTCATGGCTGGAGCTTCACTCGCCGACGCCGCGGCAAACATGGAAAGGGGGTCAGTCCCATCCAGCATGGAGGTGAGGGGGTCTACGGGTGCCGAGGAGGAGGACGATGAAGATGAGGAGGTGCTACCCTTACGAGCCCCGCGGCGGGTTTTTGCGTCTGTCACCTGGGTGGAGAGGATAGAAAGAGACATTAGATGTTAAATGGAGTATTAATGCTACCAAGGGCTGATTTCAGTTTACATTAAACAATGTAAGAGATTGTGTTTAACAATGCAGATGGAGAAACACTATTACTGTGATGGACTGATTGTGTTGTTTGTAGTTGAGAATAGTTGGACTACCATGATGGGTTTGAGGGGATGGTAGTCTCCAAACTCAACCAGAGTGGCCTCAGGACGACATCTCCGCAGCTCTGCTTCATAGTTGCGCCCACGGGAACGCCTTATGGCACAGGAGACAGATCACAGCATGATCAGCTGCTTCTACTGACATCATTCCAGCCACCATGTGTGCTTTTACTGACAATGATTTAGCACAGTGTTTATTTGCTTAGTTAATATAATTTATATAAATAGTCTCTGTCTGAGGCAAATGTCAACTCACGACAGAGACAAAAGTTGTTATTACAAAGCTTCTGCTTTCAAACAGCATGTGGACTGTAAGAGCTATGAAAAATGTTTGACAGATTATCATACAGGCATATTTAAACCAAAGTGCTTCTTTAAAGTTAAATTCAGATTAAGCTCTTATGAATATGTACAGTTACCTATACATTTAACTAAACTACCTAAATATGAGGTCCATATAAACTTGGCTAGACTTCACTAAACCGTAGTCAAAAAGGGCCTTTTGGACTAAGGCTACAGCTATAACAAACCTTGGAAACAAGTATATTGAAAACATGCATATGTTGCAAGTTGGCATTTTATTTGGCGAGCTAAATTATAAGACAACTCGCTATATCCACGTTTGCCCTGTATTCATGTCTGAAAATACCCACACCATGAATACATTATTCAACCCATTTACGTTGACGACAAGGGCTGTTTAAAATGAAGAAAAGCATCTTACCACTGCACCGTAGCCATTTTTCTAACGTCATATGACTCCTAGCACTTCCTAGTTAGGCCAATTTCGGAGAAAAGCCTGTTTTTGGTTTAAAACGAATACTCTGTTGTTGTTTTTTTTCTTTTGACACCAAGGACTGCTGCTAGGAATATAAAATATTGTACTAGTTTAACATTTGTGACAACGACGGCGTGGACTGAGAGACATTTTCCTGACCCGTAACAACAAAATACAACTTCATTTCCCAAGATACATTGCGCGCCTTCAAGCAATCTGCAAGAAGTAAGTTCTCACTTTGGACAGTTTGGGGAATACAATTTTTTCTAGCGTGTTGATTTTTTCGTTGCAAATGAGCAAAAATAATTAAATATTTTTAAAACTGTACTTCATCTCAATCGCTATGAAACTTTCCCCCAACATACAGCCGACTGGATCCGATATTTTTTGCCACATTTGAATGAATCATCTGTACAATCGACGATCTTCGTCAGCAGCGGCTCTCTGCTGTATGTTTGGTCTGCAGCCTCCAGCGGGGACTCAAGCTAACAGTTTAGCCTGAACATGACCTGACCATAGTACGGCAGGCTCGTCCGCCCAGTTCACCTGACAGGTAACTCTTACAATTTGCCATGCTTAGTCGGAGTTCATGTAGCAGTACTGTACTTATTTCAACGAGTCTACAGAAGGGCGTATTGAAGGGGGCTGGAGGCAGCTAGCCGTTCGCTAACACGGTATGTCATATTGGTGCCTACATGTAGTGGCTGACACAATTGGATATTTAAAGACTAAATTATAAAATCCATCCTATGTACAATCGATCATTATTCATTATTAATTATTGCTTGTTGTAATGTTAAAATGGTTCATTTGTTAAATCGTTCTATCGTCGTCGTCTTGAATTCTGCAAAATAACCACATCCCCAGGTGTTATTTATTCACTTGTCTCTATATTAACAGACATGTAGCGTCCACACAGTGCACTGATGGAGTTTTGAGAGGAATACATAATTACTTAAACATTAACCTTTTAACTTTTAACCATTAGGTGAAAGATTGACTTTATTTAATCCATTTGTTTGAGTCCAGAACAAGGGAAAGTAAAGGCAGACAGTGTAAAAGTGGTTGTCCAACTTTTAATGAATATAATAAGATGATCAATCCATCAGTGAATCCTTAGACTCTCAGCAGATATCCATTGCAAAGTACCAACGTGATATATAGACTTACACACAAGGACAAACATGTAAACCTGAGTAGATGTTTTGCATGATTTAAATACACGTAAAGTTTTGCTGCTGTGTTTCCTTAACAGTAGCTCATGAATAAATAATATTACTGCACTTAAAGAAGATATATACTTATAGTTAACCAGCAGGACAAAGTAAAGCTCATGAAAGGGACACTCAGGTCTCAGGTTTTTGGCAGCAGGTAGATGTCTCAGACGGCTGTGGGCTGCTCCCTCCTGGTCTCTGCCGAGTACAGAACACAGACATGAACAGCAGCCTGTGTGTGCAGTGGAGAAGGCTTTTACTGAGGGTCTTATTTATTGACTCATTCTGTCACATCATGATGCTGATTTTGTCTGGTTAAATGTCAAATGTCTCATTTGTGTGGGCTCGGACGGCCAAAAAAATAATATTAAGATCCAGAATGTTTTCATAGTTTTTCTTTTCCTGTGGTACAATTAACAGGACAGTTTTGTCTTGTTTGGTTTCAGACAAACACACACACTGAGACCCTTTACAGGAAGTGGAAAATGGTTTCCTGTAACCAGATATGGAGGAAATTAAGCAGTTGCTAGTCGCTAGCCAGAGAACAAACTGGTCTGAACTGGATTAAATATGTGTTATGTTTTGATATTTAGGCAGACTGGACCTTTATTGGCTTCGTTCAGGAAACTAATGTGTTCAAACCATTGAGTGGAGTGAAAGTTCTCATGTGGTTGAATGTGTTTGTGTCAGAAAAGGAAAAAAACCCAATTTGAAATCCTAACAAACCTTACTTACAAATTTACCAATTCATCCATTAATTCAAATTAGAGTAACCACTTTCGTCTAATTTCGTTTTCTGCCGCTTATCCGGGTCCGGGTCGCGGGGGCAACAGCCTGAGCAGGGAGATCCAGACGTTCCTCTCCCAGGCCACTTCTACCAACTCCTCCAGGGGGACACCAAGATGTTCCCAAGCCAACCGAGAAATATAATCTCTCCAACATGTCCTTGGTCTGCCCCGGGGTCTCCTCCCAGATGGGCATGCCCGAAACACCTCCTCAGGGAGACGTCCAGGAGGCATCCTGACCAGATGCCCGAAACACCTCAACTGGCTCCTCTCAACCCGGAGGAGCAGCGGCTCTACTCTGAGCCTCTCCCGGATGTCCGAGCTGCTCACTCTATCTCTAAGGCTGAGCCCAGCCACCCTGCGAAGGAAAATCATTTCTACCCCGAGCTCATGACCATAGGTGAGAGTTGGGAAGTAGATTGACCTGTAAATTGAAAGCTTTGCCTTCTGACTCAGCTCTCTCTTCACCACAACAGACCGCTTTAGCGTCCGCATCACTGTCGACGCTGCCCCAATCCGTCTGTCAATCTCCCGCTCCATTTTCCCCTCACTCGTGAACAAGACCCCGAGATACTTGAACTCCTCCACTTGGGGAAACGACTCTCCCCCGACCCGGAGTGGGCAATCCACCCTTTTCCGGCTGAGAACCATCGCCTCAGATTTAGAGGTGCTGATCCTCACCCCCGCCGCTTCACACTCGGCTGCAAACTGTCCCACTGCAAGCTGGAGGTCACTGTTCGATGAGGCCAACAGGACCACGTCATCTGCAAATAGCAGAGACAAAATCCGGAGGCCACTGAACTTGACTCCCTCTGCCGCTCGGCTGCACCTAGAAATTCTGTCCATAAAAATTATGAACAGAACCGGTGACAAAGGGCAGCCTTGGCGGAGACCAACCCTGACTGGGAACGGGTCTGACTTACTGCCGGCAATGCGAACCAAGCTCTGACTCCGACAATACAGAGATCGAAT
>KV751339.1:9733728-9752193 GCA_001698575.1 Mola mola
CTGTCCTCACCAGCCTCTTCTTATCGTCCAGTGGCCGGGCCAGAGCTCGCAACACTCTGGGCCTAAATGGCAACACCTGAAAATATTACAGATATAATAATAAAACTTCATTTTTTTTTTAAAGATAGTTATATACTAACACAATTCATGGTAACAGTGATGTTACATGGCTTGGACTACTGAAGGAAATTTTACACACAGGCAGTGGTACCTGGATAATCTGTGGTGCAGTCAAGATTTTCTACAAGTGAGCCCATAAATGTGTTAATACGGTGATGGTTTGAACAAGTATGTCAAATTATCAGTCTTTTAATTCTATTGCACACACATCTTCTAACAATATTACTGTACAAAGTTAGAACTGCTCATGTAATGTACACACCAGAGGTCAATTTCTTGAGTTCAAATGGATGGTATATACATTTGTTTTCACTGCATAAAAAAATGCATAAAGAATATTGGCTTATTGGAACCTTCAAGGAAATAATATAATTTGAAAATTTGAGTAAATTTGAGTATTTGAAGCTTCCCGACTTGCCAGTTAGAGTTTTACCTCATGAATGGGGAACAGGGAAACAGCACAGATGCACCGCAGTGAGGCGATCCTTACATTCTGTGAGAAACAAGACACAAAGTAAGTTTATTTGTTAAGATGAGCAGCCACACCTGACCAGCGTTACTGTAACTTCAGTTTTAATTGCTGTATATCTTTTATTAAATGACTGTTGCTTCAACTCCTCTCTCCTTGTGTCATCTCCTCCCCTGCTTGGATTTCATGTGGGAGGAACTCAGACATGATGAAAGGAGGCAAGGTTGTACAAACTCAGGGAAATATAATGCTGACTAATAGATGATGAATGTGCAGGTTACAGGTAGGAATGCTGATTGTTGCTGCCCTCTCGTGGAAGGGAGTATTATCACTACAGTGATAATGAGTACAATGACACCATAAAATAATAATAAAGCAGAGTGTACAACTGAACTGAAATAAAGAACATGAAAGTTTTTTGCCCTTGTAACTACTAATTACTTTAGTATGCAGTAATTGGTAAAGTTATTTATTTACTAAAGTCAGAAGTAATAAACTGATTAAGATACTATATGGCTTAGCTGTAAACACATTAATGTCATCTTAATCTTGGAGTGTTTAGTAGGAAGCAACTGGACTTCTTATCTTGTTTGAAGACGTGATGATGTGGAAAAAGACCACATCATTGACTGCCCTACCTATTACCGTCTGTTCCCTGGAGAGGCCATTCCATGCATCTATGGTATCCCCAAGATCCACAAGGAAGGAGCGCCACTCAGACCCATTGTCAGCAGCATCAACTCGGTGACCTACAACATCGCTAAACACCTCTCCGGTATCCTGTCCCCTCTGGGGGGGGAACACACCACACCACATCCAAAACTCCATAGATTTAACCAAGAAGGTACAGAGCCTCACTCTGCCACTGGATGAAACCATGGTCTCCTTTGACGTGCATACCCACCAGTGAGGCAGTAGAGCCTGTTAGAAAACGTCTACAACAAGACAGCTCTCTACACACCAGCACTAACTTCAACCCTGACCAAATTTGCGACCTTCTGAACCTTTGCCTTTTCACGATGTACTTCAAATACGATGACGTTTTTTTACAGACAGAAACACGGCTGTGCCATGGGTTCTCCAGTGTCCCCCATCATGGCCAACCTCTACATGGAGGAGATGGAGTAGAGGGCTCTGAACTCCTTCACAGGAACAACTCCCAGCCACTGGTTCAGATATGTGGATGACACGTGGGTCAAAATCAAAACTCAAGAACTGGAGGCTTTCACTCGACACATAAATGCGGTGGACAAGAACATCAAGTTCACCAGGGAGGATACGAAGGATAACAGTTTGCCCTTCCTGGATTGTGCGGTGTCTCTTGGTAAGGATGGTAACCTCAGCATCGAGGTCTACAGGAAGCCCACACACACAGACCAGTACCTCTTGTTTGACTCCCACCACCCACTGGAGCACAAACTTGGGGTAATCCGGACACTACAAGACCGGGCCCAGAAGGTTCCCTAAAGCACAGAGGGAAAACAGAAGGAATAGACACACATCGAGACAGCGCTCCAGACATGTGGCTACCAGAAGTGGACCTTTGTCAAATCGTCCAAAAGGCGTCACAAAGAACCACCCGAGGCAGAAAGTGAAAAACGGAAGAACGTGGTCATCCCATACGTGGCAGGTCTATCGGTAAAATTCAGAAGAATCTTGCAAAAACACAAAATTCGAGTTAACTTCAAACCAGGCCAGACCTTAAGAGAGAGACTGGTCCACCCCAAGGACAAAACACCTAGGCATAGACCTTGAAAGAGGAGTAAAAGAGGCAATCTACAGTAGTGTTCAAAATAATAGCAGTCCAATGTGACTAACCAGATTAATCCAGGTTTTGAGTATATTTTTTATTGCTACATGGCAAACAATTTACCAGTAGGTGCAGTAGATTCTCAGAAAACCAACAAGACCCAGCATTCATGATATGCACGCTCTTAAGGCTGTGCAATTGGGCAATTAGTTGAAAGGGGTGTGTTCAAAAAAATAGCAGTGTCTGCCGTTGACTTTACAAACTCAAAACTATTTTGTACAAACTTTTTTGTTTCTAGGATTTAGCAATCCTGTGAATCACTAAACTAATATTTAGTTGTATGACCAAAGCTTTTTATAACTGCTTCACATCTGTGTGGCACCTTTCAGCTGTTATTCCACTCCAAGATTCTTTAACAACATTCCACAATTCATTTACATTTCTTGGTTTTGCTTCAGAAACAGCATTTTTGATGTCACCCCACAAGTTCTCGATTGGATTAAGGTCCGGGGATTGGGCTGGCCACTCCATAACATTAATTTTGTTGGTTTGGAACCAAGATTTTGCTCGTTTACTAGTGTGTTTGGGGTCATTGTCTTGTTGAAACACCCATTTCAAGGGCATGTCCTCTTCAGCATAAGGCAACATGACCTCTTCAAGTATTTTGACATATGCAAACTGATCCATGATCCCTGGTATGCGATAAATAGGTCCAACACCATAGTAGGAGAAACATGCCCATATCATGATGCTTGCACCACCACGCTTCACTGTCTTCACTGTGTACTGTGGCTTGAATTCAGAGTTTGGGGGTCGTCTCACAAACTGTCTGCGGCCCTTGGACCCAAAAAGAACAACTTTACTCTCATCAGTCCACAAAATGTTCCTCCATTTCTCTTTAGGCCAGTTGATGTGTTCTTTGGCAAATTGTAACCTCTTCTGCACATGCCTTTTTTTTTAACAGAGGGACTTTGCAGGGGATTCTTGTAAATAGATTAGCTTCACACAGACGTCTTCTAACTGTCACTATCACCTGGGTGTACCGCACTGACCCGCAGAAGTGAAGAAGCCTTTCGGATGAGAGGCGAAACGTCTTCAAACAAGATAAGAAGTCCAGTTGCTTCCTACTAAACACTCCAAGATTAAGATGACCTGGATGACTGAGAACCTTCACGGACATTAATGTCATCTGTTTGGTGTCTCTTCTTAACATGGTTACTTTTATGAACATTTTTGAGTATATACAGTATATAGTATCTGACTAACCATGACTGCGCTGGAAGTGAGGGCCAGCAGCCTGCTGATTAAAGCCTCGAGCTGTTGTATGAGTGCTGCTGGAGGGTCAATGAGGACAGGTTGCAAACAGGACAAGGTGGATAGCTGGACTCCCTGGTCCGGACATGACAAGGCCTCCAACAGCATAGACAGGAGCTGGACAGCGACAAACAAAGCCCCCACTTCACATTAATGCTGATGTTTCTCTGGCTGTTCCCTGACTGCAAAAACGTTAGGTCTGTGAAAACATTCTTGCAGAGAAGTTAGCAGGTTGCTCTGTACTCACCGCTGGAAGCTCAGTGACTTGAACCTGCTTGGGCAGTTGGTTGACAATATTAGACAGAGCCTTCAGGTAGTTTGGCTTCTTTTCTGTGAGGAGAAATGTGTGGTATCTGCTGTTTCAGTGTTTAAAAAAATGCAGGCCACAACTGTGGAAAGAATAATCTCTTATACACCGTGTGTGGAGCATGTGATTAATCTGAAGCTGTGGAACCTGAACTTAAAATCTTAAAAAAAGTTGCCTTTTCCGTTTGTGTCCATAAATAGTGACACTAAAAATTATGAGAGCTTTAGAAGCCTGAGACAGACAGAAATTTCAAACTATACACACATCAACTGAATATATTACATATTATACTGGTTATATAATATATATATTTTTTTAACCAGTCTAGCGCACACTACTGAGTACCTTGTGGCGCAGCGTTGAAACCCTGAACCAACTTGGCTGAATTTTCGCTAAAGAAGCGCTGGCGATACATGATGCGAACATCGGCATGGCAACGGCGGTTCAAGATGTCAATGGAGTCACTCATCAGCAGTGAGAATCCGTCTGCTGCCAACGGGCCGAGTTCCGCATCATCGAGCAGAGAGAAGAGCTTCAACAAGACACATAGGGAACATAAAATGGAGCAAATACATAAATGGAAATAGTACAAACATTAAAAAAGATACCAGGTCCCGCTGTATTTAACCCTTTAAATTCATGCTCTTTAAAGGCACTTTTGTTTTGTGAAGTTACATATTTTAATTGTTTCTGTGGGGATCTATAACTGTGTTACTATACTGTCTCCACTCTGCCCCTCATTGGTCTACTATATGCTGCATAGTTGTAAGTTCTAACGTTGGCGTAATTCAGCCACACATGTTTGAACCAAAAACAGATACCAGACACCAGGAAGAAGAAGAGTTACTTGTACAAGGCCGCCTAAAAGTTGATGCATCACAATGGTAAGTTTTGTTTCTGAAATGTTAAGCCCCACCCCTTCAAGTCATCAGGATTGTTTCCTCAGATTTTCTATGGAGAGGACCCAGGCTGTCTGAATTTGTTTTTGGAGGCTGTCATTAGTGGAATGCAGAATGAAAGAGAAAATCCGCAGCCATGATGTTGCCTGCTTATTTTGGCCATGACATGTGTTTAAGTACATAAAAAACACAATATGTAAATGTCAGTAAGGTCAAAAACATTTTTTTTTTGGAGATGGTCTTTAAACTGCAACAGAAAAGGTTTGCAATTGAGGATCTCTGTGGTTTTGCTAATTGTGATGTCACTGTATTCAAATTTTTCATATCTTTAAAATCTTTGTAACCCCAAACTAAAAAGTTATATAATCAATTGACCCATAATACGAATATTAGCAAAGCAGAAAAGAAAGATGGTTTTTTTTTGGTAAACTTTTACCTAAAAAAACCAAAAAACCAAACAAAACGAACAAAAAAATAAACCATTGAATACATACTGATCTGAAAGATTTCTAAATGCTGAAATGTGAAAAAACACATTTACACACCACATCTTGATCTCTTAATTTTTGAGATATGCTTATTTTTACGAGCGTTTGTATATGTTTTATAAGTTAGTTACAGACATCTTTGCACGCCAATTATGAAATGGGGTAAAAAACAAATCTTTAGCTTTCTAGTGTAAACATGCACACAGTATAAATTCTCAACCTCTACAGTTTTTAATTGATTTAAAGAAGACCATTCTATTAAATGGCTGCCCACAGGAATTGCGTTTTCACTGGGTTAAAATATAAAGCTTACATTAAAGATGCATGCATGCAGGAAAAATACATTATATCAACAAAAATGTGTTTTACCTTGTCTGTCAGTGCTTTGGACAGAGGGTGGTATCTGAGGAGCAGAGCTTTGGCAACCTGCAAACATCAGCCACTTTAATGGAGTTTATGCTTCTTATTCTAACATATACATGTATACTGACATCTGACAGTGAAATAATTAATATGTGACATTTTGTCGGTAGATTCATGGTTGAAACAATACAGAAAACAGTCTTACCCAGATCATGAGAGTTAAAGCCTGAGTGCGTACAGATGAAGATGTGGAGTCTAACTCACTACACACCCTCTTCATCGTACTCTGAATTAATCTGTCGAGAGAATCACCTGAAAAAGAACACAAACCATTACACCTGCTCTTAAATGAAGCTTAACAACAATAACAAAAAAGGTGGAAGATCAAACTGACCCTGTGGTTTCTTATTAACCAGGCCAGCGAAGCACTTTGCAGCCGAGGTGTAAGACAGCCGGTGGCTGCAGGTGCAGCTCATCTCCTCCAGCTGTGACAGCAGCTTGTCTATCTGAGGCACCTCCACCTGGATGACAGCACACAATGCTCAGAACACAGCTCCAGTAATCGATGAAAACTGTTGGGGGTGTAACAACATATTAATAGAGAAAAAAAATACTTATTTTACAAGAACTGCCTACACTTATTTACAATATTTGCAGAAACCCCCTGAAAGTGGTGTTATGGTAAAAATGATATCTTTCTGCGAAGGTAAAAAAATCTGTACTATCTAATAAACTAGTATTCTAGGAATTAATTTTGATAATGTATCATAATACATATTGAATTCTGGATATATTGTTAAAAAAACTGGTTTATAGTAAATATCCAAGTAGAGACTCACACTTCGAGGCAATGAACACACACATCCCATTAGCAGACAAACCATCTGGGACTGGCACCATGCATCGCCCTGCTGCTTCTGGGAGACAGGACAGGCCAAAAACACACACATTTATTATATTAAATTAATTTATATCAAACTATAATCCTGCAATATATTGTAGCTACATTTTCATTACACCATCGTAAGTACAGGTATTGTGATTCTTATTCAAAATTTGATCCAAGTAAGCTTTCAGCTTCAATCACAGAAATCAAAAAAAGTATCTGTGATTCTCTATTTTTTCTCTGCCTGAAAAAACACATAAGATGCTTCAAACCGAGTGACAGCAACCAGAGATAACTCTTAACACTCTTGAATAACAGCGCGGGCCATGGTGGGTTACTTTTCTTTCACTTACTTAAGACACTAACCTTTTATTTTTGTCATTTATTGTTGGTGCACTGATCATCAATGAACTCAGGAAACTTTGGGGATGAATATGATTCAAAACTTGCCTAATATCACACTGTTGTCATAAAATATCCCTTTATATTTATAAAGAGGAATTGAAAATGAAAAAATACAGCTGTCCTGGCATAAAACCAACAACTTGCTGAATAGCAGAAATCTAGAAGTCTAACAATTACATAGCTGTCAGCTCTGAAAAACAATCATGACCTAAAAATGAAGAATCAAACTAAATCGTGGATTTGGAGAATCATGACACGGAACTATTAATCATATTTACAGTAGTCACTCTCATACACACCTTGAGCAGCTGGAGGTGTGAAGGGAAGGAGTTGTCAGGCAAAAAGGAAGCGTCACCATCCAGGAAGAGCGACACAGCCCTTGACACCGTCTGTCCTGCCAACCTGCAGACATGAAACACCGCAACAGGAAACCACACAAATCTTGTGAAAAATGTTCTGAAAGTTCTTTATAGGGAAGGCGAGAGTCAGGAACTCGGAGTATAATATTTTTTTATTGCGAAAGCTAGAGAACAAACAAAAATAAACTCAGCAAGTAAAAGTAACGTTGATTTAAAAAACAAAAAAAAATGTTTTAGAAATGCAGATGGTTCAGATGTATGTAAACAGAGAGATTATCTTGTTATTCTGGTTTTCATAACAAATATTTACTATGGAGGATTAATAACGTATATAAAGTGTTTATAAAGGGGAAAAAAAGAGCAGAGTGTAAGTTAAAGAGTGTACAAGAGGCTATACTGACGTGGGCTGTAGCCTGGAGCAAGCAGTGCTGATGACAGAGACCATGGCACACAGGACCGCCTCCTCCAGGAGAGGACTACGACCAGAAGACCCCTCATCTACAAAACATCAACATGAATTTCAGACAAAAGCAATTAACCCTCTCAAATTTCCAAGCATGTTGGAAAAATGGAAGCCATGGAAACGAACCCTGTAGCGACGCCTGCAGAGCCAGACACAGCAGGCTCGGTATAATGACCTCATGGAAGCATCGTCCCGTCTCTTCTGTGTCCTGAACTCGTTCAGCTATTCTCTGGAGGCTGTGACATGCCAACACCAGCTCTTCAAGGGGGAAACTAACACTACCTGAAATCAATAAACTGCAAGTCAGTGAGTTTTCAGCAACACTTTCCTGCTAATGTTTGAAAGCACTGCTAAAAAATGAAGGACAGCCGACCAGTATAATACATTTGTACTTTGAAACAGATACAGGAAGTGCTCATCCATGCTAAGAGTGTGCCTGGAGTAACTTTAACAGGGTGAACGGTTATGGCTCAAGATGAAGCTTTGGGCCAAAGTACTGTATTGACATAAAGTTTGACATCTTCTTACTAAGTTTTTTCTTGTGGTCATTAGGCAGAGTTGTATAGAGCAGTGTTTCCCAAATGTTTCTCTTGGAGACCCATATTTCCTAAACAATGACAAACCATCATTGCAACCCAATTCACAACTGTGCTGTTATATAAATCATTAGAAGAGAACAAATTAGAACAAATCATTAAAATCAAACTTTCATTTTATCTACAAGTACAATACAAATACAAATACATGGAGACATCGAGACAGTCTCGTTTTCATTTTCTCTCTTCAGCAAAAGAGTACACACTTTAAATACTTAGGGAAAAATATGTATTTACTTGGTGGAACTAACAGGATTTGGTTTGTTCATCGCGTTTTTTCATTATGTTCTCTGAGAAAAAGTCAAATGTAGAGAATAATATTGAAATACATTTTCATGAATAAAGGGGGAAATTATTAGATTATTCTCAACATTGAATCTTTTTTTTCCCCTCAACATTTTTACTCTATTGAAGAAATTGTGCATAAGAAGTGCATAGTGCACAAAAAAAACCCCTTCATCCTCTTCTATAATGCTCACTTTAAAAGTGAAGCAAAATAAGGGCATTTTTGTGTTGCTCGTGTTGATCCTTATGCAAGTATTCCTCACTGGCAGTACTCCCGTATTCTTGTTTGTTTTTTTTAATTAACAGTTAGATGCATAATCTCTTAATTACTGCAGCGGAAATTGTGTGCTACAAATACAAACAAGATCCCAAATGTGGCTTAAAAATATGAGACATAAAACGTCAATAAACGACTATGGAAGAAATTTCATTTTGGAAACCCCGCCAAAATATCTCATGTGACTCACGTGTTGGTTCCCGACCTAGTCTCTGGGAATGACTGCTATAGAGGTTTCTATGTGGTGCTGAACTAATCAGCTATCCCAATACTCCTGTTAACTGTTAACCATGTGCTGGTAGTTCTCTCCACTGACACCTGACACATGCCAGTTCACTCAGGCTACATAAAAATAGCCCATACAAGACCAGTAAGATCAGAAAGCTACAAAATCCTATTTCAAGGCAACTTTTTCACCTTGAAATGATTTTGCCTATGTTCGCCTACCTGTGTGTGCTGAGCTGAGGACTTCCAAGAGGACAGGCGTGCTCTCCTGGACAACACTGGGTTGGGTGGACGCTGCAGCCAGAGCAGATAAACACCGCTGGTGCAATGTCTGATGAAAACGCTGCCCAGAAGCCTCACTGTTGTTGTCTGAATCCATGGGCTCTGAGCAGAGGAGAGATTAAGGATTGTGAGGTTTCTTCATGACGTGCTGCCATGCTAACCTTATGTTCTAATGTTGTAAAATATGAAATAAATTCAGGTAAATTACAGTAATATCTTCATAGATCTGTGTCAACAAGTACAAAATAAAAGTTGATTGGGGGCTTTTATTAACATTATTTAACACAAAGCGTGTTTCTGTACAGTGTTTCTATATATTCATTTACCAGAAAATATCTCTGCCTTTAATCTTGGGATCAGTTTAGTGATAAAAGCTGTTGGGTGCAGCTTTGCTAAGGCTCCAACACACTCCACCACAGCAAGACTAGAGGACGAACAAAGACACAGAGACACAACTCATGAAAAGAAAGAAAAAGCTAAAAATTCAGTTTGTCGGTTATCATACACTAGTGGACAAATATTGGTACAAGCGCTCCAGAGTGCAGATGTTAAACATAAGCCGACCTGACTCTGTCGTCCTCGTCCTCCGTCAGCAGTAGGCTGGTCAGGTGATCCACTGCCAGCTCGATATCAGAGTCCAACAGCAGACCTGAGACACACCACACACATCTGTAAGTGATGGTGTTGGACTGAATTCGTGGCCATCACCCGTCGTCGTCGTCGTCATCTCACCTTTCTGTTGTGCCAGTAATGCAAGCACTGAGGTGGCTGTGATCTGCAGAACGGCATTACTCTCCGACAGAGCTGAAAACACTATGCTGCACAGAGATGGATGGAATGCTGAAAACACACTCTCTTCTGGTGTGGAGGAATGAGACACAGGCAGAGAAAACACAAACAGAAGAGGTACATTCAGGGGATTGTGTCTTTAGTCTCTATGGTTTGGTACACACAGTATTTACGTCCGGTTACAGTATGTAAAAAACAAAAACAAACAAACATTGAAGTAAATCACCTGCCCAGGGCCTGTCTCTGTAATCTTAAACTGCAGAAATAAATACATCTCTAAACAATGTAATGCCAAAGACACTGAACTACAGCCTGCTTTTCA
Source organism: Mola mola (assembly GCA_001698575.1). Taxonomy (NCBI): domain Eukaryota; kingdom Metazoa; phylum Chordata; class Actinopteri; order Tetraodontiformes; family Molidae; genus Mola; species Mola mola. The sequence goes on from KV751339.1 coordinate 9,744,328, forward strand.
TTTCCTTACCGTAGAGGATGTTTTATGTTAACAGTCTCTGCAGAAACAGAGCTACAAAACTGGTATCCAGATTTATTCAAGGACAGTACTGTAACACTAATTTGGTGATTTTCGGGATAATGACGTCAAAAACTGCATCAAAAAAGTATATACAGAACAGACAGATTCAAATCCAATACAAACATGATGATTTGTGTCATTACTAATGATATTTAAGTGTGACCAGACTCACCTCTAGGTGAGGGACGTACGACCTGTCTGAGTATGAAAACATAAACAACACTTGCCTTTTTCTGAAGACTGGCTGGGTTTTACTGACTGGATGAATTTCTGCACGACCTCCAGCAATGTTCGCCTGTGGGAACACTGCACGACGAGAAGACGGATGTTTCATATTTTTATTAAAACTGAATGAAATGACACACTCCAACACCCCTGACTGACTGAGTGGAGTATGAGCACTTCTCCCATCAACAGCCATCACACTTGCTCATTATTCCCAAACACTTGTTACCTGCGTTCTGCTGTTGTACTGCTCCAAGACAGAGGGCATAACAGCGGCTGTTATGATGCGGCTTGCCCTGTTGGAGGCGCTGCAGGCGGCCTGTAGCAGCTTGGCACTAGGCCACACAAGTTTCAGGTCCGGCTCACACAGGTGATGTTTGCAGTCTGGAATGACATCACACATAATAAAAATACCAGACACGATTCAATGTTATACTGATATGTTGATGTATATTATTGATTTTTGGTATAATACAGATAGGAGAGCAGCAGCTTGCTCTGGTGCTGATTTAAGGAGAGAGGCTTCTTTGTAATAATAAAATGAGCATAAAAATAGGGATTTGTGTGGGGACATGACACCCTCAGAGAGAGGAAAAGTCAATATGTGAATGATGGCAGATAATTTTGTGCTCTGAGATGGATTTTTTTTTTCAACTTGAGCACTGCTTCAAAACTGCATGGCACTCAAGTTGTCTGACACAAAAGATGTCCAGGGTGCATTATCAACATGCAAAACGCATACTACCATTAGAAGACGACAGGAAAGAGACAATAAAACACTTTGGCGTCATTAAGGAGTTTGTCACATGTTGTTGCACTGCTCATATATTCATACTGATATTGGAAAATATTTGTAAAACCCCAGTATCTAAAAATCTATAACCCAATATAGCCAAGAATGACTACACTATGTTATAGATTGTTAGAATTCTAATTTATCACCTCTAACTGCGTGGGGGACAACCTGCAGAGAGACGTCTGTATTATATAGAGTGCCAACAGGTGGTTGAAGTCATTGTGGTGAAATTTCCAGCCCATTTACTTGAACTGTGCTACACTGCGGTAAACCCACAGCTCTGACATGTTCAGTTTGAGTTTTATCATTATTGCACGATCTCTTACTACCTTACTGTCACTCTGCTAGGAAAATACCAGCTGCATCTCTCTCAATCTGTCCATTTTGTAGGTGTTTTACGCACTCACAGAATGTTTGCAGACCTTCCCTTAAAATGTACATTTCTCACATGCAGATAAGTTGAGTTAACATAATTTCACCATTGAGAACGAGATCCAGGAACGTGCAGAGTGAGTCTTCAGAGTCGGAGTTGAGGACTGAGCGAGATAGACAGGAAGTGAGTGCAGTAAGAGCAGCGAGGCCAGCAGACTCAATTTTCTCGCTTGATGTCTGAAACACCTGCAGTGAAACAAGACAACAAGACATTTTTATTACTTTGTCCTTCAGAACCATGGCTGAGCACAATGATCTTAAAATATTTGAATTCTCTTTGGCCATATCACGGTAAACTGTACATATTTATCCTCAAAAGCTCTTTATAAATGCTAGGACTGGGCAATGAAAGCAAATATCACAATATTTTTTACCATAAAGCTTGATATCGATACTGCAACAACATTGTAGGGATAACTGTCGGTACTTAGATGAAATATTAACACATGACGAGATTTTTGATAAATAATCATCAGGAATGTGGTCTTGATGGATTGGCTATAGCTTTTACCTGCATAAAAAAATGCATTTGTGGATCGGCTCAAGCCAGGACAGTCTCAAAAATCCCACAAAAAAATGAATCAAAAACACAAAAAATGCTTTTCAAAAACTAATTATGTAGAGCGCCATTTCTACCAACTACACGCTTACAATTTTGACATCAACCACAACTACTACTACTACTGTTCTAGTATGAATTTAAAATCTCAAACTCACCTCTCTGCGTAGTGATGCCCACAGTCCTTCAAGGAATTCTGCCAAGTCCTTATGTTCATACTGCGAAACACAAGCAGTCTGAAAAATACCAAGTGTGGTCAGATAAGAAACTGGGTGCAGCTGTTCATCCGCATTTACTGCCTTCTTACAGTGAAGGATACACACAGTGTTTAAGAAAAGAAAATATTAGCAGAGGCTTCTCACCAGAGTCTGTAGTGAGTCCAGCTTCGCACTCTGAACATCTGAGTCCAACTTCTCAATGATGAGGGGTAAAAGAAACTGCAGCAAAGACATAACCTTTAATCCCTCATACAAAAGACAAATCTTCATTGCACATCAAAACAGAAAGAAAAGAAAATGTAGAGCTGATAGTCATACCTCAGCAAACTGTGGCGTCCCAACAAGGACATCCCTCAGGGTCAGGACGAGCTCCTCTCTGGTGATGCCGTGGGGGTCACTGGGAGGCTAATGTTGCATTTTTAGAAAAAATAACATTAGTCTATTGTCAATCAAGCATGCATTCAAGTGTAAAGATTAATTGGGATTAAAAATTAATTTGTTTGTGGGTTTCCATGGAGACTTAGGGGCTGGATGTAAGGAAAAGAGTAAACTATCAATGCATTTTGACCAATTCGGTACACAATGACAGCGCTTTGGGGGCCTGAAAACTTTTTAAACCAAGTTCCAGAATGAAATCTTCTAAAAACAACATGTCTAGTGTTCCCATGTGTGAGCGGATGAGGACGCTGAGGTATTGTTGGCTTTTCATAGGAAGTCAGTGATGACATATTTTTTTTCTGCTGTCCTCTCTGCTTTTCGTCAGTCCTCAAGCAAAAGCACCTGAGTAATAATGGACTTACAGGGGTGAAATCGATGGGGAAATAACAGGACGTCACTTCGAACAGCTCCTCTGTGAATTTACCTGCCAAAGACAAGAAATGAATGGGAGACTAAACAGATCAAGGTTTCAGCTGTGGAGGCACGGTAAGAAAGTTTGACAAAGGTGAGAGAAAGATGCCCTCACCTAGATTGTATCCTCGGTGAATGATGTTCTTGGCAACCTGGAAGGCTAAGAGGAGGTTGCGAGGATCCCTCTCTCCATCCATAGATTGGACAAACCCGAAGACAAAATCTGTGCCCAAACTTTTCAGTTCTGTTCACACACATACACACACACATTCCATTTGTATCTCAGAAAGCAGGTCTATGCAAAACATGCAAATTATTCAACTGCCAAATAAAGCAAGAAAAAAAAAAGCTCAATCTCATTTTCTCTTTATTGCCTAAATCTTCAACACTGCCACCACTTCACTGTGGGTTGTTGCCTTACACCACTAACCGAGCAGCTGTGAATCAGACTCAGGCCTGCTGCCTCTTACCGGCTTCTCTGGTCTCCATCAGGTTGATCAGCATGTTGTAGACACAAGCTCTCTCTGCCAGCATCAAAGACTGGGGAAAAACAACAGGACCTCGTGAGCTTTTCACTCACAATTCATAGATTAAAAACAATTTGGTTAGTCAAGCTAATCATAAAAAAAATAAAAAAAAAAAAACATACTGTATGAGGAACTCCTTCTCAAACAAGAGGACAAAAACATAATTTTCACAAACACACTCTCAGATGTGTGGCCAAATATGGCATGTGTGTGTTTGCATATATCATGATGCAAGAGGAAGTATTCAATGTTCACTCAGAGTATTTTAATATCTTCATCACCAATAAACTAAGCAATATGATTTAGTGCATCTACTCATTTAAATTACACTTTGCATTTATGTTCATAAAAAATCTGAGTCCTCTTACAATAACAAATGTCCTCAGGTGTCCACTAAAACTTTTACATATACCTGACTGCAGTGAGCACAATGTAAAGGATTTGATTTGATTGCATTGATTATCAAATTTAGGTTTAAGTAAATATAGATTTTACTGGTTTGAAGTTGACACATTATATTTTCAATGTGGCTAATGTAATACTAATAATAAGCTGCTAGATAGATAGTAGTGGCTACATAAGTCACACAGCCAAATAAGTCCACTACTAATATGAACAGTTTCTTTAGCAAACTATGTTAATCAATATAATTAGACAAATCTAATGGAAATAAAGATGCGCTAGCCTATATTCAGCTCTACATTATCCTAAATCTAAACTTGTAATTTGACTATAACAAAAATATACAATGATCAGCCATAACATCAACATCAATGACAGCTGAAGTGAAAAACACTGATCCCCTCGCTACAAATGTCCGGTATTTCTAAGGCGCTTTTCTAGTCATTGTTGAACACTTAAAGCACTTTTACACTACAGGTTTTGCATTCACCCATGCACACACACACATTCATACACTGGTGGTAGTGACTACATCACAGGGTGCCACCTGCTCATCAGGAGCGTTAACCATTCACACACTCGTACACTGATGGCACAGCATCAGGAGAAATTTGGGGTTGAGAGTCTTGCTCAAGGACACGTCGACATGTTCACTGCAGGGTCTGGGATCGAACCAGGAACCTAGCATCTGAGCCACAGCGACCCCACTGAGCTACAGTGCAAAGTTCTGATGTGAAACCCTTGATCCTGACATTCATGTGGATGCCCCTTGACAGAAAGCATCAGCCCCAAACACCCTTGATGGCACCTGCACACCCTGATGCACACCCCAGTGGATTCCCCAACAGGACAATGCATACCTGTTGCAAGAACCAATCACAATCAATGCTTAACCCCATCAAAATCAACCACAACATGGTGAGTAAGATCAAACATTCAATGCTGAACTCCATCTCTGTATTTCTCCAATTTTTAACATCTTTATAACACACGGTGTCAAGCAAGTCTCACCTGAACATGAACATCCTGGAACAGAGTCCTCAGCATGGACACGGCTGAGCCAGGAGGCAACACCGTACATTTTGTCTGAAAAATAAAGCATAAACACACACACAGTGTGAATACTGGTCACATTTGGATTCTCATGCCTGTCGAGCAGACACAATCTTGCAAATCCGGCAGTCAGTTTTTCTTGTGGAGGATGGTTCTGGCAATGAAAATCGATTGCAGACGAACACTCACCAGCGCTCTGAGCCCGTGTAACACAGGTGGCGTGACGACGTAATGGTCTTTCAGACGGTTTTCAAAGAAGGCAAGAAGCACATCCACTGTGGAGCAAAGCGACAGAACTATTTAAATAGAATTCTTTATGTGAACGAGGCAGATTTTCTGAAACATTGTTACCTTCTGTTTCGCTGAGAACACCATAGCACTCTTGTAAAACTTCAGAGAGAAGCTGGACTCCTCTGGCTCGAGTGTGAGGCTGAGAGCTTGTCAGACTCGGTCTACAAAATGGCAGGAAACACATTTATTTTGATTAAATATTTAGCTTGATGAATTTAAATAAGTATAAATTTGCAACATAGTATGGGCAATTAAAAATATACTGGTATGTGTAATTAAATACAAGTTGTGTCATACATAAGAAAACATAAGTCATATTTATATATAAGGCGCAATAAGACAATAAGATTACATCATTTTTGTTTTTATTACTGCTGTTTAATGGAAACATGTTGATATCTTACCCAAGTGCTTCCACGAGCTGAAGTATAGTAAACTGTCCATCTTTGACACCTGCACAGAGACAACTTTAGTGAAATATATCTCAGGTAATCAGAAACAAAACATATATAAATCATACCAAAAACACATGCATGTAACCTACACTTTTACATGTATGTATTTTCACAGTAAGTTATGTAAAAACAAGGACAGAGTTCAAAAGTACAGAGTTCATCGGTCATGTTTCATTCAGAAACAAATACTGCAGCTAGCAACCGACACGCGGTGATATCCCGCTGCACTGCACCAAAAGTCTTCACAAGACTCCTGAAAGCAAAAAAACACGCTGGGTACACATTCAGTCTGTGCTGCTGTCGTGATTAAACGCCCAGCCTAGTGTCACAGAGTGTTTGTTTTTCTATCATGAAGTCGTCGCCTCTCACAGGATGTGGAGGCGCTGTTAGCTAACGTTAGTTAACCATCATGCCGTGTTGCGCATCCTTGAAGCAGCAGCTCAGCGAGCTTCACAGCGTTTTGTTGCAACGAGCTGTTCTGACACGGAGTCGTGGGAAACACGGCGAAGGCTCGATTACCTGTTGCTGTATCTTTAGCCTTGCTGTCCTGCAGTCCAGAGACATATTCCTCCACAAGAGACAGCAGCAACGTACCGTTCGCAGCCATCGTGCTCCTCGTCTGAGTCCGCGCATGCGCATGAAGTTTGTCATCAACGCGAGAAGTAACAACATAAACTTGAAAAAAGAAAAAGAGGATGAATTTAGACAATTTGCGACATATGCACGTTTGTTTTACATTAAATGATTTACTGGAAGCTGAGATGAAAAGCCTAAAGTTTGGTGCTGCGTTCAGGAGCCGTCCGAATTTGCAGGCCCTCCAAAGTGTGCCGTCTATCAAAAGTGGAATTATCTGTGCTTTCCCTGACATACATCTCCCCTTTCACTGGAGCAAAGTCGGCGCTCGTAACGTTAGCGATTCCAAATTAATTATCACTTCTTCAAAAATAATACACTAGACTGGCAAAGACATTTTAGTGGTACATAATAACTGCGTTACATCCTTCGTTGTATTTTTTTTTAAGAGTCGTCCATTGATAATTGCTTTTCATCCTGACGTAACAGAACCCAAACACACGCCCACACGCTAACGCGCAGGCGTAAAAAAAGTTCGGTGGCGCTAGCTCTGCCGCTAGTCACCTCTTACCAGCAGAGAGGTAACGTTTGGGGTATTTCAAAGAAAAGAAACAGCAGAGACAGGGTCAAACTATGTAGGCGATACACCAGGTGCTGTTGGAAAGTTTTACGATACATATCCACTACAGGTGGAAGGATCTTAGCGTACGAAGTAATCAGAAGAACACGAGTGCGCGGAAGTTTGTGTTTACTGATGTTGTGGTAGCTAGCTGGTTGGCCCTGTTAGCTTGCTAGCGAGGAAGGTGTGTGCTGTTTGGACTACTTCGTATCAATGTTTAAGGAACACCCAGCCCAGCTTAACGGGGCTGGCTAAAAGTGGCATGCTGCTGACTAACGCTACATCTTTAAATTCAGAAAACCTGTAGTAGGTAGTTGCTGCCGCCACTGGTTTCACTACCAAACTCTTTTAACGTGAGTATGGGCCATGAGTTTTAAGTCTTGTAGGGTCGTAACTAACAACGCCGATACTTCAACCGTAGCTGCAGATCAGTTCACACCGTAAGACAACCAATCCTTCCCCCCTTTGCCGCTACGGATGACCTCTCGGGTCTGTCGACTTTGCAACGTCAGAGCTGCACGCCGTCCTCATCGGACCTAGTTTGTTGCCTTCTCCCGTGATGGCCCCCCTGCTCAGCTAGTAGGACGCGTGGAAACGATCTGCAGCCCTCCAACCATGGGAGGATGTATGGGGAGATACTTGGACGGCTGGGACGACGCACAGAGCAGAGGTTCGTCCAGGAACGGTGGGCGAGGAGGTGAGATTTATTTGTACCGAGCAAGTATTAAAACCTTCATTTAATGCCAGTCTCCTCTGGAGATTGGCATTGTCAAACCATGCTTTGGTAGTGTGCTAACTCTTGCCCTG